>JAVJAQ010005821.1:22803-270591 GCA_032362365.1 Zygogramma bicolorata
AAGGCTCAACTGAATATCGAATTAAGGTCAAACATATTTTCCCTAATGATGAAATTCTATTGAATCTCTTGCAATCCATAAAACCTTATATTCCCATGATGATTCCCTATCGAACATGGACACTTCATGAACTTCCTGAAACGGTCCAAATTTGTAAAATCGAGTATAGTGGACGTGAAACTTATCATTGAAGCCAAAAATGAGTATCCGGTTAACACACGTGCCTTTTGCATCATAAGTCATGATTGTATTATGGTACTCCTATCTTTGAGTGAGATAGTTCGGACATTTATCTTGAAGATATTTCGAGTGAGATGCTCAATTGTATGAGAGACTCTGACGATGAAGCTTGTAGCAGTATATATTCAAGGTTTTGATTTGAGTGGTATGTCCTACACACATGCGTGAATCGACTTTCGACGCACTCCGTTGATGTTTCTTGTGTTTTCTAAATTATTGGATCAAAAAGCAGCTGTGAAACACTGCGAAATAATAAGCATACTATTCTGGGCGGCTAGGCAACAAGCACCTTCAAAGGCATGTGATAAAATTATCAATAGAATAATTCTGGATAAGTAGGTAGTTATTATTAATTGAAAACCAGTGACAACAGTAGGAACAGATTAAAAGCCAACTTCATCTTTCATGCATGTGAGCTTTTTCCAGGCTTGTATACAAGTGGTGAGTTAATGGGGGTAATTACCCCCAATGAAGAAAATTAAGTGTTTCTAACAAAATTAACAATAATATTCACAAAATGAATCTTATTTCATTCACCGCGTAACTATCTAAATCTAATTATCTAATATATTTCTTAGTGAAAAATGAAAAAATGCGCCTGCGGCGCCTTTCTATTTTCTATCACTTTTGCGACATGAATTACCTCCCCATGGAACAAAGCTGTATACGCGAATGGCTTTTCTTCAGCTGATAATCAAATAATTATTCACAATTATTAGAAACACCCAAATACGCTCAGGAAATAACCAAACGAAACAGTTTTTCATCACTATCGTCGCCTATGGGAAAATCCAATATCCAGTGTGTGCCAACAATCGCCATATTGGTTTTGATTTGACAAGGGATTGAGCCATCCTCATACTTACTTCAAGTTTCCTTGATTTCTTACCCCCGTCATATACCATATACGAACGTTCTTCGCTTCGCATCAATCATACCACATACCACCGAATACCAAACTAACGGTTAATATTTCCCCAAACCCAAGAGCAAGTGGAATATAAAGTCCAACCAAAATCGATTTCAGAATTCTGACTTCTGACTGAGAGCCGAGCAAGAAGATAAATTACCGAATCAACATGTCGGAAGATTATTTCACATGTCCATTTTGATAATGGTTTCATATAACAAATTTACCTGTGCTAACTGTGATATTGTACCAGTGCTTCTTTTTATAGTAGTATGTTTTCATTTGTTTCTTAACAAAACCTCCTTCGTTTTTCTACATTTCCCGTTTCATATCAAAGGCCTTTTCTGTACTTGCACCATTAGTGAGGGCAACTGATATTTACTAAGAGAAAATGCAAACGACAGCTTTTGTAGAAGATTGGTTGTGCTATAACACCATATTAGGTGAAGGAGCCTATGGAGAGTGAGTTTTATCTTTCAGTCACTATGTTTTAAAATAAAAACATCCATGAAATAAAATTGTAGGGTCAAACTTCTAATTCACAAAGAAACTGAAGAGAAAATTGCCTGCAAAATTATCAATCACAAAAAGTATAAGAATGCTTCTTCAAATATCAATCGAGAGGTAACTATTCACAAAATGTTAGATCATGAAAACATAATTAAATATTATGGAAGGAGACAAGAGCCTCTCAAGGAATATATCTTCTTGGAATATGCCTCTGGAGGGGAACTTTTTCAACAAATTGGTAAGTATATGACAAACCAGAAGTGGGGCCTGAACACTGTCTCCAAAATTTTATAAATAAATTATATCAAACAAATTTTTTTCAAGTAAAAATCCATTATCCAGTCACCAGAGCCATTTGAAAAAATTATGTATACCTATTGAGCTTCTGAATACAAATCTGAGTGCAAAACGTAGCGCTCTCCCTTTGTTAGGAAATTATGGCCCTTCAAAGTTACATACAGTTGCCTGTAAGATTTTCACTTATTAGTAATATGTGATAATCTAACAGGCAACTGTATATTATTTGTTCAATATGGATATTCATCAAGTAACAGCCACTTTCATTCTATTAACCACAAAACATGCAACAAACCATGTTTTTTTGTTTGATCAAACCACCAAATCCGTTCGGGAATTTTTATTAGTGTTGTGTGGGAAAAAAAGTTTATAATTTAGAAAAAAAAAAGGGTTGAAGTGAATTATGAATAAAATTGTGTTTATTTCGATCTTTTTCTGGTGCAAAAAGGCAGAATATATAATTTTTATGAGTTGTGGAAAGCCATAACTTTTGAACGAAGGAAGACCTCTGTGATTTGACTCAGAATTTTTGTTCAAAAGCCCAAAATACATCAGTAGGACCAAACAGTTTTTCTGGTGACCAGATAACAGACTATTAACCATTCTTCCAAAAATATATCAATGGGTTTCATCAGGATTTCAAGTTATGATTTCTGTTTTGGAAGCAAAAAAAATTATAGATGAAGCAGTAGCTGAAAGCTTCCATTTTCAACTGTAAATAGGCTTATTTGATAGGAATTGAGCTTAAGCTATCAAATCTATTTAAACATAAATAGATATTAATCAAGGGAACACAGGGAATGGTATTATTCTTCTGTCTTCAAGTAATGGAAGTACAAAATGAGCAAAGTTGAATAAAATTCAATAGCATTTTGGAAATTGTTGGTTCCAAACATGATCAGGATACTTTCAGAGATGTCAAGTGTAATAATAACATTCAATGAGTGAGTAAAAATCTGTAATATACAAATATGAGATACTAAAGGTAGTGCTATGGCCAGGGGTTCTATTTTTGATGAACTGAATGAATTAAGATTAAAGAGATATTTAGAATTTGTTTGAGAGTTGAGTTTCAATCTGAAAGAATATTGGGTGATGAGAATGAAGTCAAGGCAAATGCTTAAACTGGAATGTTTAGAGACTGAGACATTCCTATTTGTGTTATTGACTGTTGTTGAGATATGGGAAGGAAGTATCTATAATTTCATCCTAATCTACCATTTCGAAACATTTCAAATGCCTACAATGTTTTATGTATCTTATTTTGAATAATTGAAGTGTCGATTTAAGCAACATCTCACATTTATTGTGTCTATATCTCATCACATTTCCAATTTTTACTGTCTGACCAATTGAGTATCTAGGAATTCTAGGCTGAAAAAATTTTGTTTGAGCGAATAAAATATTGTAGAGTCTACATGAAAATATATTTGTTATTAAATAAACATTTTTTTTCTCAGAACCTGATATTGGGATGCCTTCTCATATGGCACAGGCATTCATGAAGCAGCTTTTATGTGGACTCAACTATCTACATAGTAAAGGAATTGCACACAGAGACATAAAACCAGAAAATTTACTAGTTGGTGTTGATGGAAAGCTCAAAATAAGTGATTTTGGTTTGGCAACTTTATTCAGATACAAGGGAAAAGAAAGACTTTTAGATAAAAGGTAAATAGTACCATGTAATAATAATAATCATGATTTTTAACTGATTTCTGATTAACTTCAGGAGAAGAAAATTGATAATAAATCTGAAGACTTCGTCTGTCCATATCAGACCAAAAACCTTTGCAGATGGTTCCTGCACTTTCTGAAATTGTAAAGTATATAGATAGCTAACCCTAGTCTTTAGATTTAGTATCAATTTTCTTCTGAAGGTGCTAACCTTGTAAGCGAAACACGCGTCGAGTGCAAATAATATCATTTTGGTGTTAGGGTAATTGATCTCTACAAAAAGTTTCAACTATGTCACTAAGTGTTCCAATCTCATCGTTTAAACTCAATTAATTCTTCGCCTTTCAGACAGGTTGACAATTTGTATAAACCATTTATTGTGTCTTCTCACATCTTACTTCAAGCTTATTTGATGAGATCCACTGATTAACAGTATTGAAAACCACATCAACAAGAAGATGTAAGTTCTCTTTATTATCTGGTCCTTCATATAAATGGTATATAGGAGAGGTCACAAAACGGACCATTGTGGAACACCTGATTGACTTTTTGAAGGTTTAACAAGGTGACCTTGCACTTTACTGTTCTTGATGGATGAAGAGGGATACCCTTAAGTCCATAATACTTTTATTTTTTCAACAGAATTTCATGTAAGACAGTCAAACGTTTTGGTTAGGTCACAACAAAGTACACTACGAGTGTCTCAATTCATCCACCACACCTGTAACTACATCAAATACAGCTTGTATTGTTGAGCGTGAATTTCTGCATGCATATTGGGAGTTGCTTGAAAAATGTTTATTCTCAAAGTATGTGTAAAGTTCTTTCTTGATTATTTTTCCCAGTACTTTGCTGAACATTGAAATGATACTTATTTGTGGATAATTATCCAGGACTGTTGGTCACGTTTTTTTGATATGGAAACTCCAGGATGTCTGGAGAAACGCCAGTGCATAAAATTGAGTTCATCAATATAGTAAGAGGTTGAATTATGGTATCTGCGGTTTCTTTTATTATCCGGCTATTGAACTCATGAGGATCTAAATCTTTTGAGTTCTTCAATGAATAGATCACATCCAGAACTTCTAATTCGTGAATAAGATGAAAGAAAAATGAGCAACATGGAGCAGGAAATGTTTTAAACCTTGAAAGAATATCGTTTGAAACATTAGGGACCTTATTTATGATATCACCTATAATACTAAAATAGTTATTTACCTCATCGGGAGATATTTCAATTGATGTATTCAGTTGTTTTTTAAAAAAATTATTATTCTCCAGTACTCTTCCAGTTTTCTTGTTGGTAATAATTGAATACAATATACTTTTTTGAGCTGTTTGCACTCAAATTGATTGGATTTTTCTTTTTTCAAGACTGAGTGACCTTGTGTCTAGGTCTGAGTTGTCTTACTAACTGGGTTTCATCCCCTTTCCAATAATTCATTCAGCAAAAATTAACGCATATATTTGGAATAAGTTTCCCTTATTCTAAAATCTCTGCTGTGAAATTTCCAGATGTGGCACAAAGCCTTATTTAGCCCCCGAAGTTCTATTGAGGCCATACAGAGCTCCTCCTGCTGATATTTGGAGTTGTGGGATAGTTTATGTGGCCATGTTGACAGGAGGCAAGTGATTTATAACTATTTGTTGATATTTTAATAGACGATTTTTTTAATTATAGAACTTCCTTGGTCAGAAGCAGCTGACTATAATAGTGAGTTTGTGAAGTGGAAAAAGGACGTGTACCTCTCTGAATCCCCTTGGATCAAGCTTGGCAATACCGCTCTGAGTTTGGCAAGGCAAATTTTGAACATTGATGACAAGAAGCGCCTGACAATACTTCAAATCGAAAATCATCCTTGGATGAGGTTCCACTTTGGATCTGGTATGTGCATTCAATGATTTTTTTTTCAATTTGACAGGAATTTATTCAAACTTCAAATCTGGTTGTTGTGCTTTGGTATATTAGCGATATGATTGTATAGAAATTCATAAAGCTAGATTACCAAAGCATAAAAACCCGAGAAGACAGCAGATTCGACCATCCAGGTATTTAGTTGCTCCTATGCACATGAGCAACAGAGGTGTTATACTTGATTAGATCAAATAGCTGAAACCACTATAGTGCCTTTGTCGATTGTTCGACGTTCATAAAGTCATTTTCAAGACACTCCAGGGTGAACCAGTATTAAAATTAACAGACGTAACATAAAAAATCAACAAGCAAATTTTATGTACACTTGATGTTTTCTTTAAGTCAAATTCACGGCTGAGAAACTATAGAGCATCCAGTTCATTTGACTTAATCCCAACACTTCCTTTGATCATTAGTAGCAATGTTCAGTTTACTCCTAAGTGTTACCGAGGTCCTCGAGCTGAATATAAAAAATCAGCTGTCGTTATCCATCGATAATAAACTCCTTTCTTCGAATCTACACGGATTTACAAAAAGTAAGACCATCGAGTCAACACTTTATCAATTCAAGGATCATATGATAAACGCACTCGACGGCAAATTCCACGTATCCGATTTGTTTATAGATAAAAAAAACAGACAAGAAATTCGACATGTTGACATATCTTGTGAATTCATCTTCACAGGTGTGCGAAGTGATCTTCAGAAAAACAAAACAGTAAACCAGCATTTATAAATTAATAACCAAATTACCAGTGAATTCAAGTTTTGGCGACAGAAAAACTCCCAAGATATGAACTTTGTTTTTGCAGCCCAGGCCCCAGTGATAGTTAATATTGTTTGATTCATACAGGGGTGGGCCCATCAACATTCATCATCATGCTTTGCTTGAAGTGTGAACAAATAATAAAAAATGACCAATACTGTGCATGTGACGGCTGCAATCAATGGATTCATTACAGTTGTGCTGATCTTACCGCATCCGAAATAAAATGCATGCAGCTTAAAACAAAAAAGGCGTTGAAATATTTTTGCGATAATTGTCAAGAAGGTCTTAGACTTCTCCCTATTTTGCAGAAACAAAATGAAAACTTAGAGAAGCCAGTCGATAATTTGTCAAAAAAAAAACGAAATAATGGGCAAAGCAATGTCCTAAATGAAAATGAACAAACAGCTTTCGAATCATTTATCAGCGAATATGAGGAAAGGAAAATACGAGCGAAAAATATTATTAACTTGCGAGAAAAAGCAGCTCCTAGATCTCAAGTTAACTCACAGGATGATATTACTGAGGTAAAATATACTGTCTTCCATAATTGACCCCATCTTGGTTGTCAAATCAGTAAGAGTTGGCAAGCAAGGAGATCAACCAAAACCATTGAAGGTCACATTGAAAAGTGCAGAAGCAGCAATTGAAGTTTTGCGGAATATGAAAAAAATTGCCGATCCCCAAATTAACACTGGAAATTACAAAACTCCGAGGCAGCGTGAATTTCTAAAGAAATTGAGAGAAGAATTGGAATTCCGAAAAAACAGTGGTGAAGCAAACATAACTATAAAATATATTAATAATAAACCCACTATTGTTCAAACAAAGCAAAAAAACCGCTAATGAAGGGGAAGCCAACATCTTTAAATGAAAACATTGTATCCTGTTTCTACCAAATTGTAGGTGGCATTCGTACCAAACTGAGGGATCTGCAACATGCTGTGTACAATACTGTATAAGACCGTACCATAATGCTACTTTCTGAAACCCGGTTGGATGGGCAAATCTTTGATGGAGAACTCTGTCTTGCAGGGTTTGATATATTCAGATGTGACAGAGAATCAACTGGCAATGACGAACGTGGTGGTGGTGGTGTACTAATTGCTGTCAAGTCCTATTTCAAGGCTGCAATTTTATTGGTCACAAACACCATTGAAGAAATTTTTGTTTTAATCGAGCAGGATATTACCTCCATTATTTTTTTCTTGTGTTCATATTCCTTCAAAATCTCCTCCTGATCTCTATATCGATCATTGTGAAAGTGTAGAGGAAATACGAGAAACCCACCCACAGATCATAATAATCTTAACCGGGGACTATAACGTTCCTGACGCCAGATAGGATAATAATGAATTCGGGCTGAAACTTGGGTGTCATCAAAACTCACCTGCATTGATCTTATTGAATTGTTTCAGTTTCTTGAATTTTTATCAGTTCAAGAGCATTTCAAACCGTCGTGGCATTTTCTTGGATCTGATTTTTTCGAGTATTTCAAATTTAACAGTTCATCTTCCACTTGACTCCCTGTTTTCTTCTAGTATTCACCGTATCCCTGTTTCATTTGACATCATAACTCGGAACCCTAGCAATGCAATAGAATACAATGAATATTTCTATGACTTCAAAAAAGCAGATTATGAATAAATAAATAATTGATAAATGAATTCATATCCAATGTTGACAGGCAAATACTTTATTCATATAATATTAATCAAGCAGTCTCTTTTTTATATGAAGTATTATACAATACCTAAATCTTTATGTCCCTCTTTAAAAATTCAGATAATCAACTTTCTCGCCATGGTTTACTCCTCAGTTACGTTATTTGATTAGAGAAAAAAACCGATATGAATTTTCAACTTTTCAAACAGCTTAAATTGCAGAAAGATTATAATGAATTTTCTAATCTGAGAGCTCAATGTAAATTGATGACTGATAATTGTTAAAGGAACTACATTGATCAAATCGAGAAAAAACATATCTAGCAATTCTGAATCTTTCTGGTCTTATGTAAACAAATCTTAAAATTCTTATAAAATACCAAAAACAATGTATTATAATGATGCAACTGGAACCAATGGTGCAGTCATATCAAATCTTTTTGC
The DNA here is from genome assembly GCA_032362365.1 of Zygogramma bicolorata. NCBI lineage: Eukaryota > Metazoa > Arthropoda > Insecta > Coleoptera > Chrysomelidae > Zygogramma > Zygogramma bicolorata. The sequence continues at coordinate 31,227 of JAVJAQ010005821.1, forward strand.
CGACTTTTCGACAGTTTACTCAAATGACACAATCACTAATGCTGACAATATACCTACAATTATCATAAAACTATTGATATGACTGAGTGTGAAATAACAGTCGCGGATGTGTATGATCGAATTGCGAGTTTGCATATGGTCCAGATGGTGTCCCTCTATACTTTATAAAAAGTTGTATATTCGCTATAACCACACCTATTCATGCCATATTCACAATGTCTCTGGAAAAGGGAATTTTTCCTGATCTCAGGAAACAGCTTTATAACTCCAATTTTCAAATCAGGAAAAAAGAATATTGAAAACTACAAAGGTACTTGCATTCAATCAGAAATTCCTAAAATACTAGCTTACTTGATAACCAGAAATATCTCATGGATATGTGAGAACATTGTTATCAATCAGCAGCATGGATTTGCACAGCATAGGTCAACAGCTACTAATCTGTTGTATCAAAACTACATTCTTTCCAACTTTAAAAAAAACTATCAGGCTGACTCTGTCTATACAATATAGACTTTTCAGAGGCTTTTGATAGAGTCAACCGTGATCTTTTGATTTCCAAAATGATATCACTTGGTTTCAATGGAAAATTGCTGAGCTGGTTCACTAGTTTCTTGAAAGAGCGAACTCAATGTGTATCTCTCACCAGATAAAAGGATCCCATTCAGACCACTCCTGTTCAACCTTTTTATTACCGACTTGACACTTTGTGTTATGAATTCCCAAGTTCTTATCTTTGTTGATGACCTGAAGTTGTATCGTGCTGTTAGCACGTACCATGATGCTTTACTCTTGTAAATATTACATTGAAAACTGCTGTTCGAAATACCCGCAGTACTGAAATATTTGACATTCCTTCTTATTCGACCATTTACTGTCGCCTCTCCCCACTCAACAGCATGTAAATTACCGGTAAATAGTTTTCTTAAACACTTGATCTTTTCTGTATGAGCGCATCTAGGATCAGGAGGGTTTTGGAGGATGCACGGCAGTTATACCAGTTAATTTACTAATTCTTGTTGAAGGTCAGATAACAGTATTTGCTTGTTAAGATGGATTTAGGCATCATTAACTTTTATCACCACCTCCGCTCTGAGATATTTTTACTTTTACTATGGAATACTGCATAAAATGCTCTACTGAATATCATCAGTTCTTCTTTCTTGATATTGCAAATAACTAATGATAGAAAACGCATTGTGTGATTTTCACTAGCAGTTCATAAAATCACTACACGTGTTTCACTATACAATAGTTTCTTATTATGTTACTACCGTGGCCTTTTTTTATTTCATCGGCGAGTCAACGGATTATTCCGATGGGTTCATCTATAGATCTATTTGAAACATTCTCTGGTTTCCATTGGGTCAAGCAAGGATATGAAATTGTTGAATTTAAAAACTTGCCCTAGATCTTTGGTTGGAAAGGTACGGTTACAGCATTGTTTTCAGAGAATTTTTCCTTGGAGAATTTGTTTTTTCCTACTTATGCATGGGCACCTATGGCTATACTTTTACTCCCCATTTTTTTCAATAAAATTTTTGTATTATTACTTTCCTTATAATTTTGTATCAGGATTGATTCAAGCTGATTATTTTCAATCTCGTGGATCTTTCGTTATCGTTTAGGTTTACTACTAAATAGGTACAGTTGAACAGTGATGAAATAATAATTGTTTTTAAATAGATATCGCCTCTGACCAAGTGGATGGGGGACCAGAAAATCTTGGAAAACGCTTCAATTCCATGGTGGAATCCGAGACAAGACAGAACCGAGATATTCCCACTGTTACACTCTCTCAACCCACTCTCAGTTATCATCGTCTGTCTGTGATGCAGGCTGTAGACAGTCTGAGAACGACTAGGAGGGATCAGACCTGTTTCTCGCAACCTACGCAGAATGACAATCTTATATTACAATTTACAGAGAGCCCCATTACAAAAGACAACTTCCACAACTTAATTAAGAGAATGACTAGGTTCTATGTGAAGACTAATTTCGAGAAGTCATTGGAAATTTTGTGTTCCATTCTGGATTCATTACACTACACATGGAATGCTGATTTTGTTGGTGCCGTAAGTATAAACACATTTTCAATAGACCGCGGGCATGTGACGTCACAAGACAACTGTCAATCAGCCTGCTGGACAAACAAACTGTACTTCCATAAGCAACATTGGTAATTTTATGAGATTATGATCGTAATTATGAAGAAATTACGGGTTTACCCTAATTATGGGTATACCCTTAGTGTACCTGATATATATTGCAATCTATCTTCATTATTTTTCCTGCTTGCAAGGAAATTGTAGGTGAAATGACTGATAAAAGTGATTATTTCAACGTCTTGTCTATGGATATCCAGAAGAGATATTTAGAGGAACTGAAGGAAAGTAATGGATGTGATCCTTTTTTATTGAAATTTGGGGATTGTAGTAATGCTGTGAAATACTTTCCTAAAGTTTCATGACATGTTGCATGACATTATAAACTATTTTGTATATGAGGCTATAAAAGTTTGAATTCATACAATATGTTCATATCTAAATAGAAGGATTGGAGTGAGGCTTGTGAAAAGAATACTGAAAATGTACTTTAATAAATCATGATTTTGAAAGAACAGATTTGGGGTATGTTATATATTAGGCTCTACAGAATTATAAACCACAACCATCTTTTCATATGGGAATCCTGTATAAAAAAGGCATTTAGATGAGTTATGCTTTAAACTTTCCAATGTGAATGAATAAGTCTGCAGAGTTTCCCGGAGATGATGGATTTCACGATAACAATTCTGCAACCCGAAATCAATATCTGGACATAGGTGTTCACCAGAGTTTGATTTTGCTCATCAATAATATTCAAGATTTGAACAGCTGGATCATTCACACAAAGAATCATCGTCAACTTTATCCATATCAACTGGAATATTTGCGATCTCATTTTTATCACGCTGCTCCCTACAATACAATCTCTGAATGCTTTTTGTGATTTGTTTTGAAGACAAGTAATTGATTCGGTACCCAGTCTATATTGTCAATATCTTTGAGTGCACTTGGCTTACCTAAAATGAAAAAAAAAATAAAATTATGTTGCCTATGTTTCCTAGATTCTTTGAAAATATCTCCTACAAAATGTTTTGTTTGAATCTGCTCTTCTAGTTGCCTGAATCCACAATTCACATCTCTTTTCAGCAAGAGGATTAATCTTTTTTTCTATTGTCGAAAATAGAAGGGAATCGATGGAATGAAACATTATCTCTGCCGCTATTACTTCCACATTTCACAATCGCACAAAATTGAGGCTTCATTGAGAAAAAAGATTTTAAAAGATGACATAAACACACACTTAGCATAGGTAAATCAGGTTTGTTTGTCCAGTAGGCTGGATTGACAACTGTCATTTACTGTCGTCTGTCAGATATGCCCGCGCTCTATTGTTTTTATGAACTGTAATATTTGGGTTAGGTTTCATTGTTAACGTTGGATCGTTTTATTTTCATCAACCGATAAGGAGTAATCAGTTAAACTTGAAATTGTGTTCGATATCAAATTGAGAAACATGAATAGAGTCGGTTTCTTGAAAAAGTTTCAAAACTTTGTCATAATTCAGAATACAGACGTGCAGCTGCTACTGTTTAATACTCATTTGGAGTTGCCTAAAGCTGTTTTTGCTTGTTTTTATTAATAGATTTGCTGTTACCAGGCACCCACTCGTAAGAGTGTTTGACAAGGAAAAATAAAGAAAATGTTGAGTGTTGGATTGATATAACTAGACTCCAAAACTCTTCATTCGAATAAAAAAAATATCAATCAAGTCATTTAGTTCGAGTGGTATTCTGAATAATAAATCACAGTTACATCAAGAAACAATGTAAAACCTATTGTTGACGCTATTATTTCCAATTGTACCTGGTTTTGCTGTGTGTGAACACAGTACAGTTTTTTATAAAAAAGATGTCACAGTCTCCGACGAAGAAGTTTTTTCGAATATCGATGGAGTACTCAACCTATAAAAATGGCAGTTTTTGAGTTTATAAAATGGGCTAGCAATCCAAAGACAGTTATCACATCCTCTTTCAATTGTTGGGTGCCAGTAGATCACAGCTCACATGGTAAATAGGAATCACAAAAAAAAATCGCTTATCAATTCGAAATTGTAAAAAACTATCACACTGAAGCAACAGCAAAAAGATGTATGAACTCATTCATTTACCAAAAAGGCCTGCCAAATTGGAGTAAGTAATAAATAAAGGCTGGATATAAAAAATAAAAACAAGAATCCTCTTTTATTTTCGGTATTATGTACTCATCTAGCGCAAAGCAGTAATAAATAAACATAAATAATGTTTATTAAACAATTCAAAAACAGGTATACAATATCAAAAATCAAATTATTGATAAACTAAAAGCATAATCCCACGAAGTAAAACTTGTTGTGGGATATTCGTATTACTCATGTAAGAAATGCGAAAATATTATTAGGATCGAAACATAGGTATAATTAGTTTGTTTTCAATACATCATGAAATAGTTTTCTATTAGAAATGAGTATCCATTCCTTCAGATTTTTTTTGTATGATATAAATAATTTTGTTTTTTGATTTCCTCTGGTACAATGTCATATAGATATGAACGAACAAGTGAATGCATAATTTTTTTGGCCAATTGTTTTATGTACTTTTGTTTTCAGAGTTATTTTATCTTTATGTCTGGTTTCGTAGTGATGCACATTGTATTTGATTCCATTTCTATTTTTGAAGAGATTAATCATTATACTAAAACAAAATAGTTGCCTGATATCCACCTTATTGCTCTCTTTATAGAGTAGGTCAGAAGAATATTTTTTCCATACATAATTTTTAGAAAATATTTTTGAAGAATTTCTAATGGTTTCTATCATTTACACCTCCCCAACTAAGAATTCCATAATTCATTTGAGACTGGATGAGAGAGTAATATAGTATTTCTAAATAGGGAATTTTCAGAAATTTTTTGAAGAACTTGAATTTAGGAAGCAAACTTCTCAGTTTTTTAGTTAGAAGGATTATTTGTATATTCCACTTGAGATGTTGGTCAATAATTATACCTAAATATTTAATACTATTCACTGTTCGAATCTTTTCGGAATGGAAGGAGTCCTCCTCCAGTCCATATTCCACGTATAGTGGGTCTGCCTCAACTCTGAAGAGAGTCAGATGTCTCCTGAGGCCGCAGTGTCCGGATAGAACTCCCACCAGGAGTCGGAGTTCTTTGCGCCTTAACTTAAGTATCTTGGCCGTCTTTGCTCTGTCGGGCCTCGATATCATCCGTTTTGACTGCTTGCAGCCGTTTATCCCTCTCCACTCTTTTCCTAATGTATCAACGGCCCACTCATTCAGTGTCGTTATTACTAGTCTCCTTGTTATGCCGACTGCGGGTTGGAGCCTGTAGCAGGGTTGCCCGGCTCCTTGTTTGGCTAGCTTGGACTGGCTAATTCGTGGGCAGATGAAGAGTCCTAGTTATCCGACTCAAAGTTACGACCCTGATCAGAGCGTTGTTCTAGAGTTACTCCATGCCTGGCGATCACGTTCGGTAGAAAAGCTTTCGCCACCGTCCCAGCCTCTTGGTTGGGTAAGGCTACTACTTCAGGCCATTTGGCGAAGTAGTCCATCACGACCACCAGGTTCCCAGATTTAGTCACAGGAAGCGGACCCAGAATGCTCCCCTCGATTCTCTTAAACGGGCAACCACTGAGATACTGCCTCAACTTTCCCCTGAGTCTGGTCTTCCGAAGAGCATAGGTCCCTGACGGCAATTGATCCAATAGTATCCTTGTCAAAGTCCGGTTGGTTCCAAAATTTCTTCCAGCACGACCATCGTGCAGTTTTTTCAGCGCCTCCCGAACGCATGTTCTCAGAAGGATAATCTGGAACTCAGTCGTCCTGTCAGAGCTTTCCCATTTGAAAGTCATCAAGTTGTGCAGAAGGCATATCAAAATCAATAAACGTTCACCGATTGGCTATGTTTGTAAATTTCTTGTCATTTCGGTCTCACTCCTTTGTCAATGCATTCCCAAGACTCTTTCCTTCCCTTTGACGGATATCAAATCATTGGTTTGCATATAAACGATGAGATTGGAACCTTTGATGTGAAAGTTTTCAAATTGGTTTGGCAACTTCTCAAGCCAACGTGCTATTTGACCACACGGTGTTTTAAAGTTCAGGAGCCACTGACTGCGGAAAGATCGGACCTTACTAAGAATTTACGGCCATATAAAAAAGAATGGAAAATATCGATCGCTTTAATCACCACAAAAAGCTCCTTCCTGGTAACACAGTAGTTAATTTCGGCTGTTCCTAAAGTCTTGCTGGAATAGCTAATGGGCAACCTCTTCCCCGTCCTGAGAGGTGTACCAGGTTTAAGGGTATCCATGCATTGAACGAATTTCAGAGATTATTCTCGTTTCATGACGAAATGGAACAGAAAATAACCAGAGAATTTTCATTCGCGTGAAATTTTTTAAAAAGAACTATATCAACGCATTTTATCTACACCCGTACTCTAATAAAACACTTATATGCCCACAACCCGTTTCATAATGAAATCCATTACGATACAGATTTTCATTACGATACAGATTTTCAACCAATAGAAACCCATTATTTTTCAATCAAGCATGATGTGCAAGCTTTGCATTTTGACGTTTGTGAAGTCAAAATCAGTAGGTATTGAATTTTTGAAGAATTTAGTCAATTTTCGATAATCGAATGAAACGGTCTTATAGCAGTGATATGGAAGAATTACCAGCGACTCCTCCACAGATGTCTTAGACAAGAAAAAAATACAATCGAAAAGATTATATTTTTCATTTGACAAATGCAACACATGTGTTTTATTTTCGACCAAATTGAATGAGCTCTCATGGCCTAGTGGTCAATGGCGAGGGCTGCGATCAGGAACGTCCGGATTCAAATCCTGACCTCGGCAGAGATTCTCTTTCATTTTTTTGTTCTTTTCATTTCTCATTGTTGTATTTTCCGTGGTTATACCATTAATTATAATTTTGTAGAATTTTTCAAAGGAATACAATTGATTACCTACTATTATTGTGTTCAATATAAATACCTAATAAGATTATATTATATTTTTAGTTCTTCATTATTTATTGGGTGTAGATAAAAAAGCGTATGCAACTCTCTTGTAATGGTTTATTAATACACTCTCATAAACCATACGAAACTCACCTTCGGCTCGTTTCGTATCCCGGTTTATGCTCATGTATCAATAACCATCATTACACGATCGTTGCATAATATACTATTCTGCCCTCATTACCAACAAAAGTTTCCGAACAGTTATAGTTCAGGAGTGATACTTGCAACGCCGTTAACGTCGTGGGGTGGCGATTTTACCCCTCATGATCAGAATTTGAAAGTAAGAAATTTTTTACACTATTGTTGCCATATTATTTTCAATAATTTTTCACTCTAAAAGCGTCGTGACACGACGTTCCAAATGATGCTGAACTAAACTTGTTCGCAATTATTTGTTGGTAATAAGTTGATGACAAAAAGTCAGAAAAATTCGTTCATTGAACTCATATGAGATAAATAAGAGTGATTATGTTTTCAGTTGCTTTATTTGTTATATACACATCCAATTCTTTATAACATGATACTGAAAATTTCAATACATACATGGACAATGAATTCAGACCGGCTAAAATTTTGTATTGAGTGAGTTCTATGTATCATAACTCTTGCTTGAATGTGGTTGACAATGTTGAATATTGACAATAAACTTTATTGAAATCTGTTACTAAAGAAACAAGACAAAAAGTGTATAGTGAGAATACAACTCGAATAGGTGATCAAATCCAAACAAAAAGGTTGAAATGGATTTTTTTGCTGAAAAAAAAAAGATTTGATTGATCAAAGAAAATAACATCGTGACAAAAAACTTGGGATATCGAATATAGAATAGCGGTGTCAAAAATTTTTAAATGAAGAAATATACGAAGTAATGGACAAACTGGAAGGTATTTGAAAAAACTAATCTCAGAACATGAGAGAGATACAAGAAAACTCAACATTATCAACCCCACTGCCCTGGTTGAACATGTCAGAGAAAATAATCATAATTATGATTTAAGTAACAACTAACCCAATAGTTCTTGATGTTCAACCATGTCTTTCTAAAATACTTTCAAGTGAAATGATCAAATTCTCAAACATGATAGTGTAAATACTAGAAGAGACATAGATGGTAAATACTGCCTCAATTTGATCAGTCGAATGCCTGAATAAAATAATTGTTTATATCATCATTATCAATTGTTCTCATGAATCAGAAAAAATTATTATCTTTGTATCTTTCCATATTTTTTAATATCCTTTTTGATCTTGAATTTTCACGTCAGTGTCCATTTTGTCTTTTTTGAGAATATGTACTACTGTTGCCCGTGGATCGCGTTGATTTGTTTGTGTATCTATTATGTCTGTAGATACTTTATATGTTAAGGATTTTAACATGGGAAAAACAACTAATGGTTAGTAAACAATTTAAATCCAAAATTCAAGCAAAATAATGCGTCGTGGCAAGTATAAACTAATTTATTATATGAGAAACCATTGTTACAAAGGCTGAGGATGAAATTAATTAAATTCGAATTGTTGGCAGGAAGACAATAGTTTTTTCTTCGACTTACACTGATCCCAATCCCAACTAGAATTGACAAAAAAAAAGAAGTGATATAAACAGATGTTGAAATCAATTTCCAAGTTGAGTGCACTCACAACGTTTCGATCGATGGTATCCACAATCGTTTTCAGGTGATGACATTCATCATGATTTCAGGTCTTTATAACCGACCATATCTCGAAATGTTGTCAGTCATCACCTGAAGACAATGATAAATAGATAGATTCGCGTCGTGAATACACTCATCTTGAAACTTGTTTTCAACATCTGTTCATATTAGGTACTTCATATTTTTCTTTATTTAAACAGTTTTTGACACTGATATTTCATATTCGATATTTCAAGTTTTTGTCACAATATAATTTTCTTTGATAAATTAAACATTTATTTTTTTTTCAGCGAAATATCCATTTCAACATTTTTGTTTGGAATTGATTTCCTTATTCGATTTGTATTTCAATATACATTTTTTGTCTTTTTTGCTTAGTAACAGGTTTCAATACAGTTTTTTTTTTCGGACATGGAAGTTCGAACTAATACCACTCAGGAAAATAACTTTGCTTCGATTTTTTGGAGATTTTTCTTGAAAGAATGGGAACATGTTCCGCTTTCAATAAATATATCCTGTCCAGTTTTCAAAAAAAATGACCTATCGAAATATACAGGAGACTGAATGAAATAAGGAAAATAATTTTCATCGATTCTTAGTATTTTGTATTTTCATTAATTTCAATACGTTTTTCGATTTGAGAGATACGAGTGTTTGAAAGAAAGCAAACACTTTTCGAAAAAAAACTTCATTCTTATGGAAACAAGAAATCAATAATGCTAACAATTATGTTTCTTCCTCTAGCTATTATCACAGCTAGCAAACGTTGATCCATTCCTCTTATCAGGTTTTGGATAGCATCTTAAGGAATATTGAGATTTGAGCTTTTGAAGATTTAACTGTCTTCGGCGTCGCCTGATTTGCCCACTTAACATATTCCACAAATGCTTGATAGATATAATGTCAGGGCTGGCCATTGCATAACATTTATTCCAACTTTTACTTAATACCGTATAACTATTGTCACCTTTTGTGGCCAGGCATTGTCATGCATGAAGACAAATTGTGTGAAAACAACAACATGTTTTCGAAGAATTTCGTCGACCTACGGGCATAGAGAGTTCCTCTTTCAATGAATACCAACTCTGTTCAAGCATTGAAAGAAATTCATGGATCCACCTTGAAAAACTCATCTGAAATTACATTGAACGAATCTCTTCCCATGTCTTCTCCATACTCTTTTTCGTCCATTAGGAGACCTCAGGCAAAATCTAGATTTGTCGGAAAACAAAACTTGTCTCTAACCCTGCGGGTTCCAGTTTATGTGGTTTTGCAAAAAATTGAGCACATCCACTCGATGTTCTCAGAGTAGCTGAAGTCCATTTGCTGGTTTTCTAGGCCGTAAATTTGCTTCATGAAGTCTTGTAACAGTTATATCATTCAACTTGACGAACTCATTGTAGTTCTAATTTCTGATTTTCACTACACTGGTTTGCCCATCTCTCAAAGCTGAAACTGAAATCGTACGAAGGCTGTTTCGACGGCAGATTTAGTGAAACCGAGCATATTCGATATATCTGTATACGAATAAGCAATGGAGCATATTCGATATCTCTCCATAAGAATAAACAACGTCGTAAAGAGCAACGGCTCTAGCTGAATCTTCGAATGACAATGGCGTTATGAAATTATCTAAATTACAACTATGAAATCAACCCAACAAACGTTTCAAATGCTCGAAATGCCAGATACAACTGATTAGTAACTTTCCAAGGAAACCGAAACATTCAAAAAAAAAAGGACAAGTTCTTCAGTACTGATTATTGCAAAAAAGTGTGCTTTTTTTCAAACAAGCACTCATACTCATACCTCTCGAATTTTAATGAATTGAAATGAATGAAAAAGTAAAATGTTGAGACTTGAAAAATCACACTTTTTTTAGTTCCCTGTATATTTCGACATGTCAAATTTTTTGAAAAGTGAACTAAATATATTGAAACAAAAATTTTCCTATTCTCTTGAAAAAAATCTCGTCAGAATAGGAGCAAGAAAAAAGTTATGATACATTGAATTCATTCAAAATTTTATTTGTCCCGAATTTAATGTCTGTGAGTGTAGGCTAAAATATGTTCACTACCATGATATTCGAGATTTTGCTTCGCAAATTATTGTAGTCATTAACTTTATGTAAAATTTTCAGACAGAAATATTTGATCAAAAGCAAAACTCTGCAAATTATAGCCACTCATTTCAAATTTCGGATCAGGTATAGAAGTGATAAAATGGATTGCTATAATAGAACCAATATCTAATAAACCGGCCGGTGATCGATTTTCTGGACCAATATTGTATACTCTTCCTTCGAAAGAACAGGTACTAAAAACAAATTATAACCTGCAAAAAATTACACGCTGCTCTTGAAACACACTGTATACTTACTTCCAAACAGTATGCCCCATGAATCTTCGTCAATATCACGATAAAACTATCAAAAGTTGTAATGAGCATACTGCAAAAGTTCGTTTTTACTACATTTTTACCACGCACGTATGCAAGTTAGAAGTCACCTTGTATTATTTGAGTATACAGTGTGTTCCAACAAACGCAAATTTTGAGTTTTACGGTAAGTAACCCGCATCCGGTTATTTTTTTTTCAAATTAATTTGTTTGTACCTTATCCCCTATAAAAGGCAGATATGAAAAATTGGTTCAAAAATTGGTCACTACCGCCCGATCTATGATATAATTTTGGGATTTATAAGAAAAATCGTGTAAAGCAATGTGATGAAGTTCCAAAAATCTATTTGATTGTGTATTAGACTTATTGCTCTCGATTAGTAGGTGGGTTATATAAGTTGCCTTGGCATTTTAAAAACTTCTGGAAGTGCTAGTTTTTCTTAATTATAGTACCTACCTGAAAATTTAAACAAAATTCAAGATCTTTTTAGTCAATGAAACTGATCTACTCTGTAACGTTGCCTAGCCTTCAACTTCCATCGTTCATATGCATCGTAGAAAGTAATAGAAGAAAAGAGACCTTTACAAAAGTTGAAGTAATAACTCTTTACAGTTCATATGTACTATTTCAATAACTCCATTAATTATCTTCTGAATATTTTAAAAACTGACATATTTCCTCTTTCAGGTATCTGTTTCAACAGTGGATATGCACAAAAATCCCTTGATATTCAAGGCTAATATTTTTGACATGGATGGAAAAATTCTTTTAGATTTTCGTCTATCTAAAGGCTGTGGTTTAGAATTTAAGAAAAAATTCCTGAAAATTAAAGAATGCCTACGTGATATTATAGACGAAAATTCTGACTTATGATTATTTATTTGAAGTTGTAAAAAGTTTTAGCCATTAGTAAGTTACCCATGAAAACTATTTTGTATTATTGTTTCACTCAAAGTGATTTGTTGACATTTCAAAATGTTATATTTGATAAGATTAAATAACTTTTTCATATTTTGATTTTTTTATTCAACGTGAATTCAATAACAATAAATAGGTTTTATAGCCATTAAAGGCTTCACTGGAAGTAAGGACAATCTTTGCCGCTATTAGTCACAACACAAAAGGTTCCATAAATCCTGAAAATGAAATAGTCTGCACTGAACTGAGAAATCAATAAAAATGGCCTACAAACCCGAAAGGGGTATCTTCTCCCATAGGTATAGGTTTTCCTGGCAAATATCCCCAATTCGAAGATTTCTTTGGACAACTGGCTGTGCAGGGCCTTCCGATTATTGAGTTTCCATACCTGACTGTTTGGGCAAAATAACAAGCACTTTGGAAATGACTGCATCTCGCACGTCCTGAAAGTTTCATGCTTTTATTGAAAACAAGATCAATTCAATGTTCATGAGGAATTTATAGACCAGGCAAGCTGTACTTTCAAAATTGTTAACAGCACTTCGATGATGGGGAATGGTTAACTGGTCTATACTGAATTTAAAAAAAATGCGTGACCGGGGGGATTGGAAGTAAACATTTGGGCGGTGGTAAAGGGGTGAGAACGATATTGAATGAATTTAGGACTTTTGTATATTGTATATTAAAAAAAAATGAATACTTCATACAAAAGTCCAAGAAGTGTATTCAGCTTCCCAAATTCAATTCAGAAAACGATATTGTCGCAATTTTTAAAGAAAGGTGACGTCCTAGAAAAAAGTTCTCGATGAGAAAGCTTTAGATCTTGAAAAGATCTAGAACACTGGTGTGAATGACTTTTGCACATGACCTAAAAATAACCAAGACAAATGCTAAAAAATGTGTTTTTCGTTATTTATTATTCATTTCCACACAAGTTATTGAATTTCGATGGAATTCTGTAGAAATATACTTTGTCATGTCTTTAATAACCACAATTTTTTTCATATTGATGAATCGAATAGTTCCAAAGAAAATAAACTTTTTCTTCAAAAATCTTTTTTTTCCTGGGCTCATTCTGTTCCTTTCTATCTATAAGTTCCAATGATGAAATGAAAAATGATAGTCTTCATTCAAAAACACTCTCAAAAATGGAAGAAACTATAAAAAGTCTTTGCAACTGTGAATTTTGTAATAAATGTCGATCATTTATTCAAATTTCCAAAAACTTCGAAAAACTAATATCATTCAATTCTACGAAAAAAATACACATAGATCATGGAAGTAGTGTCTTTTTGTATTTCAAGCGATGTGATGGTACGAAACACTTGTTTCAATGTCAGTTCCCTACATTCATATACAGCTTAGTATTAATCAGAAGTTAGTTTTACATTTACTATTTAGCAGTAGAAAATTTGAATTAAATGTAACCTAACCCATATCGATTCGTGATATACATTTAAACATTTCATAGTTATCTGATATTTAAAAAAAGAAAATAAGCGTATCGTACTTGAGTGAACCTCAGTAATATTATACTATGTATACGTTATTACGATATAGACGTAAAATGGAAATTTTGGTGAAATTTCCATGAGAAGTAAGTATAAGTTATGTTTTAGTATATAATAAACTGCTGTGGGCATTTATGAAACAAATCTATGTTATAGACTGAAATATACTTATATATTATATAACAAAGTAATATTAGCTTTCACTCCTTCGATCACTATTCATTTGAAATCGAGATTTGATGCAAAATATGCTATCATTTTGTGTCCTCTGACATGATATTTTCCTTTTCGACCAGTGGTGACGCGTTTTGTCAGTTCGAATTTCCCTCCCTAATTCTTCACTTCTATATAATATTTTAAGGGTTTGAATGAAAACTAAATAATAATGCCTTTCGATTATGATGTGATGATGATTCGATTTGACTGTTTATAGCAGTGTCGTAAAGAAAAAAAATTATCCACTCGGAAAATGAAACATAGTTTCTGGTGTTTTTCTCGTAGAATCGAATGGTATAATTATTTTTTCGAATATTCCATATATTTTCGACAGCAAATTTATAGTTGCGGACGCCATTTTTATGGTTTCTTCCATTTTTGAGTGTGTTTTTGAATGGAGACTATCATTTTCCATTTTACTAACTATAGATGAAAAGGACGAGAATAATCCTTGAGAAATAATTTTATGATTAATCGCTGAGGGAGGAATCGATCTTGAAAAAAATAATTTTGGCGAAAAAGTTCATTATCTCTGAAACCGTTTGATTTATCAAAAAAAGTAGTTATTGAAGACATGACAATTATATAAGTATACCAAATTATGTTGAAATATGATAACTTTTATGGAAATATGAAGAATAAAAAACGTTAAAAACAGTTTTTCCCATTTTCTTGGTTATTTGGAGGTTATGTGCCAAACTCATGAGTGTTATAGATCTTTTCAAGACCTATAACTTTTCCATTGAAAACTTTTCTCTTAGACGTCACCTTTCGTCGGAAATTGCGACAATATTGTTTTCACCCCTTTACACCCCCTCAAATATTTACTTCCAACCCTCAGCTCACGCATTTATTTTTTTTACATTTAGCATTGACCACTAAACCATTTCCTATTATCTAAGTGCTGTTAACAATTTTAGTTTTTTTAATGAAAATGTATCTTGTTTGGTCTATTATAAGGCTTTGGAAACCTGACTTCATTTCGATTTCGTTTACCATAATAGATCTCATAAAGAATTTATTTTTGTCTATTCAAATCTATCAATCAAATGACGGAGCTGATTCTAAGCCAACGTCATTTTCAAAATTTAGTATTATTTAAATATCCCTACTCACCTTGACTTGCATGCATATATTTACCAGAAAGTATTTTTTTATAAAAGATAATACCTGTACAAAAGTAAAACAAGGTTTTTGATTATCAAAATAAAAATTATTTTGTCCACAACTAATGTATAAAATATTCATAATGTATGTGTTTCTTCAAGAATTAAGATCACTAGTGGATAATGAGATAATAATTCAATAGTGATTAATGGATATCGTAATTTTCGGAGAAACACATGCATTATGAAAATTATATACAATAGTCATGGACAAAATTTTGTATTCTACTCGCGTATAATGGCTATTATTCTCTCGGTGATTCAGGCCACTCGCCTGCGGTTTGTGGCTGTAAACTTCACTTCGTGAGTAATAGCCATCATTATATACGCTCGTTGAATAATGTACTATATTTCAATTTTCATTCATTTGTTTAATAAACAAATTCTGCACCTACTCATCAAGTGTGAAAGCGTAATAATCGAGATGAAGTCTGCTGGAATACTCGCGAAATTCTAGAACGTGGCCATGATTTATAAGGAACGATGAGGTGTCTACCCAGAAATGTCGAAAGTGGGTGTATTAGTCCTCGTAACTTTATTTTTATATAGGTTGTTCATGAAAACGATTCTCAAATGTTGAGAACTTCAAAAAATATGTTTAGGTTTAAACATGACTTGAAGCAATCTTTCCTGAACAAATGAATAATTTGCAGTTATAGGTTTGGTATATTTTTGTTATAATTTATAATTATTCCAATTTAGATGTATCTGTTATTCATATCTGTACATGATTTATTACAGAGATCTACCCTATAACCAAACCGACATTACTTGCACTCGACGCGCATTTCTCTAAGAAAGTCAACATCTTCAGTAAGAAGAAACTGGTATTAAATCTGAATGTTTGGTTAGTTAATCACAATCGAATATTGTACATGTAGGAGAATTATTGTTCTTAACGCCACTACTTATTTATCAACATACAGATACATATAAAAATCTTGTGGGATTAATGAACAAGGACTGATGCGACTCTAATATTTAGAATCAGTATCAGTTTTCTTCTGAAGAAGTTTTTTTATCAAAACGCCCGATAGGTCAAAAGTAATAACTGTTTGATGTGGGAAATTGATCTCTAGAAAAGTCTCAATACATCAACATGTTTTTTCTTTATATATTTTATATTTTTATATATTCCTGAAAAACCACATGTGTTTCTTGGGCAAATGATAAACAACAAATCAATTGGGTGCTAGATATTAATCTTGGGAAATCACCAATATTCTGGAGTTGAAACTGTTTTGAAAATGCCCCGTTTTCGAATTACCAGGGAATAAAAAAACTCTCACCTAGTTGACTATATTATGCTGTGTTGAACGGCAACCAAGATATGAATTATGTAGTTGAGGATGTTGTATAGGAATTTCAGAGCCTCGGACAAAATAAAGGATTACCCAATGAATTTGAATTATATTTAGCAAACGTTATATAGAATCGAAACAAGTCACTGGATATTGGATTATAAATGGTATATTTTTAGGAATTGACTTGATAAATATTTTGAATCCACAAATTTGGCGATAGTTTCCATGAACCGAAAAGATTCTAGTAACTGCCTATTACTAGCCGACTCGTGCCCACATTGTCGGGCGTTAATTATTTTTGTAATGCAATTATATTGTATAGTTCTCAGTAAGGAGTTTTATCAGGATCATCACAGGGCTCTGCCTTCTGGGCGCACTTATAAAACCCTTTTTTACCCCGTTAGGCGATTTATTTTTCATAAAATTCGAACACGTCTTCCATCTATTTTTTTGAAGAATGTTCACGCAAAATTTGAAGTAGATTGGACATAGGAATCACTTTGTACAAAATTTGCCCTGTTTCTCACACCCTTTGGGGTAGAATTTCGGAAAATCTTATCGGATGCCTACGTTATTCAGGACAAAGCATATCATATGTATAGATTAACAAATGAACCATTCAAATTTGAACGATTTTTAGTGAACATTATGTTCGTGTATACCGAACCGTTAAGTCAGAGCAAATCGTTAAAACATCACATCTCGCTCAAAACCCTTTTTTACCCCGTTAGGCGATTTATTTTTCATAAAATTCGAACACGTCTTCCATCTATTTTTTTGAAGAATGTTCACGCAAAATTTGAAGTAGATTGGACATAGGAATCACTTTGTACAAAATTTGCCCTGTTTCTCACACCCTTTGGGGTAGAATTTCGGAAAATCTTATCGGATGCCTACGTTATTCAGGACAAAGCATATCATATGTATAGATTAACAAATGAACCATTCAAATTTGAACGATTTTTAGTGAACATTATGTTCGTGTATACCGAACCGTTAAGTCAGAGCAAATCGTTAAAACATCACATCTCGCTCGCTTTTCTCCGACTTGATTCAGATAATATACTATCATAATATTAGTATATGGTTCAGAAAATTAAGCTAAAAAAATGGTAAAACTTCGCAATTTTTTCGTCCAGCACCGATTTGTACAGAAATTTGGGATTAGGCTTATTTCACCCTCTAGTTCATTTTCTATATTGTGCTGTTGTACGCTTTTTGTTTTTTAGGGGTGAAAACTACCCCTTATTGTCAAAAATTATAAAATGACATTAAAAACCTAAATATGGATAAAAATAGTTAAATAATGATTGTTTCATGCTTTAGAATACAATATCATAATCTTTCAACCTACCCTTGTTAGAAACTACCCTTGAAAACATTGAAATTTTTATAATATGTCTCCGAACTTTAGAATACACTGGTGAGAAATCAACGAAATATACACTCACACAAGCATACACGTGAGCAGATGTTTCTTCTTCTGTCTTCCAATATGAATGGAAAAGTGGAACATATAACGTATAACGGCCGAATATACCGGTTATGTAGTTTACTACGCTCCGAAGCGGATAATTCGAATTTTTCCAAAAAAAATTGATCGGTTTTTAAAGCATAGCATCTTCATTTTAGGTGATAGAATTTTTTTAGCGTAAACGACTTCGTAGGGCTTTTCAAGAGCTATAAGACTATGTGTATTAAATAACTTAAGATACCTTAATTTTTGAATGGGGACAGTTTAAAACGCTTGAATAAGGTGATATTCGATCGTAAATGTAGGTGTTAAACGGCTATATATCTCGCCGAATATTCACTATACAAAAAATCTGCACACAGGGAAATTTTTTTCATCAAAAAAGCTACAGTTTAGAACTTTATCTTTCCTTATCTTTAGTATTTTGGGAGATATTTTTAAGGAAAGGATTCAAAAAAAAGAAATTGAAAAACTCGTTTTCTCTTTAAACTCTTATTTTTCTAAAATTGGGCTTTTCAAATTGGTCAAACTTCGTGGGCCCAATTATAGTACATATATAAATAGAATCACAGAAGGGTGGCGATCAATTCTGATTAGGGGGTTCTTTGGGGGTTGTTTTCACAGATTTTTTTCGTAGAAAAAAGCGGGTACCAATCTTATTCTGATCATAAGTCGGTCAATTTTCATGTTAGAGACACTTTTTTGTTTTTGGTTGAAAGCTCTAGTTGAATACTTTGAAAAAGATTCCATGAGCTTTCTTCGGAAAGTGCAAATTTTTCTCGAAAAAAAAAAAAAAAAAAAAAAAAAAAAAAAAAAAAAAAAAAAAAAAAATTATTTCGCTTTAAATCTTCCAATTTATACATTTGACGAAAAAAGCTAAGCATTAATTTGCTGTATCTCAGTTCGTATTTATGGCAGAGAAATTCTCAAAGAAGCATTGTTTCAGTTTTTTTAAGAGCTACAATTTGGCTCTCTACACTTTTTTTGGTGAAATGCATATTTTTAGAGTTATTCGCAAAAAAAACATTTAAAAAATTCGATTTTTCCGTCAAAAAACAGTTACTTTCAACTTCGAATAACTCAAAAAATATTACTTTTAAGAAAAAAACGTATGGAACATTTTTTTCTTAGAATTACTTTTTCCGTCGATTCATACAGTTAAAATATAATAGAAAATTTCCACCCCCGAGATGGGGTGGCAACCACCCCCAATGCTCTAGCGTACAGCGGCATGATATAGAAAATTATCCTTGAGCTATTCCCCACCTTCTGTGAAAATTTCAAGTAAATCCATGGTGGACGAAAAAATTGCGAGCCAAAATGCTTCATTTCCTGGGCTGATAGATTACTAAAGAAACATACTCAATCTATTGCCATAACAATTGGGTTGAAATCTCCCACCATTCACACAAAAATCCACGTGACCAACTTGATTTACTTCTCCTAGGAATCCTGCATTAGTGTGAATTATCTGAACTTGGTGAGCATCATCTTTGGTGAGTTTGAAATTCCTGTTTGCATAGCGATCTATTAGTGGTCTAGCAGGATCTAATCCTGAAACAGAAATTTAAATTGGCTAATGACGACAAATCTGATCTGAACCTGTAAGTAGGTTTTTTGATGGCAGTTTTATGGGAACCTCTCGGTGGTTATCAATCAGGTAGTGTTATATTTCTGTAGAGGGTGATATACATCGATATAATATGTCAAGTTTTCCCCAGAAGAATAATTGCATGCACACTTTCATTTAAAGATATGAAGCACGTTTATGAATTCGATCTGGATCCAGATCTATAGAAGGATTCACAACAAATCGAATTCTAGAAGAAGTATTCCCGAAAGTTTTGTGGTAGAAGCGATCTGTTAGATAAGGCCAAACAGTTACCAGAGTCAGTTATATGCAGTATCAGTCTAGTGTTATTGAGTACATTTCATTGGGTACATTCAGGAGGTCCCAGCGGCTTCGTTTCGCCTGAATGCGTAGCTCATTAGGCATTCCAGATCAGGTTATGTCTGGGGGGCAAATACCAGTTTTAACCAATCACACACTTATAAAAAAGAAAACAAACGGAAGTTCCTGGGGGCAGATACCGCCGTATTGGTTCATTTCGATTTATTTGACATTTTTGACAAGTATCTGGAATGCCTAATTGACAGCGACAGCAGATTAAAAGTCAAAAATGTCAAAATATTCACAAACATAACCAAGTTTTTTTTTGTTTGGTGTTTATGCACAAAAATATGAAAAATAATATAAAGATGTAATCCTTGCAACCAATATTAAAATCAGGAAGACCAGGGAAAGTCAATTCACCTTTGAAATATTTCCATTTTCAATTGACCTCCGAAATGCTATGCCTAATTTTCAATTGTAATGAAATGAAATTCACTTAAATGAATTTCATTTGAATAATACACTTTGGCAACGATGGCATAGGTATCTATCAAATAAGAAATAAGTTCAAATGATTCATATCACATGGAGCAAATTTTGAGGTTGGCTTTTAAGAAAGATAGTCTTTGGCATGCTTAGTAAATTATAAATAAATCAGCATTTCGATACAATAATATTTGAAATAGGTAATAAAATATTACCTTCCTTTGATATACACGAAAAAATATGAAACCGGTACTGGAGGAGGTCTTCCATTACCAGAAACATGACTACGAAGCAAAAATTAGAGAAATGTTGGACCACATGGAAATCGAAGGACACTTTATTTTTTCTCTCAAGTTTTATTTGAAATTCATGACGAACCCGAAGTTCAAGATGAAAATGAAGAATCTATAATAGATTGTGGAAACGTGCCGGGCCCTTCAAAAGTGCCAAATATTCAGACACCCTCAATAAAAGGTGCCACAAAATCCAAAAGATTAACTGAAACATTACAAGATTTCTCAAGAAATACAATTAAAGCTGGGCTAAGAAGAGATTATTACAAAGAAAGAATTGGAATTTTAGAAGAAAATACTCGAATTAAACAAGAAAAACTACAAGTTAAAAAAGAAGACGTAGTTGAAAAAGAAATAGCAGCTGCATTAAAACTGATTGCTCAGAGGCTTAGCCCATCTAATAATCGGAAATAATTACTTTTTTGTTTTGACAGTGATTTTTATCTCTGTATTGTTTGGATGTTATTTTTAACTTTAAACGAGAATGTGACTTAATATTTGTACTGTTATTAAGTTATTTAATATGGTTAAACAATAATGATATACGAATATTACTTTTTTATTCACTTTTTCACAGAGTCGTTAGTTTACTATAGGCTTAACAGAATGAACAAAAAGTTTTTATTTATGTTGTGTTATTTATTAGTTATATATAGGTGTTACGATTGAAAAATATTTCAAAATATTTTATATTTCATTTATTGCTACACCTTACAAAAATATTTTTGGTAATTTCAAGTAACTTACACCCAACTCAATAGATTAGAAACGAAAATATATTAAAAATAGTCTAGATATATCTGACCTCATGCATACCGGGTGTTTCATTGGTAAACAGATAAACGGTCACTGTGGCTAGAGAACACCAAGATCTAAAAAACTGGTATATTTTAAAATTATATCTGGACATTTTCAATCATTCTCACGAATAGCATCAATTTTTTCACTGAAAGATTTTTAACCAACGAATTTTTTCAGACTCAAAGTTGTCTTTTATGATTTTCTACCAGTTGATTTCTCAATGATCTAATATGCAACATCCCGAAATCAACATTATTTATTTCTTCAGGTGGTGGCAAATCACTATTGTGTTCTACACAAAAATTATGCAAGACTGCACAAGCATTTATTATTGTTGATGCTTTTAAGGGTTTGTAATGGAGTACCCTGTGTTTTAATTAACACCGAAATCGTGCCTTCAATAACCCATTACAACATTCAATGGCGCTTCTGGTATGATGCTGCATTATATAGGGCTTCCGGAGAGTTGGGCATGGGATTTGAGAAATGAACCTGCGAATATGTCCTCAATGAGTATCCTGAATCTCCTAAAGTAAAAGAAAACCATAATTTAAAAAAAATGTAGGTAACTCTTATCTCAACAATCAACACAAACATACATGAGTTACATAACCCAATTTCAAAATGACATATCCAATGTCAAAATCGCGATCCGCTTTGTCGAAAGCGACAAATTTTTACGCTGAGCAAAACACTCAGCCGCTGTCGAACAGCTTTTAAGCAGCGCTGCATTCAGATAGACCGCTTACTAAGCGGTCTCAGCCGCAGGGACCTCCTGAATGAACCCATTATTCCTACATAAAAGATCAGTTGTGGATTTTTGTAAGAATGTTTTGAAAATGATATCTAGTATGCTGGAAACCACAAGTAACTTGTTATTGTCACAAAGGCTTCTTGACAGGCAATTGAAAAAAATTAAATTGATGGAAGAAACTGAATCTGATGGAGGTATTCGAGAGGAGACAGACGCAGTAGGTGAAGAATGATTGACTTCAAAGAGCAGCCAAACAATATTTTTTGTCAATAGTATATCTGTAATATGTTCCTTCAGATATAGGTATTCATATAGTTGTTTTTTCCTAAGATGCCAAAGGATCATGAAACCCTACATCGTGAAATCGACAGCATTTAGGTTGATCGATTTAAAAATGCAGCAGTAGTCCGCCAGTGTATTACCAATTGTTTGTCTAATTGTTTGTTAACTGGTCCCTCACATCCAAGTAGGATAGGCGTGTTCAGTAGGTAGGTAGTTTTTATTCTGCCAAGTGTTAAAATCTTTCTGTCAGAAAAAATGGGTGGTATACAGTCATTCAGGAGAACTTTTCATACCGATGCTATTTGATATATTTTCAGCAGAAAACTAGTCGAAACAAGCTCAATTCTATTTTGTGGATCGGGGATACCAAATAAATATTTCATGCTCAACTTTGTGATTAGTAGCAACTATTTGTGGGCATCTGGAGAAAGATACATAAAATGCATGGAACATAAGTACCTACTCAGAAAATATAGGCTTAGCATTGACATGAAAAGTAGTCTTTAAAACTGATAGTGAAACATAAATGGCCTCATATATGTTAATTGAGAAGTATTATATATTTTATTGGTGGTTATTACCCTATTTTGCACTTTTTTGATTTTATTCATTACATATCATCAGCTTACCCACTATTTTGTGCTGCTTTATATCGAGGTGATTGCTAACCATTCCACATATATGGGCTCCGAGTGAATGCCCTACACAGGTTGTCTCTTTGGCATCTCCTCCATTCTCCATAATGAAGGCATACAGTTTTGCTGTACATTGTGCGACTAGTCTAGTATTCGAGAGTGCAGAAATATAGCATGGAAATCGAGTTAAAGGTTCCCAATCGACGGTAAAGATGTTGTAATCGTTCCTAGAAAGGTATGCTGAAAAATAATAACAAATTTGGATTTGTTCAACGCATGGAAATTACAGGATGAAAGGTAAGATTTTATCATTCATTGGCTCGCACAAGTTCCCAAATGTTGGGGGTTGACTTTTGTAGCAGATGTCAACTGATTCAAAGAAAAACCCATTTAAACTCATTCATATTCAAATAATATGTGTTAGAGAATATACTTCAGTTATCAAAGGCCAAAAAAGGAATAATATGTAGGTACTGTAATAAAGCAGGTAGGTTCTGTTTCTTTGAATAGGTATCACCCATGAACAATTCGTTTTGAGAACATTGATTTTTAGAACAAGCTCGTGGTGTGTTTCGAAGTTGATGAAGTATTATCTCACGACATTATTTGATATGTTACCATTGAAGAGAAAATTCTTAATAGATATTATATCGCGACTAAAAATGGAAATACGATAAATTTCACTTTTTTGTCGTGTCTGTACATATTATTCACTTATATCGGATCAACTTCGACACCCGAATATTGAGAATGATGTTTGGTATATTGGGACAAACTAGATTCATGACCTGCATTCTTCAGGAAAAATCCGTACACACACGACTTTGTGTTGGGTCTCAGTTCAAGATAAACACATCTAGTTCATATCGCTTTTCATCTTTCTTCTCCAATGAAAAATGAATCCGCATGACTCAAGAATTAGTCCCCAGTAGGTCTGCAGTATTTCGAAGTACTTACACCAAACTTTTGTGTACATTGCTTGTGGTATCTTCAAATTTTCGAATTAATGATTGTAACTATGTATTGATGATAATTAGATGAAAAAACATATAAACTTGCACAAGAAACAGAATAGAGTGACAGTTTTTATGAAGCGTTACTCGAATTTAGTAAAGATACATAAAAAAATCATAAATGATACATTTCTGATATACAAAATGTACGAAGGCGTTGAAGGGCCACTACTTTTGATTTTTTTATTTTTACTAATTTCGACTCATCAAGTCGGAATTCCGACTCAGTGTCTAAGAATTCACTGATTCCAACTTAATGAGTCGGAATTCTGACTTAAAATATCGAAATCATTCATTTCCGACTTACTAAGTTGGAATTCCAACTTGTATCTCGGAATAAGCCTATTCCGACTAAGTTCAATTCCGACTTGGTAAGTGACACACACCATTTAAAAGGGTTTTCATTTTTTTGTCCTTCCGTGCAATATAAAAACGCTCAACTTTTTTTTTTTTCGAAAATATCATGCTTCTCTATGTATTCTGAGGAAATTTCAAGGTCTCTCTAGTTTTTGACCCACAAGCGATTACATAAATAAACTGACACCAACATAAATAATTTCCAATTTTTATCTTTCAAAAGATCGGTTTTGTTGAATTTTTGCCACTGAAGACAATCATTCGTACCATATTCTGGTAAAGTGAATGGGTTAACTAGAGACATCTACAGAGACACTCTTGAGAAATATAAACGAAAAAGGCACGACCTTTTTCTAGCGCAACCACAAATAATTAGTGATTTCAGTCACGAGCAGTCACCTAGAATATGCACAATTCGATACGATTAACGAAATCGTTCGGTATTGAATAAGAACAATGTTACAAAATATTAAGCATTGTTGGTACACATCATTAGATATCGAATTTGTACACGACGAATCACATGCTGCGCAATCCTAATACAATGGAATAAATATCCGTATTTCTGTATGCATTTAATAGATATTGTCCCATTCCTATGACGATACACAATATTGATAACAACTGGTAGGAGTTGTGTTTCATCAATTTGGAAGGAATTCATTCTCAAACCCATCTCTGGTTGGCAATTGAGAGATGAAAATACATATAATATCATTAAGTGTATTTCTAGATTTTTCCTTATCTGAAAAGTACTGTGGGTATGTAAGTTCGAGATGTGATTCATTCCGTTCCATATACATGCCTATAAGCGATATTCTGAACGTCTTCAGTTGAAGAAACAAACAAATCATTTTTGTATAATTTGCAGATCGTTACTTTTTTGATCAAGGGTGTTTTTTACTGTTTTGGTACATGTTGTTAGTTACAAAAATAAATCTCGACACATTGACAGTTATCTTTATTTTTTCATTAAATACAACTCAAAAGTTAGTTATTTCAACAGGTTATGGGCCCAGGACGTTTATAAAGATATATATTTTGAGTTCTATAATAAAGAAGATGGATAACGAAGTTGTTAGGATCGAAAAATTACGAGATGGCCGCAACTGGGAGCAGTGGAAATTCCAGATCAGAATAATCCTGAATTCAAGTGATCTACTTGATAGTCCAGTCTATGACCATTTTCCCGTGTATTTATCCCATACAGCACCGATTCGCATGAAAATTTGGATTCAGGATCTACATACACTCTTTTTCAAAATCTACCCTGTGCCGAGGGTTGCTTTCTCCCTGGGGGTGGATGCCCCCCCATCTTGGGGGTGAAAAAATTTTCATTGGAAATAAGTGCGGAAATCAATAGATTGACTAATTCTGAGCACTTTTTGTTCAATGAAGTTTTTTCTGAAAAGCAATACTTTTCGACTTATTCGCGAGTGAAATTGTCGGTTTTCAGTAAAAAAAAAACACGTTTTCCGATCTTTTTTCGCGAATGACTGGGAAATAATGCATCTAATCGAGAAACCTGCGGAGAGCAAAATTATAGCTTTTTAAAAAACAAAGGCGATTGTTTATTTGTGATGAATACAAACCCACTACAAACTGAATAATTGCTTGTTGAAAGTTGATTGGTATTTTCAAACGCCAAAATGGAAAGTTTCTACGTACAATAACCAAAAACCACTGCATTTTTCGGGAAAAACTAGTTGGACCTTTTTTGAAGTCCTTCAAAAATCCTTTATTTTTGTTATTTATAAAAATTCCTAGCATCAGAACTGACCGAGGTATGAAGGAAATAATGTTGATCCTATTTTTTCCATGAAAAAAAATTGTGAATAACTCATCCTCTCTCTCCCCCTCCCCTTTGGAAAAAATCGTTGCCTAGTGGAACTATCTGTATATATACATATATAATATACATTACTAGGCCTGAAATATAGTTACTATGTGTATTCTTCAATATACTAATGTACATACCGAGGTACATACTATAATTTCTACAAAAATTGTTTTTGTTTTTTTCCCATAACTCGCTTAGTCTTCAAACAATCAAATCCACCAAAAAAGCATTTTGTAGCTTTTTTCCAGAGCTATAAGCTCATTCACATTATTTTTAGTTTCAGATTATATTTTTGAAAAGGTCCATGCTGAAAGGGCTCAAAAAAGGTACTTTGCGCGAATCCTCACAATATTTAACTGGCCATATCTCATTCTATTTTCATCCTGCAGAAAAAAATGAAGCACCGAAATTTTCTGAGATGAATATCCTTCAATTTTGTACTCTTAAGAAATTTAACATGTTATCAATACTTTTCGAGTTATTTCGAAGAAATGGTGATTTTTCGCTGAATCACGTATATGATTTTTTCTCTTCAATCTCAATTTTTTCCGAAACTACGTACTTTCAATTGAATTGAATTCAATTGAAAAACTCAGAACTCATTATAAGGACATAAATGAAGTGAATTATGGAGTAACAGTGATTTTTTTCAAAGGGGGGTGAAGAGAGGATGAGTTATTCACAATTTTTTTTCAACGAAAAAATAGGATTCAACATTATTTCCTTCATACCTCGGTCAGTTTTGATGCTAGAAACTTTTATAAATAACAAAAATTAAGGATTTTCGAAGGACTTCAGAAAAGGTTCAATTAGTTTTTCCCGAAAAATGCATTGGTTTTTGGTTATTGTACGTAGAAACTTTCCATTTTGTCGTTTGAAAATACCAATCAACTTTCAACAAGCAATTATTCAGTTTGTAGTGGGTTTACATACGTCACAAATAAACAATCGCCTTTGTTTTTTCAAACGCTATAATTATGCTCTCCACAGGTTCTTCGATTAGATGCATTATTTTCCAGTTATTCGCGAAAAAGTATCGGAAAACGTGTTTTTTTTGACTGAAAACCGACAATTTCACTCGTGAATAAGTCGAAAAGTATTGATTTTCAGAAAAAACTTCATTGAAGAAAAAGTGCTCAGAATTAGTCAATCTTCCACACTTATTTCCAATAAAAAATTTTTCACCCCCAAGAAGGGGTGGCATCCACCCCCAGGGAGAAAGCAACCCTCGGCACGGGGTAGATTTTGGAAAAGAGGGTAAGTAGAACCTATATCCAAATTTTCATACGAATCGGTGCTGTATGGGATAAATACACAGTTTACACTTTTTTCACCGTCATAGACTGGAGTATGAAGTTGTTACCGGAGAATCCTGTAGACCCGTTTGTGAAGGAGGTGCTGGTGAAGCTCAACAGCAACTTGAGCTGAATAAATGGAAGAAATTGGACTCCAAGGCTCAGAAAATTATTGTCACATCAGTGGATCGACAACCATTACAACATCTGATGTGTTGCACTTCCGCTAAGGAAATGTGGGACAAATTGTGCTCAATTTACGAACTGAAATCAGAAGCCAGTCTTCACCTTGTCCAACAACAGTTTTACTCTTACTCTAAAAATTCCCAAGATGATATTGCCACACACATTTCCAAACTAGAGTCACTCGGTTACCAATTGAAGCAGCTTGGTGAAGAAGTTCCTGAAACGATGATGATGACAAAAATTCTTATGACTTTGCCATCAACATATAATCATTTCTATAGTGCATGGGAATCAACTCCAAATGATAAAAGGAGTCTTGCAAATCTTACATCACGACTCCTTTTAGAAGAATCTCGTATGTTGAATCAAGTTCAGCAAGATTCTGGTCAATCATCCGCACTGGCAGCTAAATATGCACGCAATAAATATCCACCAAGAAGAAGTGACAGAAGTGAGGAAAAACCGAAGGGAAAGTGTTACTATTGCAAAAAATTTGGACACTGGATGAAAGATTGTCATTTCAAGAAAAAAGAAAAAGACAGAAAACATGCTCATTCTGCAGAGACAGATAATCCAGGCGAGGCTCTGGTAGGAACGTCATTTCCTCAAATACCTAGTTCCCAATACTGGTATGCTGATTCTGGAGCTAGTGATCATATGACTAATAAATTGGAATGGTTTTCCACTTATCAGGTCCTGACAAGTCCATTATTCGTAAGAATTGGCAATGGAGAATATTTACCAGCCAAGGGTAGAGGAAATATCAATATCCTGTGTTCAGTTGATGGAAAATGGTCGAAACACCACCTATCTAATGTCCTTTATGTGCCAAACCTAAAAATGAATTTATTCTCAACGGGATCTGCTATGGATAAAGGTCTCAGAATGACTTGTGATGCAAACGAATGTCGTTTCATGAAAAATAATGTCACAATAGCAGTTGGAGTACGTCAGAATAAACTTTTCAAAATGCTCTTCGAAGTTCTTGATACCAAAAATGAAGAAGTTCAAGCAAATGTTACGTATAAAAATGGTTTGCAGTTATGGCATGAAAGATTGGCCCATCAGAACATCAACCAAGTGAAGAAAGTCCTTAAACAGCATTCTCTCATCGAAACTGTTCCTGGAGAAGATTTTTTCTGTGATTCGTGTGTTTTTGGCAAGCAACATCGAAAGCCATTCGTGTCCAGTAATGTCAGAGCCACAGGTCCTGGAGAAATGATCCATACCGATGTTTGTGGACCCTTTCAAACTCCTTCAGTGGGGAATTCCAGGTACTTCATTTTGTTCAAAGATGATTACTCGCACTTCAGACAAGTATACTTCATTCAACATAAGAGTGAAGTGAAAGACAAACTGAATATATTCATCAACTGGATGAAGAATCAGGTGGGTTTCAACATAAAAAGAATGAGAAGTGACAATGGACTTGAATATTGTAATCGAGATGTTTCTGAACTTCTGGAGAATCATGGAATTCAACATCAGAGAACCATACCGTATACACCACAACACAATGGCTGTGCTGAGCGAGATAATAGAACCTTAGTGGAAGCAGCAAGAACCATGATTCATGCAAGGAGTTTGGACATAAGGCTGTGGGCAGAGGCAATCAATACTGCAGTCCATGTACTGAACAGAACTGGTCCCGGTGGTTCTGAAGACAAATCTCCTTTTGAAATGATATTCGGCGAAAAACCAAAAATCAGTCATTTCAAAATTTTTGGTTCCAAGGTATTTGCACATATTCCCCACCAAATGAGAAAAAAGCTGGATCCAAAAAGTAAGGAGGGCATTT
The DNA here is from genome assembly GCA_032362365.1 of Zygogramma bicolorata. Lineage (NCBI taxonomy): Eukaryota > Metazoa > Arthropoda > Insecta > Coleoptera > Chrysomelidae > Zygogramma > Zygogramma bicolorata. The sequence continues at coordinate 60,638 of JAVJAQ010005821.1, forward strand.
TCGTTGGATATGCAGAAAATATGAAAGGATATCGAATATGGTATCCTACAGAAAACAAGGTTCAAGTGAGTCGTGATGTTATATTTCGCGAAGAAGTAGCTGAAGATGCAAAAAGCGGGACAGTTCCAGTACTAATTGAACCTTGCAATAATGATCATGACGAATACCAGGAATTTCAAAGTTATGGAGTTGATAATGACGAAGAAGTACATCAATTTTCAAATGATACTCAACATTTTTCGAGTCCTAGCAGAAATTCTGTTGATGAATTTCAAATACCACATGAGAGGGAAGATGTTAACGAAATTTATCATTTACGTGACAGAAATGCTATAATGATGCCTTCAAGATATTGTAACTTCCATCTAGCCATGTCTTTAGTAGCAGACACTATCGAACCACAAAACTATGAGGAAGCTGTGAATTCAAACGATAGGATCAAATGGAAGGAAGCTATGGATGATGAATACAGATCTCTTGTAGAAAATCACACTTGGGAGTTAGTAGATTTACCTGAAAATCGCAAGGTGATAGACAATCGCTGGGTATATCAGATAAAAAGAAAAGCAGATGGTAGTGTCGACAGATTCAAGGCCAGACTTGTTATAAGGGGTTTCAATCAGAAGTATGGAATTGATTATGAGGAAACTTTCAGCCCAGTCGTCAAATACAATTCTATTCGAGCCATATTATCGATAGCAGCCATGAAAAATCTGAGACTCAGACAGTTTGACATAAAAACTGCTTTTCTATACGGTGAAATGAAGGAAAATATTTACATGGAGCAACCTCAAGGATACGACAACAAATCAGGCCAAGTTTGCAAACTATTGAAGAGCCTGTACGGTCTGAAACAGGCCCCGAGGTGTTGGAATGAAAAATTCACTTCTTTCCTATTGAAATTCGGACTACAAGCATCGATTTCAGATAGTTGTGTTTTTACCAGAGAAGGGACATCAAAACTTTATTTGGCTCTTTATGTAGACGATGGATTGATAGCAGCCTCTGACGAAAGTGACATTGTCAAATTCCTGTCAGATATGAAAATGGAATTCAAAGTTAAAATGAGTGATGCTTCGTATTTTCTTGGATTAGAAATATCCAGACAAAGCAATGGTTCCATATTCCTCAATCAGAGAAATTACATTGAAAGAGTTATACGAAAATTCGGAATGGAAAATTCAAAACCTTCATCAGTGCCTGCAGGTGGAGCTTGTTTAGAAGAAAGTTCTGAACCAGTGGGAGAGAAGACTCCCTATCGAGAAGCAGTGGGAAGCCTCATATATCTGGTTGTGTCAACAAGGCCAGATATAGCTTTTGCAGTGAGCAGGGTGAGCCAGCATTTGGAAAATCCAACTCGGAAACATTGGACTGAAATAAAGAAAATAATCAGATATCTGAAAGGGACTATTTCTCATGGAATTTGGTTCAAATGTGATGAAAAACCTATTCTGGAAGTGTATAGCGATGCAGATTTTGCGGGTGATTTGGAAACGAGACGATCCATGACAGGTTTCGTTTTCCTTTTCGGAGGAGCACCTATTTCTTGGGGTGCTCATCGACAGAATATAGTTGCTCTCTCGACAACGGAGTCTGAATATATTGCAGCTAGTGATACTGTGAAAGAATTGGTCTGGTTGGGAAGATTACTCGAAAACTTGTTGGGGGTGCTCGATACACCAGTTTTATACATGGACAACCAGAGTGCTCTGCGTTTGGTGAAAAATCCTGAGTTCCATAAGCGGACGAAGCACATTGACGTTCGCTATCATTTCATTCGAGAGAAATTTCAAAGTGGGCTCATGAAACTTGAATACATTGAAAGTGAAAACCAAATCGCTGATATTTTTACGAAGCCGCTGTCAAAAGAGAAGTTTGTTAGAAATCGCAGGATGTTGGGTGTTGAAGATATAAATAAAAATGATTAGTTTGAGTGGGAGAGTTGAAGAAACAAACAAATCATTTTTGTATAATTTGCAGATCGTTACTTTTTTGATCAAGGGTGTTTTTTACTGTTTTGGTACATGTTGTTAGTTACAAAAATAAATCTCGACACATTGACAGTTATCTTTATTTTTTCATTAAATACAACTCAAAAGTTAGTTATTTCAACTTCTTCAAATATTTTTCTTGATATGTCTGCACTACACGACACTTATCTACACTTTCTATCAGGCGCGTATACTAGGAGGGGTGAAGGGGGTAATTGATATAAAAAAATATAATAAATTAGTGAAAAATCAATCACAATTTCATTTCACCTTTACTTCTGTAAGATCTAAAAATCCAGTCTTTGGAGGTAGATTCCAACTCTATTTGATATGCTGATAGTTCGACCAAAAATCGATTCCATTTCGAGGAAAATATGCGATACCAAATATCAAAATTACAGAATATCTCAGAAGATCATGCTGATGCAGTAATAGATCATGATGTTAATGAGAAAAATCGTAAATTAGAATGTATTATTGAATTTGTTTGTTGCATTATTTTCAGTTCAATCAGTGAGATATACTTTCCAAATGTACCCATTGTAGTATGATAGTACATGAACGGATAAAGTCTAAAGTTTTATTTTCACTGAAAATTTTCGTTTTTTATGCTTTTCATTAAAATTTGAGATTGAACAATTCCGACGTTTTTTTCACAGTTTATTCCCAATGAATTGTGAAAGGTAAGTTGGTAAAAAGACCAATATGCATTTGTGTTTTGATAAAATGGTAGAAAACGTATATTTGATAAACTACTGATATGATAGATTCCATACTACTACTTTATATTCCTGCAGACAGTACATCAGTGCAGCGGAACAGCTGTGAATCTCTCGAACTCATCTTGGACTGCCAAATATCGAAAGACATATATTCAGCAAACCTGGGATATTCCTCTGGCTAATATAACATTGAAGGAATTGATAAATACCGCTACAACTCCCACATATAAGATTCGTATGTTTGCAGTTTCTTCAAGAGATGTAGGAGCTTGGTTACATATGCATTACTATAGCTTCTTCCCTCGGTACTTAATTAGATGATGAGTCGTTCAGAGTTGCAATTCGTCTGGGATCGAATATTTGAATTCAGCACAAATGCATATGTGGTACAGAAGTAAACCCCAAAGGAATTCATGGATTGAGTTACAAGTACAGCGCAGAACGTTTTTCTCGTCATCAAGCTGTGAATGATTTCATAAAACGTGCTTCAGTTTCGGCCACGATACATTCGATTCTAGAACCTCCAGGCACCTGTCGTGATGATGGAAAACGACCAGATGGCAGAACCCTCATCCCTTGGCGAAAAAGAACCTGTTGTTTGGGATTAAACTTGTATTGATACTTTGTCACCATGCCATATTCCATCAACTTCTGTTTCCAGTGGTTCAGCAGCTTATGGAAAACTTTATTGTTTTATGTATGAATTAAAATAATTTTTTCCTGTTAGTACAAAAAAAGTACACAAATAAGAAACCAGGAGAAAGCCAAGTATGACCATGTTCAGAAAACTACAAACTTGTCACAATTGAAGAAGGACCAAAATATATTTTTCAGAAAAATCTTTGATCAGATACATGGATGAAAGGAACAGCAGTTGACCAATGGGAAATGATACCATACATAGTTAGGAGTGATAATAATAATAACACTTATAGAAGAAACAGATTTCATATAAAGGATGGGGTTAATAATTCCAATGAAACAGAGAAAGTAATGACTGGAAATAATTCCTCTGAAAACGTCGATGTCTTAATTTTTTGACAAAAATGACAATGAACGGTAAAAAACACCGATTACCCATCAAGACCTGAAGGAAATGCAAGAATGCCGAAAAAATATAAGGATTCTTTCATGCCCCAAAAAAAGAAAGTAGGCGGGAAGTTATATTATGTTTTATTGTTAATATACTATTGATCTTATTATACTTCATCGGGTTTAGGGTTCATAGTATCAAGCAGACAGGTCTGAGAGTCAAGAGTTGGAGACTAAAGTTATTCTAATTCGAGAGTACCTACTCATATTCATTATGAAAATAGATAAATATTACAAATGCAGAGTCAATTCTCTTGTACTTTTTGAATTCACTCTCTTCTTTGGAGGGAGATGAATCACCCTATTACCCACTGATTCAAACAAAACTAAGATTCGTCAGAAGAGAATACATCGTATGGACCCAAAACGATTTTTTTTACATTGGTTTTCAGGTCGGCCACACTGCATAGTCCACCTGAAGAACTTTAGATTTTAGTAATTTCTGTCAGAGGAAGTTTCGGATTGAATATTCAGAACACCGAGTATTTCGAAAAATGATAGATTGACGTTGTTATGTAGAGTTTTGTCAGTTGTCGTTGTTTTTCTTTTGAATAAAGTTTATGAAACCATTTTTCTGATTAAGTATATTTAAAACCATATTCTGCCTATAAATAACAGGTTATGGGCCCAGGCTTATAATCAGAAAAAGTATATAGACGACGTGAAATACATTGTTTCGAAGATCATTAAGAGCAGCCATCAGTAAGAAGATATGGACGACTTCAAAGCCGAGAAACTGAATTCCGAGAACTATAGATACTGGTCGATGAGAACTCAAGGGATTTTGGAAGTTAAAAATCTCTGGCAAGCTATTGATCCAGGATTCAGTGAAGACGAATTGAAAGAAGCTATAAATAAGAAAAATGATCACAGTGCCAAATCCATATTATATTTGCTGATAAACAACAATAGTTTGGACGATGTAATGGATTGTAAAACAGCAAAACAAGTATGGGAGACGCTGAAAAATATTCACACAAGATATGATACCTGGCATGGTTTTCTACTTTTGAAAGACTTTGTCAATACTACTAAGAGGGACGACGAAACCATTAATGAATATTTAACAAGACGAAATGGTTTATATCATGAAGTGAGAGATGCTGGTTTTGAATTCACCGAAAAAGTGCAAGCGGGATTTGCAGTATTGGGTTTGCCCAGTGAATATGAGTATTTGGCCAGAAATTTGAGAGCTGATGAAGATGATCTCAACATGGGCCGTTTAAAATCAAAATTGGTTGAAGAGGAGAGACGTATCAACAATAAGTACAATAACGTAAATGAAGTGGACAATGTCAGAGCTTTATCAATACAAAGACGACCCTTCCATAAAACTGATAAGTTGGTAAAAAATAACAGAACGTTCAGGAACAAACCCCAAGTTCCAAAAGAAATGTCAAGTTCTGCGAATGAAAAATACAAACAATCACATCAATTTCTGAGATGTTACCGATGTTTAGATATTGGCCATATTGGAAAAAACTGTCCATTATCGAAAAATAGAGTCGTTCCAGCTGAAGAATCGGATCATCAAGAACCATCTACATCAAGAGCTGCATTCAGCGCAATAAAGCAGTCAACTTCCATGAGTGCTGAAATAATACGTAAATCTAATCCAGCGAATCTGAAGACACATTCCGGATCATGGATATTAGATAGCGGTTCTACTGATCACATGACATCTTATCGTGAAAAATTTGTCACATTCACCAAACACGAGTCCTTGGTGGAAGTAGCTGGAGGTGGATTGCTAAAATCCACGGGTTATGGAGACGTTGACCTACAATTGTCGAAGATGAATGGCGGATATCAAATATCTCTGATGAACGTTTTATGTGTGCCAGAGCTAAAGGGTAATTTACTTTCGATGAGTTTAGCCGCAGAAAGAGGTTTGCAAGTGATTTTCAGTACAACCAGTGCAAAAATATTATCCGAACAGGGAGATACCATTGTAGAATCCACAAAAATTGGACGCTTACATTATATTTTTGAGGATGAAAAATATTCTGATACTAAAAGGGAAATTTCTACAAATAAAGTTATTTCGAAGGACGATAAACTCTGGCATCAAAGACTAGCTCATTTGAATTTTCCAACCATGAAGAAAATGTTAGTGAAAGATGATGGTCAAAAGTTTTCTGAAGATGAATATAAAGAGGAATGCCAAATATGTATTGAAGGTAAACTCAAGAAAACCCCATTTCCAAATAAGAGTAGTACGAGAGCAGAACATCCTTTGAAACTCATATATTCCGATGTAGTTGGACCTATAAAACCTTCATCAATTGGTGGAAATTCATATGTTGTAACGTTTATTGATGACTACTCCCGTTACTGTGAGGTCAAAATGATGAGAAAGAAGAGTGAAGTTTTCAAAAATTTCGTAGAATTCCACAGACGAGTTGAAAATTTTCATGGCAGAAAAATCGTTTCCCTGAGAAGTGATAATGGAGGCGAATATTTATCAACTGAATTTAAAGAATACTTGAAGAAAAATGGCATTGATCATCAACTCACGATTCCTGGAACTCCTCAACAAAACGGTGTCGCCGAAAGAATGAATCAGACATTATTTGATGCAGCAAGATGCATGCTGATTCAATCTGGATTACCGGAAACATTTTGGGGAGAAGCCATTGCAGCAGCATCTTACGTTAGAAATAGATGTGCTACCACGGCAAACGAGGGTGTAAGTCCAATTGTAAAATGGAAACAGATACCACAAAACGACACATCACATTTACGAGTTTTTGGATGCCGAGCATGGGCAATAAACAAATCCAGAACCAGTAAGCTATCACCAAAAGGCATTTCATGTGTTTTCATAGGATACGACAATAACTCGAAATCATATCGATTGTGGAACCCCAGAAATAACAATATTTTCGTTAGCCGAGACGTGAAATTCGAAGAAAATGTTTTTCCGATGAAATCAAACAATCACACTGAAAATAGAAAGGAAGATGAGAATAAAAATATTTTGAATATTACTGGACTCTTCGATGGACCTGTTCTAGAGGAGAAAGTTGCCACTACACAAAATCTAGATGATATTCTTATAGAAAATGAAGCTGAAGACGAGATACAATTCAGTGAAGATGAACTGGGTGAATCAATTGGAGAGTCGAAAAGAACCAAATCCGGAAGAATTCTGAAAAATCCTGTTTGGATGGATGATTATGTGGTAAATGATAAGGACTTTGTATATGAATGTAATCGAGTGACAGGAACTCAAATGACAGACGTTTCAAAAGTCAAAGATCCAGTAAATGTGAAAGAAGCATTTGATGGAGTAAATAAACAATTTTGGAAAGATGCCATGATAGAAGAAATGAAAAATCTTATCAAGAATAAGACATGGATTTTAGTAAAACATCCCGGACATAGAAAAATAATAAGGACGAAATGGGTGTTCAAAACCAAATACAATGAAGATGGAGCCGTTGAGAAATATCGAGCTAGATTGGTTGCATTGGGGAATACTCAAATTCAAGGAGTTGATTTCGATCAAACGTATGCACCAGTAGTTCAGAAAAAGACGATGAGACTTCTTTTTGCATTATCCGCAGAAAAAGATTGGAGCATCCATCATATTGACATTACCGCTGCATATCTATCCGCAGATTTGGATGAGGAAGTATATATGGAAATGCCAACTGGTTTTGATGAATTAGCCGATAATTTGAAGCAATTATTTCCTGATTTAGCAACAAAGGAGGACATAATAATGAAAAATCTTGTTTGCAAACTGAAGAAAAGCATATATGGTTTACATCAATCAGCAGCGGGATTCTATTTCACGAGTGTCGATTATCGTTCGACTCGATGGGAAATTCGATGTTCAGAGAAGAAGCGATTCTAATCTACGATCGAATTTATCTTCGGGAATCGTCGGAATATGGGATGGTGTTCACTAAATATTGACATTGACGTATGCTTGCATGTCAATAATATTTTTGGTGGCTCATTCAAAACTCGAAAAGTATTTAAGTTTACTTCCAATATATATATGAATAACAACAATACGCTATATAATAATTGTATTTGATAATAAAATTATAACTGAAAATAGTAGATAAATATAATCTTCACGTTCGCCTTGAAAATCGAAAATGTTACCGATAGTTCATCAGGGAATTTTGGCAGAAGTTGAAAGAAACAGAAATTTGAGTTTAATTCGACGAAGACAAGAATTGAGAGCTTCAAGTAATCCATTTATGCTGCCTGATAATAGATTTATAGAATTATTCCGTTTGAATAAAATGTTAGCGAAAAGGCTTATTGAGGAAATTTCACCTTTCATGTTGGATCCCTCTAATAAAAAAGGAATATCCACTGAAGACAAAGTATTTTGTGCTTTGAGATTTTATGCCTCAGGATCATACCAACGATGTGTTGGAGAAGAATACAATTGCGGTTTAAGTCAAACTCTGGTACATCGATCCATTCATATGGTAACCGAGGCTATTCTGAATATTATAGATAACCACATTCATCTACCAACTTTGGTTCAAGAACGAAATTCTATCAAAATGGAATTTATGAATCGCTTTGGATTTCCTGGTGTCATCGGTTGTATAGATGGAACTCATATTGCTATTTTGAAGCCAAGAACAGAGGAACATAATTATATTAATAGAAAAGGGTTCCATTCTATTAATGTCCAGGCAATTTGCGATCACAAACTGCGAATTCGATCACTTTTTGCTAACTTTGGTGGTTCAACTCATGACTCTTTTATATGGCGTATATCACAAGCACAGCAATTCATAAGAGGTATACATGAGCACAATGAGTTGGTATGGTTTCTAGGTGATAGTGGATACCCTCTGCAACCATATCTAATGATTCCTTTTTTGAACCCACAAAACGACGCAGAATCACTCTATAATATTACGCATATAAGAGCCAGAAACTGTATCGAAAGGTGTTTCGGTTTAATGAAAATGAGATTCAGATGTCTTCTTAAAGAAAGGTCTGCACGATACAACCCTCATTTCATGTGCAGTGTTGTCAAGGTATGTGCAGTATTGCACAATATGTGTATTGAAGAAAATATTCCTTTTGAAGAAATTTTAAATGATATAGATGAGCCAATTCCGTATAACGTCAATAATATTCCAAACCCCATTCACGAAGCTGGAGTTCGAGCAAGAGACACTATAGTGAACAGATATTTCAGATGATTTCTGCTTTTCGTTCCATATTCTGGAGTATTACAATTCTTCATATAAACTTTTAAAAATCACGGTCAATACCATCATTCTTGCTCAGAGTATGTTCAAGTTTTACACTCATTACAAGTGATCACTTTGAAAATCAAGTTGAATATATAAATAGATCTATGCCCTTTTCATTACGACATTTGAATTCATGCACTTCAATTACTCCATGATTCGCACATTTATTGAAGTAGTAAAGTGAACTTCAATAATATTGTGAAAATAGCCTGATATGAAATACCTATTAATTGTTAACACCAAATATATTAATCTAAAAAAAATTCAACTGAAAAAACTAACAAATAAGCATAACGAAATGAAAATATGTAAGGAAGTAACAAAATTCAAGTAAACTATTCCTTTCTTATAGCCGCTGCTAAATTGTTGATGCTCATCGCAACTTCACTCAACCCTTTTGAAACTACATCTTTAATTCCTTTCAGGATTTCAATAGTTTCCTTGTATTGTTCATTGAGTTCATTCCTCTTCCTCTTTTTGGGGGGTGGCTGAAGAGTGTAATCGTGATCCTGCAGAGAACTCATTGGCTCACTCTCTAGAACATCTTCATACTGAGGTGCAATGTTCACCCTGCAAGAACTAGACTGGAAAAAAACTGAATGCTAGCACAATGCCTATGTTAGATTTAAAAGAATAACACAAGATCACACACCATTTTCAAGTAATATGAACTAAGCTCAAATAAGTTATAAAAGATATAAGAAGTTCAATATGCACTTTTCAATAGGAACGTTTATGCACTTGTAATGAGAAAGTTGAATAATTTCCATCTTATATCAGGTACTTAAAGCATCCATGTCAAACTCAGAGTCATTGGTGGACCAAAAGCTTGACCGTAGACTAGGTGGAGCCGCAAAAAAGTGCTATCATAGGACAACTGTATTTATTAATTTTCAAATCAAAAGGCTATTACCAATAAACAAACATTGAAATCCCTTTGCTTGAATGTGGTTACTATAGGACACCCATTATCAATATTATCAACTCTATTTTGATTATTTATATATATATAAATAATAAATCTTGGAGTTGCAGTCTTGTACTGGTCTTAAAGTAAACTCTTTGTCATTTTGTCAAGCTTTCGGAAAATATATATATATATATATATATATATGTGTGTTGCTAAAAAAAAACAGAAAAAAATTATGAGAAATAATAATAGCGGGAGGAATCTTGCAGTAGATTTGTTTCCTTCCAACTAGGAAAATAATTGTTTACACTTCTTATAGGTACTTCCAAACATTGACAACATTATACAAGCCCAGTTCTCTTATTTCTTGGTCTAGATTCGACCATCCTCACACCGCGCGTATTAACAAATCGCTTCTTTTTTCACGCTCGTGATCCGCATTACTTGACTATTTTCAAAATTGATTTGGGCTAATTGGGCTGCAAAAAATGCTCAGTGGATCGCATGCGGACCGCATGTTTGACATGGTTGGAAAAGCTTATTATTTGAAAACTGCTGTATACATCCAAGTAAGATGCCTGGAAACCCTGGTGTATTCACTTATACCTGTAGAAGTTTGGGATAAAAGTGGCGAAATCTGGATTGCTTGATTTTTGGTGGATAATTGAGCTTTTGGAGGTTTCCGTACAATATGTACAGATGTCGCCAACACGCTCTTGTCAGTTTTGTCTAGCTAAATTTGCACTAAGTGAAAATAATGTGCAGTCGGGTTTTTCCACTTTTATTTGATTGGCTAGCAAGAAGAGATAGCAACCTAAAGGATAATGGGTGGACAATGAGATACCAGTAACAACGTTTCGATATTTAAAAGCAATGAAATCAACAAATAAACACGATAAAAACATCGTAAACATCAAAATTTCAAACTGACATGACAATATGACAATTAACTTGACACTTGTCATCATATATGAAAAATGGGAACATAACGCCCTCTACCGAAAAAATAGGGGAAACCTTCAAAAGCGTCGATTGTTTTTTTCGCCACAAAAATCTAAACAAAATCTAATCAGTTGAGTCACCAGGACTTCTAGGCATCTTACATCCAAGTGTTAATGACAGACAAACGTGATAAATTCCTACCACAGCAACTTCCTCGCATCCCACTCCCTGGAAAAAACTCTCCCCTAGCATTTCAATAACCCTCTTTTCAAATCTATTCAAGGGGACCTCATTTGGAGGGCCACCACCAGTCTTTTGGAAGTCTAACTTTACGTTAGATGCTTTTTTCTTCACAAGATATTTTAAATCAGTCCATGTCTGAAAAATATTGTTCTTAAAAATATTCAGCATATATTATTATCGTAAATCTTACTTTTTGCCATTTATCTGGGGAACGTTCTCCATATCCCAGAGAATTGAGTTTCTGGGAGAGTTCGACCCACAACAATTTATTTCTGTTCCTGCCATTTGGCCCTACATTTCGACCTGTTGCGAGGCACTTGTGCTCCTCTAAAAATGATAATATCACTTCCCAGTGGGAATCATTTACTTTGAACGCCATAAATATATTCAAACTAAATTCAAACCAATTCAAATTCGAAATTCAAACAGCAGTCAACAGCACCACAGAATCACAGAATGACCCGCGTTTCACAAAAAATATGAGATGGAAAGAGAATAGAAAGAAACATCAATAGAATTCGACTGGTCTTGGGCTCTCGAATTTTTAGATCGAGTTGCGACGATGAAATCGTGAAATAGAAATCGAGTTGCCGAAGAAATATGGCTGACTCGATCATTTCTATTCGATTCGTGAAATAGAATCCCGCTGCTGGTTTGATGTGGAATAAAACACTGGATTCATTCATAAGAAGTCAAAATTTCAACCGTTCGGTGTCAGACCCATGTGTTTATTATAGAAAGGAAAAAGAACTCATCATAAGTACCTATGTGGACGATATATTATTATATGGAAAAAGAGAACACATCGAAGAAATGAAAATGTTATTTGGACAACGGTTTGACACAAAAGATTTGAAGGAAGTCAAACATGTTTTATCCATTAGAATTTCACGGAATGATCAAAGAATAAGACTTGATCAGGAAAATTTCTGCATTGAACTGCTACGAGAAACGAATATGTTAGAAGCAAAGGGGGTTGCAACACCATTGCCACTTGGAGAAAAGTTCAATAAAACTGAAGTTAATGGACAAGAAATATTGAATGATGAACAGAAAAGAGTTTATCAAAAGGTAATTGGAAGTTTGTTATATTTGGCAACCACAACCAGAATGGACTTAGCATTTGCAGCCACTTTCATGAGCCAATTCTGTCAGAATCCATCTAAACACCATTGGAAAGGCATGAAACATATTTTGAGATATCTAAATGCTACTAAGAGATATGGATTGGAATACAGGAAGACAAATAAAACCGCTGAGGCTTATACCGATGCAGATTGGGGAGCAAATCTATTGGATCGAAAATCATTCAGTGGATATATTTTCATACTTGGAGGAGGAGCTGTAAGTTGGTGTAGCCGCAAGCAGAGATGTGTATCATTGAGCACAGTTGAATCCGAGTTCATTGCTCTCAGTGAAGCAACGAAAGAATTCACATTTCTTAAAAAACTGTCGAAAGAAATATGTCAAGATTTTTACTTTGAAACATGTTTCCCGATTCACATAGATAATCAAGGAGCTATGAAACTCGCCGAAAATCGAACAACATCAGACCGATCAAAACATATTGACTTGAAGCTGTTCTATATAAGAGACATGTTAGAAGAAAAACAGATCGTTCTTAGATATATTCCTTCCAAGCAAAACCTGGCCGACCATTTAACCAAAAGTGTTCCTGCCATCATTTTGAGGAATCATTTGGATATTCTGGGGATCAGAGATCCAGGAGGGGTGTCAGAGGAAGTTTCGGATTGAATATTCAGAACACCGAGTATTTCGAAAAATGATAGATTGACGTTGTTATGTAGAGTTTTGTCAGTTGTCGTTGTTTTTCTTTTGAATAAAGTTTATGAAACCATTTTTCTGATTAAGTATATTTAAAACCATATTCTGCCTATAAATAACAATTTCCTAGAAAACATCAACTTCAGTTTATTCTGAATCACTCCAGTCTGTTTCGAAGAGTTATGCGTTAACTGAGATCACATTAAAAAACATATTCCAATATTGAAACGCGAATATGGGCCAAATATCCTGGCTATGATTATGGTATATTCGATGTCTAGTTGTGAAACTTCATATTCAATGCAGGCAAAATGTACCGAATACTTGGTTGAAAATGTTCACCATCTACCATTTTTCATCCTTTTCTGCCTTGATTAGTCCAATGTTTAATTTTTCTGCATTTGAAAACTTCGTGTCATCATTTTGTTACTTTCTAACTAGCTAACATAAAGAATTCCACCCAGATACACCTATCACAGATGATTCTGCCTTCAGGCAGAGAGAAAAAACAGATTTCTATGAAACAATCATCGGACGAAAGAACTACTTTCATTCACCACAGATGACACCAGATATATTCTTGCGAATGAAATATAAACGAAAATAACTGTAAACAGGTGCAGAACGTAATTGTGGGGGTGCGCTGCGTAACACCCACATTTCGTAACACCCACAGTGCATAACACCATAAGTGCGTAACACCCACATGTCATAACACCCACATTTCGTTATACCCACACTCACCGAACATACCCGAATGATGCACTGTTGCAAAATTTACCGGATATTCTGCAATTTTCTGTTAACCCAATCTAACTTAACCTAACTAACCTAACCTAAAAGAAGGATGAATTTGGCAACAGCGCATCATTCGGGTATGTTTGGAGAGTGTGGGCATTACGAAATGTGGGTGTTATGACATGTGGGTGTTACGCACTTTGGGTGTTATGCACTGTGGGTGTTACGAAATGTGGGTTAAACGAGATGCTCCCAATTGTGGAGTTTATACCTCGAAAGCCAATCACTGTGAATCACGTTATGTGATCAATTTTTCTGAGGGAGTTTCAAACTACTTTCGAAGACGGAGAGGTATCCCTTAAAATAACCCATAATTTTTTATATAAATATCGATATTTTTTGAGTTATTTACGATTGAAAGTTTGAACAGTATAAGGCGAAGAACGGGAAACTTAACGTTCTATCGAAAAAATTATAACATTAAAAAAATGTGGATTTTAGAAACTAAAGACTATGATCTGTCTTAGAATCGAGGTGTTAAACGTTGGTTAACATCCCACCCTGAAAACGTGGCTATGAAAAAGTGGATGGATTGTCAATTTTTGTTGTATTAAATATGATCCAGAAGATTTCACATAATTATATTCACAAATATTTCATTTGGAGGTTTTCATGTAACATGGCTTCACTAGATGAATACATTCATTTCATCAACACACATGAGCCCACAACAAATTTTTGAAAAAATAAAGAGTTTCGTTTGGAGAAACAGGGTTTGAATCTCTTGAAAAAATTCTATTTTCAATTTTTTTAAATGACATTTTGGAAATAATATTGTTAGTATGCTTTTATTTTCGGAGTGTTCTACAAAACCTCTCTCTCCCAAGATGAGAGTCGATCATGGGGATTGTACCCTACATTGATAGTTATCTGCAGTTCTGGACCAGTTAATAAATTCGACAGTTTTTTTGAAGAGAATATCTTAGGAAAATTTCGAGAATCTTCTCAGAATATAATCATAACATTCTCGGGGTGTTTTCAATTATTTTATAATCATAGGGGAGCCCAAGAGGGGATTTCGGGATTTACTAAAGCGCGGCGGCAGCTTAATATACAGGTGGATACCTTCTACCCGGTTAAGTACTTCCACCATATATGAGCCCTTATTATATATGGCTGCCCTTCAAGGATGAAGGATCAGATTAGTAAAAAAAAATTTGATCATCTGAAATTCCACTCTCCACGTTTCTATTTCTGTCTCACTCTTTCTCTATCTATTGCTCTCTCACTCCGTCCCCACTCTTGTTTCTGTTACCATGACGCCATGACAGTTGATCACACAGACTCGTTCGTGGCATGATATTGTTTACAACAAATATCCAACGTTTAAAAATTTTAAAAAATTAATTGCTTATAATTATATTCTTATAAATACAAGTGTTCTACTAAAAAAGCATACACTTTTTTATTTGCATGTTTTTTCCTGACATTTTTAATAACTTCAGTTCAATGATTTAAAAAAAATAAAAAAAATGGCAGAATAGGGGGATCCCTCCAGATAATCGTCAGTTTATGAGACTGCGACGTCTGGGCGTAAAGATGAACCATATATATCTTAATCTGACGCGCTTGTGTATTTCAAAATGACCATTTTTTTTTTCACATTCTAATAACGGCCGCGAGTCTGCGTCTCACCCAAACCGTCAGATTATTATATAAGAGCTTTTTTTTAGGTTTTTAGGTTTCAACCTAAGAAAATCTGACGCGCTCGAGATTTTTTTTTTTCATTTTAAACCCTTACGTACGACCACCCCCACCATGGAAACAATCAGATTAACATACGTACATTTTTAAAAATATGTAGGACATAGATGATATCAATATCTGACGCGCTCGAATATGTCCAGGCATTTTTTACATTTTCGAAAGTCTATAGCCGCTCCCCACACCCATGAAAAGGTATACATTATATAACATTTATTTCTTTTTATCATCTAAGCTTCGCAACCCAATATAGCATCGTGGGCTCTCCTATTATAAAGTGAAAGGGAATTTAAACCCCATGAACGTTCTGGAAATGTTCTTGGAAATTTTCTGAAAATCTTCTTAGAATATTCTCAGAATTTCCGCAGAATAACAATGAACATTTCACGTTCAATTCTTCTATTACTTTATTATCAACAGTTCATTGATTAGTCACAATGATTCTGAAATAGATGATTAATCTATTTATGTTCGTGTTCGAACTGTTTTCAATTTTTTGGAAGCGAAAAAGTTCAGAGATATTAAAGCTTGTTGACTTTCCTGACACAAATTTGACAAAGCTCTCATTCCTGAAAGAGAAAAACCAGATGAATCAATATCTTGCTCCAATATATTTTTCCGTAACCTGAAAATTAATTCGGTTCATGAATTTTAACAAACTTCTTCGTAGTTTACTGGATTTCTGACCTACCACAATCTGAGAATATTAAAGGAATCTGCTTTTATCATGCTAGAAGGAAAATATATATATGAAAATAATCAAGAATAGGTACTGTTCAATTCGACAGATCTAGAACAGCTCGTGATAACGAGTAGGGCTCAGCAGCAGAAAATAGCTGCGAAAACAAATTTCAATTATATTTATGTTGAAGGAAAATTTTCATACAATTTTGTTGAAAATGAAGAATGTTTGAAATAATATATTTCTTGGAGTTATTTTTCATATAGAATATGAATCACATAGTATAGATACTTCTACATTATTATATTCACAATAATGTTTTTGTAAAAAGTTCACGTTTGAATTTTCAAAAAAACTTGTTTTTTAGTTTTGATTCAATCAATATTGAAAAAAAATCGGTGAATCGGAATTCTCAATAATATTTTTCTGCATACTGTGGACGTGTGGACTGTTTAATATACCTATGGCCGTTAAAATTTTGTTTTGGGTAACTTCTTAACAAAATCGGAGCCGAATCGTCGAACACAAAACATACACGGAGTTCATCTCGAACTCAGGAATTCAAATATATAATTAAATGTTTCATTTTAGGAAACAGGACATCAATACGCCACCCTTCCATACTTATTTCATGTTTTATGCTCTGAAACGATAGATGTATTGAATTGCTTGTTGCCTCTTACCTTTCGTCAATATTGTGATTGGTGATTTACTTTCGGTTCCATTGAATCCATGGATAATAATAACATTTTTTCTCTTTGGATTATAACCTGAGTACTCCAATGAATGCACATTTCTTATGTCTAATCTCAGTCTTTTAGTTCCGGTTTCGCTGAAAACAAATGAGGCAATATTATCAAAAAATGAGGCGCTATGACCTCAAAATTAGCATATTGGCATTGGGACACTTATATGAATATTGAATTAGTTATATAAGCGTTGGATTCCTCTTCGTTTTTGACGCAGAAATAAACCGAAAAATATTATAATTTTTTTATTGAATTGATTCTTTTTCAAGATTATTTTATAATTTAAGGAATACGTTGTGAAAAAGAATCATCAGGCCTCATAATTATTAATGTCTCAAAAACATTCTTTCGAAAATTTATTTCAATAAATATCTCAGGTTTCTAGGAAACCCCTCAAAAGCTCTTTCAAGAGCTTGTGCGAGCAAGGGATACAGGGATCTACAGTTTATGAAGTGGAACCCGAACCATTTATGGTACCAATAAATGAATGATTCTAAAATTGAATGTTTGTAATGGAATCAGTCAGGGAAATGTTTTTGAGAAATTAGTATCAACAACGACAATGACAGAAATCATTTAGTTTTAAACAGGGCTCATCCCAAACAGAATTTTCCACTTCAACTTTTACAAAATTTAAATATACCATGTGTGATAGATACATCGTGTGATAGGTCTCATCAAGAAGAAAATTTTACTAGGGTTTCAGATTCAAATTGCCCTGGAAATGGGTGGTGTTGGGTTTCTTTTCACAGAAGAGGAAGGGAGCTACTCTACATGTTCCAATCTACCCCCAAATATTGCAAAAAATATTATATCATTCCTGACTGAATTTTGGATTATCTTCCCCGCCCAAATGAAAATTGCAGCGGTAATATTTATTAGAAATTATCTGGGAGTGTACCCCAAGAATTGATTTTTTATTATTGGAGTAATCAATTTTTATACAGGTCACAGGTCCACCCCAATTCTAGGAATATATTTTTGTTGATGAGAAATTTCAAACTATTATAATTGGTATATTGTCAACTGAAAATGATGAAGTGAATACCTTTTTTGAAGAGCCCTGTCTGAAATTTGCGCGTTCACAAGTTCTGCCTAGACATGCAATAATATTCGGCACCTTTTAGAAAACATTTCATTATATTCTCAACCATATGAAGGCATTTTCGAAAAAAAATCAACCTATTACTCCTATATATTGTCTGGCGAATGAGAAAATAAACTTGCAAAGGCACTCGAACATATAAAATAATTTTTGATAAATTATTTCAAAAATGAGAAATAATACTTTTGGTAGTGGATAATTCTTGCAGGTCAGCAGAAATTCTTGCAGGTTGTGGTGTATAGAGGTGAAACGTGGCCATGAAAAGGCAAAAATAATAATAAATAATCAAATTCTGTTCTGTGTAATTCTGTAAATGAATTCGTTCTGTTTTCATTACACTGTGTGTCATTTATAACCGGTGACCCACGTGGAAAACGTGATAATATTTTATTTATGATTGTACCAAGCAGTTATGAGGATTAAGTTCTGAATTCTGAATATTTTTTTTATTTTTCAGAAGACTTAGGTACCTATAGGCTGCGTTTATTTTGTAGTGACACTTTTCAAATTATTCTTGATAAATTATACCACTCAGAGGATTGAAAATTTTTAAGTGTTCTCCCTTTCATACCCACACATTCTTGGTGGAACCTGTTAGAACATTGTCACATGAGGTTCCCAGAAAGTATCTTTAAAATGTATTTTCAACCCGATATTAATTCACGAGATCTTTCAAAAATGTTGTTGGCACTTTATTGTCAATCGTTTCAAAAAACAATATCAACTGATGGTTGGCGAATGTATTTCAACATGTTTTGTTTGCATTCTCCATCGGATGGTTCTTTTCCCATTTTCGAGAAGGGTTAGGGGGTTGAATTTTTTTTGTCAAAAAACCTGCAAAAATATCTGTCGACATGCAAGATTCATTCGCCATCGAAACTATCTTTTCTCATTTTCGGGTAGAGGGTTGAATTTAAGTCAACCTGCAAGAATTTCAGCTGCATAGCCTTAGATGAGCGTTTGAATTTGAAAGTTACCCTACTGGACAGTTTGCTAACTTCCACCAATTATTTATTTCCTTGATCTGTTGCTCCATTTCTTGCAGATCCCAGAAGCCTTCGAGAAAATTGTGCGAGCAAGAGGGTTTACGGCTTGGTACTAGTTCCTTACGGAATTCCTCGGGTGCCATTCGGATATTCTCAGACCTCTCAGAGTAATTAGTAATTAGGCATAATACTTTTCTGTTATTAATGATATATCCACCGGTTTTCAAAATAAAAATAATTATGATAATAATAGTCCAATCAAACGGTAGTTTGAAGTGAAAGTTTTATTGTGATTGTTTTGATTAGATATGTTTTTTGGGGTACTGAACACGAATCTGAAATTGTCCAATAAAAATTAGCTCGGCAAATGGGAGAAATCACCAAAAACCACTGAAAATCATATTTTTAGCGGTTTTCAGCTTATAATTTGCAAAGCAAGCTATTTATGCAAAAAGTGTTCATACATTGTAATAGAGAGAAGAGAATTTCCTATAATTCATAGCCTCTAATATTTTTTCGTGCGTCATATGGTTTCCACGCAAAAGAGTGGTGAAATTTGGGAAAAATGAGTTAAAAAAAAGCAGAAGACATCATTAGTCCATATTTTTCATTTTATGTAGTTTAACATTATTCGATAGACTTATGAAAGGGACAAATTTTAGTACAATTCAGTATTCATGACCTAATACGACCTCTTTTAGACACCGGGTCGAAGGATTTCAGCAGAGCAGCATTCCAGTTCTTCTATCTCTGAAAAAATCATTGGCTTCATTGCAAAATATTCAACTTCTCATTAAATCGATTTGGAAAATATCAATTTATAAGTACATATCTATTAACTTGTACGAGCCCTTTTAGGTACCGGTTCCACGCTTTTCTCGGGGCAGCCATCCAGTTCTTCAACGCCTGAAACAAATAAGAGACCAAATCTCAAACACTCGTCAACATATTAAATACGTATGAAAGTAGTAGAAATATATTTCGACACAAATAAATAGATGGTAAGATAAAATTATCCATGCACAGTTACCTTCAAGCAATTCAAGATCATTCTCTGCTTATTCATCACTTTCTATAATAGTGTTACGATATTCCTCTGGGTTCGTCGATTAAAACACCAAACAACACTAAACTTCTTTTATTATAACTTGCTATCACAATACAATAAATACAACACAATCACTTGAATCGCTCTGATAACTTTCCAATGCTCGGCACTAAACTCTCGTACTAAAAATTCTGCTCTCGGCGTGCGCGGCTTCCGGTTATATAGGCGATCATATAGTGAAGAATCATCCAGACAAATCTAGACAATCGAATAATCTAGGTGAGCCGCGATCACGCCGGTATAACCTTTCCTGGAACAGCGGAACCAATTCGCATTCATAGCCGGCAGGGCCGGCGCCAGCACATTTCGTTACATTATCCCCCTCTCAATTTTGATCGTCCCGATCAAACAATACGTCATTATCGCCATTGTAACGTTTAAGTCTTTCTAGGTGAACGACCTTCATTTTTGCTCTGGGGCTACGTTGAATCCTGTACACCACGTCATTTATTCTCTTGACTATCGAATAGGGTCCTTCCCAGCATGGTGTTAGTTTGGGAGAAATTCCTTTTCTACGACGAGGGTTGTACAGCCACACTCGATCTCCTTCTTTGAATCCACCAGTATTTGCCTTGAGATCGTATCGAGCCTTCATCCTGTCACTAGTAATCTTCAATCTTCTTCTCGCAATTTCGTGAATCCTTATCAGGCTGTCTCGCAGTTCATCGGCATAATCCTGTACCTCTTTTTCCTCAGTACTTGGGGATCCGAACACCAAGTCACAGGGCAAACGAAGATCTCTTCCGAAGATGATACTGGATGGGGTGAGCTTTGTGGAATCTTGCACAGCTGCCCGGTAAGCCATCAAGAATAGTTGAAGGTGTCGATCCCAGTCTTTTTGATGCTCTTCTACTACTTTGGAATGGTGTTCTTCCATAGTCCTGTTGAACCTCTCTACCATGCCATCAGACTGTGGGTGGAGGGCAGTTGTTCTGGTCTTGCTAATTCCCATCAATTCACAAACTTTCCTGAATAAATTCGACTCGAAATTTCTTCCTTGATCGGAATGTAGCTCCATTGGCACTCCAAACCTTGTAAACATGTTGTCCACCAGGGCTCTTGCAACGGTGGATGCTTCTTGATTAGGCAAGGCGTAAGCTTCAACCCATTTACTGAAATAATCCATGGCAACGAGGATGTATTTGTTGCCATCATTCGTCATCGGGAACGGTCCAGCTACATCGATGGCGATTCGTTCGAAGGGAGCACCAACATTGTATTGTTTCATCTCGCCCCTTGATCTTGTTCTAGGACCTTTGCTTGATTCGCATTTTGGGCATCTTCGGCACCATCTCTCGACATCTTCTCGACATTGGACCCAGTAGAACCTTTGCCGTATTTTATCCAAGGTCTTGTTAACTCCTAGATGTCCCCCTGATTTACCACCATGAATCTCTAGCAAAACATCCTCTATTCTCGACATGGGCACAACCAGTTGGGAACTCACTTTCTTGCCATCGGCTGACTCCCAAGCCCTTTTCAGTAGGCCATTCTCCACAATCAAGGAATCCCATTGGGCCCACAATGCTTTGAACGTTGGTGATCGATCCGAGATGTCCTTCCAGGTGGGTCTTTCCGCTCCATTTTCTTTCCATTTCAAAAATTCTGCGACGTTTGGATCATTCTCCTGGTCTTCTCGCATTTTTGCTGTCGTCCAATTGTCGTCTACTATCAATCTCACTTGGTTGATTCCTTCGCGACGTTCAATTCGCTCACAGTGTTTACAAGTATCCGAACAAGGTCTTCTTGACAAGGCATCTGCGTTGTTATGCAATCGTCCTGGTCGATGTTTTATCCTGAAGTGATACTGGTTCAACTGCTCAATCCACCTTGCTACTTGTCCTTCAGGAGTCTTCATTTCGAGTAACCATTTCAGAGCTGCATGATCTGTTCTGATGAGGAACTCTCTTCCGTAAAGATATTTGTGGAAGTGGTCTACAGCCTTGATTATTGCCAGTAGCTCTTTTCTCGTTACGCAATAATTTCTTTCTGGTTTAGTGAGTACTTTGCTGTAGAACTCAATTACTTTTTCCTGGCCATCTTGCTTCTGTGATAGTACGGCTCCAATACCATTATTACTGGCATCTGTGTCCAAAATAAACAGGCCTCGTTGACGTGGGAAACTTAAAATGGGGCTGGAACATAGAGCAACTTTCAGTTTCCCAAATGCTCGTTCACTTTCGTTGGACCAGACGAATTTGACTCGATCTTCTGTCAACTTATGTAGGGGTGCCGCAATATCAGCAAATCCTTCTACGAAACGACGGTAGTAGGTGCAGAGACCTAGAAAACTCCTCACTTCATGTTTTTCTCTTGGCCTCGGCCAGTCTCTTATCGCCTGTATCTTCTTTCGGTCTGTTCGGATACCGTCTGATGAAACTGTGTGACCTAGAAAATCCACTTCTTTCTGGAACAATGAACATTTCTGAAAATTCAGTTTGAGGTTGGCGTCCCTGAATCGTTGAAAGACTTCTTGCAGGTTGTGCAGATGTTCTTCGAATGTCTTTCCCATGACCAAAACGTCGTCGAGGTATACAAGACAAGTTTTCCAAGTGAGCCCACGAAGGACCAGCTCCATTAGTCTCTCAAACGTTGCTGGAGCATTGCACAATCCAAACGGCATAACAGTGAACTGGTAAAGTCCACTCCCAGTCGAGAATGCAGTCTTCTCCTTGTCGTCTTCATGTATGCCTACTTGCCAGTATCCGCTCTTCAGATCTAATGTTGAGAACCAACGGGAACCTGCCAAAGTTGTTAATGTGTCATCTATTCTTGGCAGAGGGTAGCTGTCCTTCTTGGTGACATCATTTAATTTCCTGTAATCGACACAGAATCTCGTAGATCCATCCTTCTTGGAAACCAACACAACAGGTGCAGACCAAGGGCTCGATGACTCTTCAATCACACCGTCCTTCATCATCTTGTCGACAAGCTCTTCCACCTCCTGTTGCTTGGCGAATGGAATTCTTCTTGGTGGTTGCCGAATCGGATGAGCTTGGCCAGTATCGATTCTGTGTTTGACTAAATTAGTTCTTCCTGTTGTTGTCGAATCAAAAATGTCACTTTCACTCCTGATGAACTTCTTGGCAGCTTTCAGTTCCTCTGTTGATAGGTGTTGACATGATTTTTCCAGAGTTGATATAACACTCTCACAGTCCGCCTTTATTTCTTGACGTTCATTTGAATTACAGTTCGCTACCCAAGTAACAGGTTCACATGTTCCAATGACATCGCCTGCCTTAACAGTTATTTCTCCAGGAAACACGTTGGCAACCCTCACAGGAATAGTTTTGTTCGTTTTAACTAAGGCTCGTGCAAACACCAAATTGCTGGGGGATTCATCACATGGCTGGACTACTCCAACGTAGCACCCAGGGTCTTCTTCAACTGCAGCACAAACTACTTTCTCCGAAAATCCAGGAATTCTCGCAGTTTTCATTAAACGCAGTTTCACAGGCATTGCCCTTTCTGCTGGAGTTGTAAGGACAAATTCTTCTCCTCCGAACCTCATAATCTTCTCCTCATTGTCGAATGAAAATCCATAGTCACTGATCAAGTCCATTCCGAGTATGAATTCATCTTTTATATCTGCGACGTATACTGTATCTGTGATGGTGAGTCGCCCAAGAACCAATGTAATTTCAGCCTCTCCTCGAATAGGTGCGTTTTCACCAGTGACTGTCCGGAGCACGACGTTGGATGATATAGGCTTCACGTTTCCGGGCCGAAGGATGTCGCTGCGTACCAGGGTAACCGCAGCACCGGTGTCTATGGTGCATATAACGTCGATTTTATTTACTTTTCCTGGAATGGTAAGGCTCTCCGATGTTCTTTTCAGCCTGTTAACATTGATGACCCTGGGGGCTCTGTTACTGCTAGCCAGCATGCGCCCCGATATGCTGGCTAATTCTCGTTTTCCTGTCGCCAATTTGAGGACTCGCTGGATGACCTTGTCCTCACAGGTGATTGCGTACGAGATGGCAACCTTGCAGGAGAGCTAGATCTTGATGGCATTCTCACCCTACAGTCTTTGATAAGATGTCCGGCTTTTCCACATCTATAGCATGTCCTCTTCTTCTGGGTGCTGATGCCACTTATCATTGATTTGATTTCTTCCAGAACCCTCTCGATTGAACTATTCGCTGTGCCAAATCGTTGTTCCGGTTCTTCTATTGAAACTGCACGCACTTTCGGCCTCGACGTGTTGAAGGCCGCCTCCACTTCCCAAGAGCGAACCAAAGCATCGCTACTTCTCTTGAAACTCGTCAATCGTAAAGTTCTTTGTATTTCTGGGTCTCTCAGTCCGTCTATAAATATCTGCACAGCCAACTGCTCCTTGAAATCTCCGGGTGCTTCTGGATATGCCAGCTGGGTTAGGCGTCGAACATCTGCCTCAAATTCTTGCAGACTCTCACCTGATTTTTGTGTGCGAGTCTTTATTTGAGCCCGGTACAGCTGTTCTCGGTGTTGATCGCCATACCTCAACTCCAGTGCAGAAATCAGGTCCTCATATTTCTTTTGCTGTTCTATGGGTATCGTCTGCAATATACCTAAAGCTGGCCCTCTCAAAGCTTCTATCAGTGCCGTAGCTTTTTCTTCTTCGCCCCATCCATTGGTTTCTGCCGCAGCCTCAAATTGTCGACGATACATGGACCAAGACGACTGTCCATCAAAAGTCGGCGGTTTCACGGAAATTCCTGATGTGGCAACCCTGTCTTGACGATCTTGGTTCTTGAGAAGAGCTATCTGTTTTTCTAGACCTCTCATTTCATTTTTTATTTCATTTCTCATCTCATCTCGCACTATATCCACTTTCTTATTAAATTCATCGCCGGTTTTCTTGACGTCTTCCTTCAGTTCTTCTTTTAGTTTTTCCACTCGTACTTCAGTTTTATGTGAAACATGCTCGAAGAACTTGTCCTGATTTTCTAGAACTTTCTGGAAGTCTGCCTTTTGTTGTTTTTCTAATTGTTCTATTTCATTCTTTTGTTGTTCTAGAATTTTCTGGAGGTCTTCTCGTTCTTTTTTCTGTTCTTCGAGAATTTTCTGGAGTGCTTCTTCCCGTTCTTTCTTTTCATTATCGAGAATTTTCTGGAGTGTTTTTTCCCGTTCTTTCTTTTCATTTTCTCGTTCTAATTCTCGTTCTTTCTTTTCATTTTAGAGAATTTTCTGGAGTGATTCTTCTCGTTCTTGTTTTTCCTCCTGCCGTCGCTTTTCCGCCAATTCTTTTTCCTCCTGCCGTCGCTTTTCCGCCAATTCTTTTTCCTCCAGCCGTCGCTTTTCATCTTCCTGTCGTCGCTTTTCCTCCAATTCTTTCTCCTCCAGCCGACGCTTTTCATCTTCCTGTCGTCGTCTTTCCCAATCCGCAAATTGGTTTTGCATAAATTTCAACATATCCTCCATCGTATCGTAAGATGTACTTCTCGTATTAACCATAAATTGTTTTTATTTACCAGCAAAAATTCCACTTCCGACACCACTGTTACGATATTCCTCTGGGTTCGTCGATTAAAACACCAAACAACACTAAACTTCTTTTATTATAACTCGCTATCACAATACAATAAATACAACACAGTCACTTGAATCGCTCTGATAACTTTCCAATGCTCGGCACTAAACTCTCGTACTAAAAATTCTGCTCTCGGCGTGCGCGGCTTCCGGTTATATAGGCGATCATATAGTGAAGAATCATCCAGACAAATCTAGGCAATTGAATAATCTAGGTGAGCCGCGATCACGCCGGTATAACCTTTCCTGGAACAGCGGAACCAATTCGCATTCATAGCCGGCAGGGCCGGCGCCAGCACATTTCGTTACAATAGGCATATTATTGCACCTGTTGAATCAGTTGAGGCGGATACTGGAACAGTTAAGGTCTGACAGGTCTATATGCATTTGCAAGCTATTGATTTCAATAGTGCGTCTGGTGCCAACTTTCTTTTTTTCAGTAACCTTGGGCCTGTACAGATTTTTCAAATATTTATCATGTTTCTGACAATCAGCAGCCACCATATCTGGCTGGATTCTCTTGATAACTGCTGCACCGAAATCATCTCCACGTAGCTGTTCTTTCAAGTCAAAGAATTATCTCAGTTTTCCTGAAGATGTGCTTGGTTGAGCAGTCTTATACAGGTGAGCAGCTATTATTTTTTCATTTGTGTAACCTTTCTGACATGAAACATGTATGTTTACAGATGTTTTACCCGCCAAAACAACTCCCTAGCATTTTTTTTACTAGCATCACGTGGAGTTTCTATTCCTTTTTCCTTCACCACTTTCACCACCCTCACTCAAAAATTTTTCACAAATAAAGTATCTCAACGAAACGAAAATAACTGGACTTAGCGCCACTGCAAAAAGAGATAAATGTCACGACCACGGCAGTAGCAGTACTGAAGGCATGAAGACGTGACCTTGACTCATACCTCTAAGTCGAAAGGAGAGGCGCTGCAGATGAATTCTTTCACTTTGAACGAAAGTTGAATTGATTAACTCACAATTAATTTTTGTTTTCTCTCGGAAATTACTGATTCCTCCCATATTTCAGCAATCTTCTACTTGGAAACTATACGACGTACGAAAAAATGTCGAAAGACATAAATTATAGGAAGTTTTCTTCCCTTTATTTTACTTAATGAATATTTTTTGTGCAAATAGCTCGCTTTGGAAGTTTTAGGCTGAAAAACACTAAAAAACATTATTTTTAGTGTTTTTTCGATGATTTCTCATATTTGCCGAGAAAAAATTTGTTGGACAACTTCAGATTCGTATTCAGCACCCCAAAAAACAGAAAAAAAAAACAATAAAAACAATTACATCAAAACTTTCCACTTCGACCCCTTTTTTGCACCGCTTCACTAGCCTATAAACTTAAGACAATTACCGCTAAACTTTTTTTCATAGAAATGATCAACATCGAAAATTACATAATTATATCATTATTAGTCCATTCAACATCATACTACAGATAAATTTTCCTTAAATATATTCTTGGTCATTTTAAATTCACTTACCTACGTACTTGATTTCTCTCGTTATAAGTAATTTTGTGCTTTAGAGCAAACCATTGCGTTTATAATGAGAAATATAATACGATAAGGTAGTTAGTTAATTAGGTTTATTTTTGATATTGATTATATTATGAAAAATGTGGATTCGAAAATTATTAATTAAACTTATCAGTGGTCATATGAATAAGTTGACGATCTAGGTTAAGCTGTTGGTACGGTCGGGTCGGAAAAAAAATTGGGGTTGCCTGATTTCTCGACAGTCAGGAAGATTGATTGCCGATTGAGTGTACATTCTCTATTGTTTTTGTTGCACGGGATAAAGCGGATCGAAAACTCTTGCTTATCCCACCAAAACGTTTTGCCCTTTAGAATTCGAGCTTCATTTCCGCCTAATTCTATCCACATATATGGGTCCACTTATAGACATTATCAATACTTCTCCATAAAATTCAACCTAGAAATTTCCGTACCTTCTAGGGGTAAATTAAAGGGTTGTTTGAATGCGACAAATATTGGGAACAAATATCCATAAATTTTCTACATACAAATTAAACAAAGGATCCTGAAATGTACTATTTTTTATTATTTCACTAAAAAAAAAGATTTTTTCTGAAGATCATGTACTCTAACATCGAACACCTGATTTCCACGATGCAATTTGTTACTGCAATATCATCAGTCAGTTCTCAACGTTACCAAATCTATATTATGACAACTATTATATGATTTAATTCATTTTAATTTTTTGGAATTGTAATAATTCATCTTATTACCCATCTTGATTCATTCAGTTGAGAAACAAAATTAAAATATTTGAATTTACCATTCTGCAGAAAGGTTCCACCCGTATTTGTAGTTTCCGGCAAACTTATGATATGAATACACCCAATTTTGTTGAGTTTTAGCGACGAATTGCATGGTAGAATTGAGTTGAAACATCACATACCTTGCATTCGACGCTCGTTTCACTAACAAGGCTAGTATCTTGTTTTAAAAAATGGTTCTGAATCTACAGTACCGTTAGTGGTGCTGTAAGCATATTGGCGAAATTTCTACTAGCGTAATAGGCCAAGCGCCAGAGCAAAAAAAGCAGGTTTATAATACATTGTTCTACAGAACGGTTTTTTTTTTTCGAATATGTCCAGGGGGGTCCCCTGATGTTAATCCAATTTGGCGGGACAGGGGGGCGTCCGCGTCAGCCGACATATTGAAAAACACGTTTTATCGAATATCTCGCGAACCGCACATCGGACGACAAAAATAGTAAAAATCATTTTTATAGATAATAATGTTTTCAGTCTTTTTACTTTTTTTATATGTCGTAAAGGTTTTAACTTTTATAACTTTTTTTATATGAAGATTCACACAAAAGGGAAGCCCTGTAATGTTCAAAGAACACCGTGTGAATCAAGGGACAGGAGATAAGTAATAAATAAATCTGGTTATTGCTGAATATATTGTTAACGGTTCATGATATATTAAAAATGGTTGTAATCAAATTCGTAGAACATGAAATTCCCTATAAATTTCACACGTTTTTTTCCCCGTCGCATCTTCAGTTTAGGAGCTATAACGCTGTAAATGTCGAGTGAACGCAAAATATCCACGAGATTATAATGCTGTATATTCGATCATGCGCCTATAAGTTGTAGTAGGTAAATATTTCGAGTCGTTCGGAATTTTCTCCTCTTAACATTCCAACAGTATTCAGGTATAAATCCTGACGACCCGAAATACATACTTTTTTTTATATGTAGATTCACACGAGAGGGAAGTCCTGTAATGTTCAAAAAACACCGCGTGAATCAAGGGACAGGAGATACGAATTAACATTCACTTTGAATTTTTGGAGTTTGTAAGCCTCAGGAAAAATCTCTCTTGGCAAGGAGTTCCAAAGTTCAAGTGAAAGTATCTATAGAAGAGAAACAAGTCTCCGAACCTTCTACGAAGCTCCAAAGTGACTGCGAAGAATCATAAACAAGACGGATTGCCTTTCTCTGAATAGAATCGAGAAGCTTCAATGAATGTTTTGGTGCCGAGCTACATACATGAGAACAATATTCCAAGAGAGGTCGTATCTGAGCCTTGTAGATCATTAGAAGCCGACGAGAAGTGAAATATTTCTTCGCACGAAATAGAAATCCAAACTTCTGGGAAGCATCTTTAGCGATCGATCTCACATAGTTTTTCCATGAGAGATTATTACTGATCGTAATTCCTAGCATCGAGATACTTGACTTTGTAGGAATACTCACTCCTGACATCTGAATACTCGCTAATGATAGATCGGCCTTCTTTGAGAGTACTTATAGGCGCTTGATTGAAGATAATGCATTATAATCTCGTATAATATATTTTTCGCTCACTCGACATTTACAGCGTTATAGTTCCTAAACTATAAATGCAACGGGAAAAAGTTTCGAATGAAATTTATAGGGAATCGCATCCTCTACTCTTTTTTGATCACCACCATTTTCAATGTATGATGAACCGTTAACTATATATTTAGTAATAACCAAATTGTAAAAAGTTTGGAGCGCTTCCATTGAAAACCTATGCGTTATGCAGAAAAGAGTTTCGAATTAGAAAGACGGCAAATATTATTATCTATAAAAATGATTTCTACTATTTTTGTCGTACGATGCGCAGTTCGCGAGATATTCGATATAACGTTTTTTCCATTCAGAGGACACTCCTGAACATATTCGAAAAAAAAATCCCTTCTGTAGAACATTGTAAAAAGAAATTACCCGGCGCTTGGTCTATAATGACCGAAATAGAGAAAAAGAATGGTTTCAATATTTATCCTCAATGAAAATTGAATTTGCTTAGTCCTTACCTTGTGTATAAATAAAATCGTATGTCATTGTCTAAACATTGGTAGGTTTTTTTCATAATACATCTCCAATATCGTATGTCCCAAACATTCCATACTCCTCCTGAAATTTCTGAAACACCAGAAATTTGAATGTAATATATTGTGAAGTCAACTAAACAAGCTGTGTTTCTATGAGTTTCGAATGAATATGAGATATTTCGTCGTGTGAACTTGTCAAAATCGTTTCATAATGCAACTCACTTCTTCCAAAAAGAATTGAATTCATTCAATCGAATTCTCTGAAAATGAATTCAATTTATTTCAAATGTAAAAACCAAATCATCTTTCGAACAACTCTTTCAGGTCAGTCTACACAGTATGTTTCTGGGCTGACACCTGTCGGAAAACAACTACTCCTCTGGTTACTGCCACCAAGGGCATTCAAATCGATTTTTTTCATAGAAACACAGATACTTGCTGGAACGAAAGTAAAAAATGGGTTAGAATGAGGTTGTAAAGGTAACCTGACGACTGAAGAGTAAGGGATTCAATTTTTTTAGAGTCTGACTGAAATACCTTCGCTAGTCATTGGGTATCGTAATTTTGGTTTCCAGCGCACTTGAGTAATTGTTTCCACTTTTGATTTGATTGTTTCCCCGATTTTACTATGAATATAAGATTCCTAAGTATTCGGGTATACTTGGTTTCCACAACGTACTTTTAAAAACATCTTTGAATCTTATATCAGTGGTATATTCATGACAATTTTGAGTTAAAATCAGATAGGAGGTTCTTTCACAGCTCTGAAATCGTACCGTTTCACCTACCGCCGTAATTTTCGATTTACCGAGTTGCTCACCAATTATAGGAGTATTAACATGTTTTTTCATCATTCCGCCAGAATTTTTTTATTTGAAATTTACATAAAATTTCTGACTTCACGTTTATTAGGCATATCGCACAAAGTTAAGATTACCTCAGAATACCGTGTTCACTTTGAAATCCAAACCGATATTTTGGAAGTGTATACGCTGGCTAAACCAATTGTTCATTTCTGAACACTTAGTGAAAACAAAGACAAAGAACCCCCATTGAACCGAAATTATGAAGAATATTTAACCGAAATTCATTTATTACACCATATTGCACAAGTCTCTTGTGATCACATTATAAAAAAGGAGGACTTTTGTATTTCGTACAGAAAAATATTTATTAAAATCGTAGCAGAGCGCTTTCGACTAAAAAGACATCGTAAGTGCTTACTTGTCAGGTGTACAAGAGCGTATAACCAGAAAAATGCATATGTTTATGAATAAGACGGATTTGTTAAGAAATTTATATTGGTGCGTGCACACAGCTAACTAAATTTACACATATAAAACCCCTGGGATACCGTATCTCCATCTGCTGCTACCTGGGCCTGTCTAAAGACTTTTGAGGAAGCAGGGGAGCATACCATTCCACAAACTAGCACACAAACTTTTCTTTGGATATGGTGTCTGTTTTCAACGGTGAAACATAGGTCGGATTATGAAAGTACGATACGTATAATATACTCGATTCGTACCAAAATCCGCACCGAACATTTAGCATATGTTGCAATTTTGTGAGAAAAAACAATAGCCCACTTTGAAAATTTAATAATTCGAAACGCTTTCGATAGCCCGCGATCCATTGGAAGCTTTCTTATGCGTTTTGCAAGACATATGGAATCGGACATGGCCGTTTCGGTTCATTTCGAATTTTCGTAATCTGACTGCAGAACTAATTCGAAAAAACCGAGTTCTCCACGGTGTACTGGCCGCCGACCCACCAAGAAGCGTTGAAAATCTTCGTTCATTTTCCTGTTTCAAATAGATGAGCATGTCTCATACTCCCCTCATTTCACAGTTTTTTTAATGTTTTTCATATATTTATTTGGACTCTTTGGATACATTTTGATATATATTATAATGTTTTTACGACTTCTACTGTCTTTTTCAATTCATTCGGCAAATCTGTTTTTTTTTCAATCACTGTCTTGTAATTTTATTTCAGCAAAAAAAAAACATTGGTAATACTTCGGTCGCTATGAGCACCTTTTTTTTGTGGAACTTACGTAATGTGGTCTCCTCTACAAAAAACTCTAATGAAAAATCCGGCGGTCTCCTATAGTTTCGGAGATACAGGGCCTTTTTGGTGTGAAACTTCCCAATTTTCCACATCAAATTTCTGTTGTTTGAACACACAAAATTCCTCCTTCTTCTGATCAAACACCACACACTCTCTTATTTACTCGTTTTTAACATTTTCGAGCAGAAAAAAACCATTAGTTTTCCAAGAAATGCAATTATTTTCAAACCATAACCAATTTGTTGTGATGTCATAGTGCAATGACAGTCGAAAGTGATGTATATGCAGTGTTGCCGCTCTCATTGTTATTGTTGAGAAATGAATGCATTAATATTGACTTTTGGAGAAAGTTGGATTTTTTGAAAAAAATTGCTTAAAAATGTTGAAAACGATTGAATAAGAGAGTGACTAAAGTTTGATCAGAAGAAGGAGGAATTTTGTATGTTCAAACAACAGAAATTTGATGTGGAAAATTGTGAAGTTCCACACCAAAAAGGCCCTGTATCTCCGAAACTATAAGAGACCGCCGGATTTTTCATTGGAAATTTTTGTAGAGGAGACCGAATTACGTAAGTTCCACAAAAAAAAATTCAAAAAAAGGTGCTCATAGCAACCGAAGTATTACCAAAACATTTAGTCGAGGCACAGAATAATTAAACTACTACACCGAAGCGAATCGGTAGCCTAACAATTGTCCCAAAAATATTTGACCTAGATCGAACTTTGGCACTTTCATGTACTCTGAGAAATCTACCAACATATACCAACACTAGGAAACTACACTGAGAAAATTCAATTAACATGCGTCGAATTAATTAGCTGTCTTAATTTGGCTTACTGAAGCAAAAGCAATAGAAACAATTTAGCTTTTACCGAATATGTTATTGGATTCGCTTCTGTATAGTAGTTTAATTATTCTGTGGTCGAGGTTTACAAACCTGTGAAAAACGCCAGAATGACGATAAACAAACTTGATACTCGTAAAATTTTGTAGAGTCATCGAAATTAAAAAAAATCTCAAATACAATCCGATGGAAGATTTTACTTTGAATAACTCGCGCTACTTTGCAGGATCTGTACAAAATGAAACTTTTTCAACTAGTTTCATAGGACCTCTTTATGCGACCAGTTGGGAAAATTTAAATTTGGTATGATGAACGCAATTTCTGCTGGACCAGCGTGTAATACTCACAAATGAAATTTTCTCCCGTGTTGCATGTAGGATTTTTTCTAACTATAGTAGAAAATATTCAATTCACCTTGTTCAAAAATCAACAATGATTACTCAACGATATCATCCAATCATCAAGTTTATTCATCATATCATTTTTACATATTTAATGAATTTATAAAATTTGGCTGGATATTTTAGTTTGCTGAAATAAAAAAAAAGTGATGCAACAGTGATTGAAGAGATTACAGGGTCGAATAATATCGAAAAGACGACAGAAAACAGTCTACATTTTATATTATATCCGAGGAATACTAGTAATGTGTGATTAACGCCTATGGAGGAGAATGAGCTAACGCTTGTTAGACTGGGCGGCAGTGACAGATTTTCTGAATGGTACAGGGTGACTTACGACTTGCCCGAATGTATTGCGAAAAAATGTAATGAAAATAAGGGACAGTATACTCATCATAACTTGAAGTAGTTTCATCGTGAAAATTATTTCGGACGTAAGTATAAAGCGTGTTCTAACAAAATCAAATTCTAGGTTTGTCATGAAGTACCATGCAGATATCTATTAGATAAAATCAACCAACAGTTTTTATCCTTATCACTTTCAAAAATTACTCACCCTTTCATTCCTTTCATCTATCTGACAGATATCTAATTCATCCTTCTATTGAAAAACTGGCACTAGTGATAAATATTTATCCATATAGTTGATTACGAATCGTGAGGCGTATTGACATTTCGGTCAACTTTGAAAAATGTCACTTCATGTGTCAAAATTAGATAAATATTTTTATTGGTTATGTCGAATTCATATTCATTAATAATTTTTTATAACAAGCCTAAAATTTATATAGTTTCAAAAACTCACCTTCTATCAAAACTCCAAAAAAGACAAATAATAAAATGCAACACAAAATTTTCATTTTCCGCTCCTAGTCAGATGATTAATGAAAGTATCAGGACACACACTTAACATCTTAACGATCCAACTCATTTGAAATCACTCTGAACACTAGTTGGTGAATTGCATCGCAAAGATATGCTCGAATAAAAACAACACGGTGTAGACGATGAACCAGTTAACTTGATCTCTTGTTCTAGTGAACTACTAACAGTGAAGATTGCCGAAGAATGGCAATATTCAAATGGAGTTTTTTGGTTGAGTGACTGCATCATTCTGATAAGCACTTTTTCTTTTATGGCGCGCGGAACAGTTTTGGTTATGCCTTGGGCGGAATAGTCCGGCCACAATATGGCCACATTTCAATTACTACCACTAATTTTTCGTGATATGACAAAGAAAGTTTAACCGTTTGCTTCAATCAAAATCATGTTAACTTTCACATGGCTCATGAACATGGAATACAGCTAGTCTGAATGCTCATTTAAAAAAAAAAAAATCCAGATCCAGTGACAGCGCATGCTCCCGAAACGAAAGAACCATCCGGGAAATCTCAGAGCAGAACTTCTCAAATGACCATAGAGTGTCTAGCTTTTCAGGAACCTCTTTATGAGTTAGAGAAAATGCGATTCCGAGCAAAATGAAGAATAAGTTGAGATGCGAAACCACTTTACTTTGGCCAATGAATGAAATAATTTTCATTGGCATTCTGTTGTACGGGGAGTGATGTGGATATTTCGAAGAGTAAGTATACTCCAGGGATGAACATACCGGGTGTCAAAAATTTAATTGCACACTATTTTGCTATAAATCGGAATCGGTAGGAGATTTGGTTGAGTTTGTCAAAGTTACATTTTCAATGAAATACTGAATTTGCCTAGAGAAGAATAGGCTTGAAGCGTTATGAATCATTCAAAAAAATTGAAATAGTTGATTTTGCTTTTATGCTCTTATATCTTTATTATACAAAATATGAGGAAAGTCTGGAGAGGTGTTCAATACGATGTTTCATTTTCTTAGGGCCACCCTCAGCTATATATTTTCAAATACGGAACTGTATTTTTCAATGCAAATGTTCACACTTTTTTCAATTCTGTCATCATGAATTCATAGCACTTCAACTTTTCCGTACGTTTCTGTCCTAGTAAATATAACTTTTCGCTAATGAATAGAATCAATTTATCAGTAGTATACTCATTGATTGATATACAATGGTGATTCGATTAATGTATATCAGTTGGACTCGACAGAACTCTTGAATTTCGTAGAAATGTAATCAGAATGTACTAATAGAATGGTAATTTGATTTCTCTTCTTCGTTTGCCTCACTCAACCAACTGTATCTTTTACCGTTACCGATATAATAGTGTGCAATTGAATTTTCGCCACCATGTATACGAAATTAGTTATTTGTGTTTGAATTTGAAGCAAGGTACATCTGAAAATTTTCATGAGTCTTGATGAACTGAAAAGTTTCAAAGAAATATTCATGTTTCTAAGTATCATTATAGTCCAGTAAAATATGACATGATGAGGAGGGTCGTGCTCGCAAAGGGTCCAGTAGTTCTGAATTTTTTTCATTTATTTTGTAAGGATTTGAGAACTAATATTGGAAAACCAGATTTGCTATTTCCAAAGTACTGTGCGAGCGGGAGTGTACTCAAAAACAAACATGAAATTTTGGAACTTTTTCAGTTTTCCTCACATACTTTTGGAATGGACTAAATTTATAACAAGAGGCCATTTTTTCTAAAAAGTTAATTTTTTTAGAAATTTTGTGAAATATCTCCTAGAATACTCACCCGCATCTAATATTTTATATGAAATGGAGTTGTAGTGAGTTTGAGACCTGTGATACACCCTATATGTTGTTAGGTGAGATCAGAGGAACTGTCAGGATTGACGCTGGAAATGAAATGTCGTTTTTGAATTATACATTTCTACCATAGACATTACAAATAATAGACTGGCCCTAAGAGAGAGAGAGAGAATCCAAGTCTAGAATTATCATTTTGTCCTTCACAATATCGCTTCAATGTGTCTATTCTTTCTCTCTCAAATGTTTTCCGCAGCGTGTTATGTGGAAAACTGTCATGAAGGCCACTCCATTGGTAGTAATGTCTATGATTTCCACTCATCACATAGACATTACAACAAATGGACTGGCCCTAAGAGACAAAGGACTGCGGAATGAGCAAGGTAGAATTAATACTTCAAGTATCACCTCTAAGCGAATTCCTTCTTCAATGTAGCAGATAAAAAGAGGTCAAGAAGGATAGAGTAATTCAAGTATAGCATTATCATCCTGTCCTTCACAATATCACTTCAATGCGCATATCCTTTCTGTCTCTAATGTATTCCGCATCGGGTTAAATGGAGCGCTGTCATAAAGACCAATCCATGAGTTGTGATGACTATGACTCATTACATGACGCAGTCAAGGACAATTAATCGAGGTCATTACGTAGGTCTAGAAGGAGGTCAACTGGAATCGATAAGATGTTAGAACCTCTGGAAGAATCAATTATTTCTACGCAGAGCGCATTGAGGACATTGGAAGACAAGACAAGATAATCTTGCAAAAATATTGAATCAAACTTCACTACGCAGATTACTGAACTGAAAAGTGCATTAGTTGATTTATTAGGAAGTGAAAATAATGATACTATTACTGAAAACCCAGTGGAATCGAATCACGTGGTTGATTCAAATGAACGTTCACAAAATACTTATCCACTAATAACCACGAATAAAAATATCCGTTTGCCTAGTGGAATATGTGATCCTGAAAAACTGAAATTTCAACACTTGGTCAGTTCAAAGATTGGCGACAAATATTCAAAAATTTTCCAATACTTCAAGGTTTATATGACAAAAACACGGTTCAAGTAACAGTTCTATTGATGTCGTATTTCAACCAAGACAAATCAGATGTTTTCCGATTAGTGTTAAATATGAACACGAATAACTTGAATGTGTTGAAGGCAAGTGAAATAGTGAATGAATTAGAAGAATATCCCAAGAAAAAAAAAGGTTGCTTACGTACAAGCATGAACAGAGGACAGGAGGAAGGAGAATCATTCAAATTATCAGACTATGTGAAATAGAAGAAACGGCAGATAAAGAAGAAAATCAAAACGAACAAGATTTTCGAAAGAATCAGCGAAAATATATATCGAATAAAAAATGTCCGAGATGGGGAAATAACTGGCTTACTACTTTACGTGTATGTCCTGGGAAAATTTTATATGCGAAAAGTGCAAAATAAAGGGTCATTTCACTGAGTAATGTCGAACGAAAAATATTCAGTTTGTGAAAGATCACTGTGCAAGAGAATCCGGAGATTACCTCGAAAATTGGATACTTGGTGATAAATCCAGTTGAAAACAGCCCACAGTTACAACATAATCATCATATTGCTGCTGATATTCAATTGGTGGGTGATGAAAACATCAACATTAGCTACATCAACATAAAGCTACCTCAGATACAGTAACTGAGGTCTCAGTTGCCGGAGATGATTTTCTGAAAGCAATCTCTATTTAAATAACGGGATTATCGTGCAGCAATTTGAGCTGATCTGAGTTGAAAGATGAACTTGACGAAATGACTCGAAAAGGAAACAATGAACCAGTTGGAGTTGTTGTGCAAAAACCGAATGGTAAAATCAGAATCTGTTTTACGAAACCCAAAAAATACTTACAAGACCAATTCATCGTTTCAACTCTGCATGGAAAGCGGTTTCGATTATAAAACAGAACTCCAAATACTTTACCACGCTGGATGCAACTAGTGGATAATGGCTAATAGAACTAGATAATGAAGCTGCTAAAGAAGCACATAATATAAAAAACTCGTTCACAACTTGTTGAATGTCCAAACAGTTCTCTTTCGTTTTGGTCATTTCACTCTTAGTTCATTTCCCCCTTCAACCAAATAAGATGGATCACAAGCCATCACTGCCAAACAAAAAGCAAATATATTTGCAAATATGTTTGCTGGAAATTCTACTCTGAACTCATCGGGAAAAAAGGTCCACCGAATATCACGCCTGTCGACAGTCATATGCCTGAGATAATTTTTCACCAACAAAATATAAGAAATATTTTGATAGACCTGAAGACGAATGAGGCTTGCGGATCTGATGGAATACCAGCAATTGTTCTGAAAGAATGTGCCCCCGAATTGGCCCCAGTACTTTGCGAATAATTCAACTTTTCATATAACTTGGGGTTTTTTCCTAAAACAGCAAGAGTTCAGTCAGTTCCTGAAAAAGAGATGAAAACTTCACCTTGTAATTATAGCCCAATTGCATTGCTTTCTATCATTTCCCAAGTCATGGAAAAATCAATCAGTATGAAGCTTATCAAATATTTAGAGAAATCAGGAATAATTAATGATCGTCATTACGGATTTCGACATCAAAGATCAGTGACTTATTGGCTTATGTTTCTCATATTTGGCAGCATTCAATCGAGAAATTCGGAGAAACGATAGCTGTTGCACTCGATATTTCAAAAGCGTTTGATCGAGTTTGGCATCGTGGTCTCCTTTCTAAACTGCCGTCTTGTGGTTTGCCTACTCAGTTTTGTGCTTTGTTGAAGAATTTCCTATCTGATAGGTTAGGTTGTTGATGGAGTATCATCTGATATTCTCCCAATAATTGCAGGTGTTCCACAGGGTTCAGTTCTGGCGCCCACTTTGTTTCTGCTTCATACCAATGATTTGCTCAAGAAAACATCTTGTTCAATACATAGTTTTGCGGACGACAGTACTCTTCATACCAGTTTCTCTTCCAGAGTCCCCATACCAGCTCGAGAAACAAACATTCAAAGAAATATTCAAGTCAATGAAATTAACGACGACTTGGTGAAAAAAATAGGATGGGGTAACATGAACTTGGTGGCATTTAATGCTACGAAAACATAGGCATGCCTCTTCTCAAGAAAAGCCGATCTATCTCCATCTAGTATTCAGGTGTCAGGAGTAACTATTCCTACAGAGTCAAGTATCTCGAACTTGGATTTCTATTTCGTGCGAAGAAATTCTTCACTTCTCGTCAGCCTCTAATGATCTACAAGGCTCAGATACGAGCTGTCTTGGAATACATGTGTGGAGTTCGGCACCAAAACATTCATTGAGGCTTCTCGATTCTATTCAGAGAAAGGCAATTTGTCTTGTTGGTGATTCTTCGCTCACGGACTCGCTCACTTCATTGGAACATCGTAGAAGGGTCGGAGACTTGTCTCTCTGCTATAGACATTTTCACGGTCTCTTCCGAATTGTTATCAATCGTTCCACCCTTGGCAATATCTATACGGATGACGGATACAGAATTTCCACCCTTCGTTGTGAATTTGGAGATCTGACGTACCTCTCTTGCTCAGGAATCTTTGTTTAATGGAACAGCTGAGATTTGGAACTCCTTGCCGAAAGAGGTTTTTCCTGAGGCTTACAAACTTCAAAAATTCAAAGTGAATGTTAATTCGTATCTCCTGTCCATTGATTCACTCGGTGTTCTTTGAACATTACAGGGCTTTCCTCTCGTGTGAATCTGCATTAAAAAAAAGTTAACAACATTTCTCACACCATAGGGAAGATATTACTTTTTACGTGCTCCAATGGGATTGGTCAGCTCGGGAGATGAGCTGTGTAGGCGTGGAGATCAGGCATTGCAATACATTCAAAATATAGAAAAGGTTTCGATGGCATATTGATATATGCTTAGTCGTTCAAAAATCATTACAGAAGATTATATTAAGTATTGGGAGCTCGCAGATAACTCCATCACAGTTATTCCGGATAAATTCGTATTTGCTGAACCAGAAACATCGTATGTTTGATATATCGTTGGAAAAGATGATATAAAGGCGGATCCGAAAAAAGTGGATGAATTACAAAACTTTCTTTCAGCACGATATTTGAGAAAAATGAAAAAACTTTGATGATTCCGCCCATTATAGCACATTTCGATCCTTACAAACCTTCCGCCCTCCATACAGATGCTTCACGTATGTTCTGTTGCAAAAATATAAGGATGGTTGGAAACTGATACAGTGTGGATCATGTTTGAACTTCTAGCGATCACTTGGGCCACAATGAAATGTCTTTTTAATTTAACCGATCATCGACCCCTTTTCCCAATTCTGAATGAACAAACTCTTGATGATATAGAAATTCCAAGATTGCAACGGTCGAAAGAAAAATTAGCAAAAGAACATTTGATTCCTGACGCATTGTCTGGGTCACCTTCATCAATACCCACTCAAGAAGATATACTAGCAGAAGAGGTCACTCCTCGTGTTATGTTTCTCATCTTGCAGATAATGCCGCAAGTTCCTGCGTGACTCATTTGCAATCTCCACTTCTGAATAAAATACAAGGAATAGCTTTGAGCGATGAAGAATATTAACTACAGATCACGCAAATGATAACAGGTTTTACGAAGCTTCAACATCTTGATCAATGCCTGATAGAAAAGGTCGTGTGGCAGCTGAAGAGAATGATACGAACACATTTGGCGCATTACACCACCTACGTCCGTAACCACTCCATCTGCGATCTGTCGTTCGATGAATCCACAGTAATTCAAAGTGCTCGAGGGTATGTATTGGGCCATGACAACAACAAGAGACGCCTAATAGCTTTTTTTGTGATACCTTTCAGAAGGAGCGATTAGAAGTGGCTGTTGCCAAAGAAGAGACGGTCATGAGCGCGCTTTCAAAAAGAGCAGTCATCATAGTGGGATAAGCTGTCGACCTACTCGTTCTCCTCAATGGTTTTGGTGCTGAACGTTCAAACATTCAGAAGATGAGTACGAAGGGCGAATCTGGGTTCTGCTACTACTCTACGACTTCCTACAACCACCAGGGACGATACTATTCACTCACGCGTTTATCGAGTTCGATACCGCATCAGCACCATTTGGCCAGGAAAAGATCATAATCACCACACTCCTGAGGAAGTGTGAAGCACTTGCTGAGCAAATGGAGGTATTCCATCGCCCAGACTCCACTTCACAGGCCGTAAGATGAGTAAGTATCAAGTGCTTTGTGGCCCTTCATGGCGAGGAATAATTTGTATATCCTGAGTTAGAGACGTTTGTCACTTCAACGAGCATAAACCTCGACCGTTTGCAAACGAAGGAAGATGCTCCAGGTCACTATGTAGTGAGTCAAGTCCAGAAGTGGTGAAGAGTCAACTCAATTACCACTGATTGGGGACTCACGGACTTACCCCCCACCTCATCTCCATCACCATGGGTCCCGCACCTTCTGTAAAAAATTCCATGTTAATGCAAGTAAGGATGATCTGGGCACTGCACGTGCAGTGAGTCTGGGCTCCACTGCCCAGTCCTCTGTCGGTTTTGCGCAAATTCTACAGAAACAATTTGGAAATAGAGCTGACATGCTCGTACGAGGAGGATGACCCGAATACAGACTGGGTGCCTCTCCCAGCGTCAATCCCAGCCACCGAGACATCAAATTTGTGCGAGCCCAAGCCCGGACCATCTGAGCTGAAAAGAACGGCATGATTTGGCAACCAAAATAAAATACTCACATGATTTATATCATTTTATATGTGTAAATGTAATTTGTCCTTATACTGGGTACCTACCATAATTTTTGTACAAGCATTCTAGTATGTTTGTATGTTGAAACATGATTTAATTCCCGATAGATATATGATTTTTCTCATTGAACAACCATTCAACAATAGCATAAATGAATGAGTTTTAATTGTTTTTCGATAATACGATAAAAAGAAGAACAATTCATTTGCATTTTCCTAGAATAAATGTCAACGAAATGTCAACCAATCTATAGTAGACGAGCTACAGATTGTAATTTTTAGGAAATGTTTGGTGTGTGTACTTGAATGAAGTATAATTCTGGTGAGTGGTGGTGAGTTATCTAAAAACTACATTTTATTTTTGCTTTGTGTAGAAATTTCCTGCATAAACTAGCTCTTTGTAAATATTGAGATTGGAACCTTTTGTGTTAGAGTTAAAACTTTTTTTAGGAACCAATCGAACACCAATCTGATATTATTTGCACTTAACGCGCGTTTCGGTATTAAGGTTAGCATCTTCAGGAGAGAGAAATTGAAAATCAATACTCACTTGAGTGCAGATGATATCAGTTTGGTGTTTAGTTAATTGGATCTTTTCGAGATGTTTTAACGATCTATTCGATCTCAAATTCCTGTACTTGGTATATGAAATGAGCAAGAAAAAGTATTTTTTTTGAGATTCACTGCTCGACGCGACATATGGACAGGGGAGTAATAGTTTTGGGTAGACTCTTTCTTCCTTTTTGTGACTGAATGAAACGTCTTGAAATTCTGATGTTACTTATAATAGTTACGAATAAGTTATCATTGTAAATTCCGTTCGCTATAGCGTGGTCGCGAATAGACTCGAATCACTGCAACTGAACGGGACAAGATGTCAAGGTCAGACAAAATCAAAATAAACTTATTTTAGAATAAGCCGCTCTTTAGAAGCACTTGGTTATTGCACACCAAAAGTGTGCCAAAGAGTGGACGGAATAGACGAAAAGAGTGCTGAAATAATATTTTTGGATGGGTTTTGGACCATCGATATAGAATACTAAACATATTTTCGATGTTGAAAACTATCGATAATAATCATGACGCTACTTCTTCACTGTGTTTTGACTACACAAGGGGTTTTAACGTGAATGCGAAATATCGTTAACAGAATACAATAAAACATCTGTAATATGCCTATTCTCCATCTATTGTATCTTGATGACAATGAGAAAGTGACGAGGCACCACAATTACATTATTTATTGGTCCCTTCTGAGCAGAGGGTCGTACATATTTTTATTGGTTTGACCAATCGGCAGTTCAAACTGTCGATATTAGCCATAATCAATTCGAACTGTCGATGTTGGTTAATCCAAGTCTGCATTGTCAATTGTACAGATAAATACTATATGGTATATAGGCTGTGATATATTGACACAGATGCACACTTGCACAAATAGTTCGGAATTCGTAAACATTCGTACATATAGAGGGTTATGAGCAGGAAGTTTGATACATTCTCCCTTCCGGAAGTGGTTCCTGGCAAAGTGCAAGATTCCAATAATCAACTAACAATTTGAAGAAGAAAAGTAAATTGCTATTTCTTCATATTCTTTATCATACTTATTTAAGTACGATCTTGAATATAATAAAGAAATGTATTATCGAATGACTTAGAGTTTAGACGAAAGTTTTTAATAATCAGGAATCGTGCTGAAAAATGAATGAAAGAAAACAATCTCACTTTTACACACGAATACCTTCAATAATTATGGATATTTTGATGGGTATTTTTATGACGAATGCATGTGAAAATATGTCAGAGCTTTCCTGAAGCCATTTGCTTTACATTTTATCAAAGGCACATCCAGACTGAGCACAGAAAGATAGAACTTGAATTTTGACGAATTCGGTAGTTGCATAATTTTTTCATTTATGGGGGCTGGAGCAAGGCAGGCTCACCAATGTTTAACCAATGATATGAAATAATTTTTGAAACTTTCCTTTTTTCATTCAGAGTGGGCGATTCTGCGCTCTCCAATTTTTTTCACTCGGTGGGTCGGGGCACCCACCCTAACGTACCCATTAGAATAAATTCCAGTTTAAGTCACGTTGTGTGTTTTTATGGGGCTATTGTCACTTCATTCACCTTGCTGATAGATGAAAAGAGGAATTGGTCTTATCAGCAAGTGCGCCTTTCGAAGCACTACAGAATAAAAAAGAGTTTTTGAATACGACTTCAAGCAGATCTCATAGTGGTGGTCAAGTTTGAAGTAGGATACCTGTAGAACAGAGAACTTTCCAAAGTAATGAAGAATTCTCCGAAGATCGAGCACTGAATATGGGAGGATATTATTATTTTCAACACGATGAAAATGGAGAATCATGAGCTTTGCATGGGTACAACGCCAATAACTTCACAAATGTTGGAAAATATATATGGGGAATATTACCTATTTCAAGAGCAAATACTGATTTTAGAAACTATGGACTGCAATTTTAATATCTAATAGAATTCATAAGCGAAGTTAACGATTATATTGCTGAACTATGAAGATGTTATTTTTCTTCGTTTCATAAGTATGCATTACTTTCCCACTGACATAATTTCCAATGTTTGTGACTCAAATAATAAGAAAAAATGCGCGAATTGTTAATTTTGAAGGGATTCCTTATGATATTACTCTGGAAAGATATACACATGATAAAAAATACAGTATTCGGAGAAAAATATTGAGGGGGGAATACAACAAACGAAACATTTTTTTGGAATGGAGGTAGTTGAGCAAAAAAACGAAAATATATTATTTGAGTGATACATACTACCCCACAAACGGAGAGTGATATTCGTGATCTCAAAGAGGCATTGCTTCTCGTCCACAATAAGGCAACTTTTCTCCTACCTTGTAGGTCTCACTGTTCCCGAGCTATTCAAATATCGCCAAAGTAGAGTAACCAAATTTGCTATTCAAATAGATTTTTTAGTTTTTCATGCCCAGCTTGTATCTAGCGGTAATCATGT
Organism: Zygogramma bicolorata; assembly: GCA_032362365.1. Taxonomy (NCBI): domain Eukaryota; kingdom Metazoa; phylum Arthropoda; class Insecta; order Coleoptera; family Chrysomelidae; genus Zygogramma; species Zygogramma bicolorata. The sequence continues at coordinate 105,297 of JAVJAQ010005821.1, forward strand.
TCCTTATTTGAATATCAATCAATATTTCAGTTCCTCGCCTACTCTGCAGTGATGAAATGACAAGAATTTTGCACAGAAAATGAATTCATTATCATTCATCCAAAGAGAATTGTAGGACTGTTGAATTGGTTGAAATTATTTTTCCTGGAATAGAATATGAATGAAACCAAGACGTAAGTACGAATATCTTCAAACAATCCCCGATGAAAATAACATGAATATTTCCCATTTCACTGACCAGAATCGAAGCAATTCTTGAAACTTTACTGTACTTTCTGATCTTGGAATCTGATATAGTATCAGAACTGTAGGATGTCAAAACCCTCAAAAAACTACAACGCCTTATCTATTTGGTATTTTCTATGATAGTACCATAGCACGCCTGGAAAAAACATGTGCAGCGGTTTTGTAAACTGTCTAGTGAAATCCCACAATAACGTGTTTTTTTGATTACATAATAATAGCTTTGAATATTTCTAAGGGAAAGACATTTCAACAACAATAACAATTCACATTCTATATTCAACCGATGATATCTGCTCTGGCACGTTGGAAAAAACATCAGTTGTGGTAAGTTGTGATAAGTTGACAATTTATTCGAGTTGGTAGGTTTATGTGATTGTTGGAAAAAATGGAATATAGGCTCTGGTGGAAATTTTTGAAATGAGAGACTTTGTAGTTTTGATTTCAATCTACTGTGGAAACATTTATTTTATTGAATAATATGACATGTTGAGGGAAGATATTTTCTTCGTCAAAAAGGCATGACGCTTCGTGACCGATATAACCCAGAGTTAACGTTATTGGGATCCTAAGTGTAGCGATTCGCCCTATGGATGAAAGTTTCAATCATTGTCAAAGTAGTGGAATTCATTTGAGGTCTTGGTCAAATTGGCGCTGCTCTGCTGTTTTGAAATTAGTAATTGGTTATCGGACACCATGCTTCATTAAAATTTACATAAAAAGTGGAAAAACACTATTATTGGCTTATCATATACTTACTTTTTGGAATTTTCGAATAATGTCAAAATCCTAACATCGATAAGGAATAGTTGTCAAATTATTTGAAGTTTCCTTTGAAGTGGTGCTGCGATCTTGATTTGAAATCCCAGTTCTCCTAGCAAATTCAAATCAACACTGTTACTTCCTAGGCAGTGAAAATTCCAGTTTTGAAGTTTGATGAAGTATTCTGGAGTTGAAATTCAAAGAGAACTTCTTTGTCTCGTTCAAATGATTGGTGGACTTCCCTACGGGTCTTTTGCTCGGCAGACAAAGCATCACTTTATCTCGCCCAATATACAGTTGTAGTTGTCATAATAATAATATTTATTCACAATAAAAATTTACAGGTACAAATGACATATTCTAAATTTACTGACGATACATGGTGAATAAATGCGGAAGACCCACAGAAGTTAAACTTGTGCGTGGGCAGTAGGGACGGTAGAATGTGAAATGTTAAATATTAAAAGGATGTTTAAGTTTAATAGTAAAAATGTAAATATAAAATGTGAAAAGTTAGTAAGGAGTTATAATTTTATAAAGTACGCTCTTGAATTAGGCATAAAATTTCAAAAAGATGAAATTGAATGATCACTTATTAGGTGGCTGATCATATCAAAAAATATTCCACGAAAAAAACTTGTTGTGGAACATTTGTTAATATGTATGTACTGTTAAAAAAGATCTTATTGTTGGAGTGACTATGATAATGGATAATGTAAGAATTAGCGAAGTAAAATGATAGGAATGTTCAACTACAGATCAATACATGAATAAATATACACACACGTGCTTATATACTACAGATATAATTACATGTTAAACACAGGATGTTCGTTCATTGATACAATATTTCTTAAATGGTTATCCAGGAGTACTCATCATATGTGTTATTTCTAATTCACTGGGGAACTTGGCCGTACATCATTAAACAATATATCATGTCTCTCAAGGAATGTCAAATTTCACGCAATGACAGCTCCATTTATTGATTTAAGGCAGAATCAAGCAACCCAACTTACGTCATAAATAACAATACTTAAGTGACAGATGAAACATGAAAATTTACGAGTCTATGTTTCTAAGTTGATAAGTTAAGTTATTCATGAGTTGAGTTGGCTTGCTTGAATCTGCCTTTGATTGTACCTAAATGGAAATTTTGAATGACATTTTATTTGAGATTCATAATATTTGTCAAATCATTTCGCTACAGACGTAGAAAAAGAATAGTGTATAACTCTCATGGAATGCTAATTTCCCACCCTTATGATTTGTAGCATTCGCCTACGGCTCAAGCTGCTTACTTCATACTCCTGGGAAATGACTGTCATTCATTGCTGGTTAACAATAGACTATTTTTTGGTGATGATGTATCTGACCCCTACCTCTACAAAAAAGATGGTATGTGTCCACTTGTATGGAGAAAATAGTTTCCTATCATTTTTGCAACATTGTCCGTATTGAATCCTGGGAATGTCCAGGTGTAATTAATCCTGTATCAGTCTGGAGAATACCCTTGAAACAGAGTATATAGCGTTGACATAGCGCGAGCTGAAATCCCATCAATTTTCAATCAACCAGCCGTCAAAGAATAACAATTTCCTTGAATAAACGAAGCTCTACTCATGCCGACTAATCAATGGAATTGGCTGAAACGTACCTTATTCATCGAGCAGATCCCAAAAAGACCTGAAAAGTATCCTCCGGCCCTAAAGGCAGTTGATACGTCCCTGTAAGCGGGGGAGAGGTGGTTCTTCAGCGCAAGACAGCGGATTCCCGGTCAATACTCGAGAGTAGTAGACTGAATATCCGAGTAGAAACTCAAAATATGGGAGAGTGTCCTAACGTACATGTTACTGTAACATCGCGGTGAGCAAACGTGTGTGAATTTTTTAATCTGACACATGTGTCTCTGTTAAGTGACTCATTTTCACTTATTTCCACTCGAAAACGAGAGCACTTGTGTTGGCAGTAGATGTTCCAGTGATGATTTGACTGAAAACTGTTGATATGTAGTGGTAAAAGGAACATTTTCATGGATATGGAAATCCTCTGGTAACCGAAACTATGAAGCAAACAGTACCCAGTTTTTCTGTTTGGATATTTTTATTTGTTATTGGTGAGTTCGTTGACCCTATTGATGTTTTGTTTGGCATGCAGGTTGATTTGTTTTCTTCCGATTCTTATTTAACCTCACTTTTGAAGTAGGTGAAATTCCTATGTATTTTCAGATCGCTTTTAATGCGTTATATAGGTAGTTCGGTGCGCTTACTATTTTTCAATATTTGTTCAGTTGAGAATGCATTTCATCGATTCGCTATTACGAATCACAAAAACAGTCTCATTCAATAAAGAAATCTCGATTATAGGAAGCAGGTGTTCCTCAGTGATGCAGGTAGGTACCTACTACTTGAAAATTGTTCTCTCCTAACGGTATTCGTTGACTAATTTTATCAATTTGATGATTGATGAACAGTGTTGTTCCTCAGGGATTTTTCTTCGTAATAGAAAATTTTCCTAAAGTGTAATAGAATTGTAACTTTTCTGTCATTCAGTAATAAAAATGTTACCGTTTGTCTTAATTAAATTTCTACCCACTAATAACAAATAAAACAGAAATGTATATATTCGAAATGAAAGATAAACTTCCACTAATATGGAATACAATGTGTTTAGTGTAAATCGAATCCCCTTCATCCTTGCACGTCGAATTTATATATGTACGATTTTCGCAGAAAAAGTGCGAACAATATATCCATATAACTTCTAATTTAGAAAATTCGCCCTTTTCTAAGTTGTATTGGGAGAGATCCGAAATCCTATGATATGACAACTTTCTAATTTGTCCAAATTAAAATTTGTCTGATTCCAGCTTTATTCGTACAATTTTTGCGAATATCGGATCTATCAATCCGACCTTGAACAAGTTATTGGTCGTAGTTTCCGGTGCTTTTAGTCAGCTCTTGGCTAATGAAATCACAGGTTCCATGACTTCTTCCCAATGTTTTGAAAATATTAGAGCAGACAGTAAGAATAGAATCAAGAAAAAAGTCGATACAAACGGAAATAATCTATTTTAAATAAAGATACATAATATGTAAAAAAAATAACAAAATAAAATATCATCTATATAATCTTGAGTATTTGGATCTTCAGCCTTATTTTCAACGGAAATTATCTATTTTAAATAAATATACAAAATATGTGAAAAAAAACATCAAAATGAAATTTCTATACAATCCAGAGTATTTGGATCTTCAGCTTCATTTTCCTTACAATCCAATAATCCTTTGGGCGGATCAAAATCGTAACAAGTTGAGTCACCCAACAATTGTTTGGTGAAAATGAGTGCATTGCACGTTTTCACATCAAGACGATTCCGCAACTTTGTTTTTATCAAATTCAGTTGAGAGAATATCCTCTCAGCTGCTGCCGAAGAATGTGGCAACGATAATAATCCACAAAGTAATTTTTGAATATGTGGAAACATTGGTTTATCCAAAGAATTTTTAATTGAAAACACCTGACCCCAAAATTCATCGATAGAATCATTTTTAAATTTTTCAGCTTCTTCAAAACTAGTAAGTAGACGCCATTCGTCATTTAAGTCTTCAACACTGTCGATTAAATTAGGAAAATGGAGTAGAAACTCTGCTATTGAATCAGGAGCATTATCAGACATGACTATTTTAGGATTCAAATTTGCCACTAACTTCAATACTGGGTCATCAAAATTGAATCTTTGTTTGATTTGTTTGCAAAGTTCAACATAAAAATTAAGACAGTCCATTCTAACTTTATTTATATCTCTCGGAACAAGATTTGTTTGTTTTATCAACAAATCTGATTGAGCACCAATATATATATTGTCAAGACATTTATAATTTTGGGGGTTGCAAATGTCAATTGAATTTAAATTATGTTTGAACTGATCATTATTCAATAATTCTGGTTTGATGAAGTTTTTTAAAATTGCCTTATACATAGAAGATAATCTATCATGCAAAAGAAAAAGTTTGGGAGATTCACTCTGGAATTCCAAATTTAAATTATTGACAATCTTCAATATATAAGATAAAAAGTAGAAGTAGAGTTTGAAAGACTTGTCATTCAATGCATTCAAAATAGCTTGGGTGTCAAAAGCCGATGTTTTTTCTGTAACTGCTGCAGTGAAATGTAATATTAAAGCATGCCACTGTTCAATTAGACGATCTATCACGGTTTGCAATGATAACCACCTAGTTTGGCTGAGTTTTAAAATTTTATGTGGTTCAATATTTGCAAATACTTGGCATTCTCTTAACTCCGAAATTCTTTTTGAGCTTTGTGAGAAATAATTATAGACATCTCTAGCGAACTTTTCAATGTAATCTGGGAGTTGACAGCAAGCTGCAGATGCTGCTAAGTGAAATGAATGACAAGTACATCCCAAAATAAATATGTTGGGATTTTGGTTTTTAAATCTTGCTTTGACACCTTTATTGTCACCCATCATAACTGAGCAATTATCTGCAGCAAATCCCACCAAATTACCCAAGGGAATATTATTTTCATTGAGCAAATTCATTACTGAGTTGAATAAAGACTCGGCATCTGATCGAGAAACTTCTATCAAACCGAAAAAATTGTCCTTAATCTTATTTCCCCAAAAATACCTTGCAATCACAGCCAAACATTTGGAGGTACTTATGTCTGTGGTTTCATCTATAATCAAGGAAAATCGTGTCTTTTGCATATCTGATACTACTTGTTTAAAATTATAGGGCCCTGTTTATTGAATACATATTTGGGTACCTTTCTTTCTTCCACAAGCTAAATGTTTAGCAATTTCTGAATCTGGACATACAGATACAATTAATTTTGTAAGATGATCTAGAGTACGCAGAGGTAAATTATGTTCAGCAGTAAACATAACTAGTTTCGTTTCACCTATCTTCACATCCCTTTTCAGTTTTTTCACTTTTTCAGGAACGAATACATCTGTAATTTTTTTACTTCTTCGTGCTGCATTTATATGACGAATATGAAGTTTGGAGGTACCATGTCTCTTTATATGTGTAATTCCACCAGATAGTTCTTTATTACATGCCAAACACATCATCTGTTTCTCGCTTTTAACTAACCATTCTTTCATTGTTGGATGTGTTTCGAACCATTTTTCGGTAAATTTTTGTTTATATAGATGTTTTTTTTTTGGAATGGGTCCATCTATTGATTCATGATCGGATTCATCACTACTGGACTTATCGGATTGATTATCATCCTCACGATCCATCTCAAAATGGGACATACTTGATCCTGAAGCAATACTTCCCTCAGATTCTTTTTCAGATTTTGAAAGTTTCGTTACAAATCTGGAAAGGGAGAATAGGAGATACAAATGGAATATTTGAAAATAATAGAGATATTTACCTATCCATCCTGAATAAAATTCGAATCTTTCTCTATAATAAAGTTTGGAAAAAACTCAAGTGTTTACTTTTAATTTCTGATATCTAGCTGTTATTCCCCAATAAAAGTACGCATAAAACACCAAAACCAAACACCTCCGGTTATCGCGCACTGGGTTGTGATTGGCTACTGAATGAGATGTTTTGATTTTTTATTCCATGTCATTCAACAACCAATCAGAAAACAGACGCTCTAAGTCAAAGCACGGCTAACATTTGTTACTAGATGGCACTGTAATTTCAATCAAACTTCAGTCAAGACAAATGCAAAGTGTAATAGATTTTCGCATATTTCGTAAAAGGCGTAATATCGTAACAAATATAATTTTTAGTAATAGATTTATTACAATTGTAATAGTAGGAACAACACTGTTGATGAATTGTCTTTAGGTCCTTATGATAGGTTTTTTCTACCTAGTACACTATCTATTACTATGCCCTCGTCTATACCAATCGAATAAAAGAAGTGAATGAGTAGGTATATTTAAAGATGGGGTTCCTATACCTCGAGCTATACCTAGTAGTTACATTTTGGTTGGAAAATTAGGAAAAAATGATATCAGAAGCCGAATAGGTACGGTACATTTTTCAGGCAGGTGTATACCTTTCTAGATATGAAATAATGGAGATAGGTACTCGTGGACAGATCAGCACAAAGCACAATAGAAGACAGGTAGGTTTGTATTTTTGAATTGATATAGGTATGGACAGGTGGGTATGTGGATTAGTGAATTGATACAGAACCATGCACATGAGGAATACCTAGGTAGGAATTACTTGGGTACTCGTGTATTATGAAGGAGTGTTTCAAACCCACTGTTTTCCAGTTTGTTGTATGTAGAGAAGTGGTTAAGTACATTGATAATGATTATTTACAAGAGTTTTAGTTCTTTCTCCTCATGGAGTAGGGCGTTTTTTTGATTATACCTACTTACCATTATTATTTTGTGCGATACACTCGGCGATACATGACGTAATAAAGTTCAAAAACTACACCTAGCTCAACAACAATTAATGGATCAGATGGATCCTCAATCAGTGAAACGATCGAGCAAAATATCTTGACTTCTTCGAGAGCGATCTGACAGGACCTGAGGATTTCAGGGTAGCCATTCTCTTGCCTAACCTAGGCCTGAATTTCACATCTTGTGGGTCCCGAAGAAACGGAGTAGATGAAGTGAGCTCTTACATGCTTCGATATCAACCCTGGAATCATTTGTTTATATTACACCAGTTACTTACCTATATCTGCAGTTCATTATGAACTGAGATAAGAACGGAATGTGATTATACCCAAATGAATAAGAATGATGGATTATTTGATCAAATCGATGCAGGTTATCGCATAGAACGAATTTTTTTTGTAGAAAATAAGTAGCTGTCTCGGTAGCTGTAATAGGTGCACTCTTTCTAGGTACTCAATTTTAAAAATTCTCATGATTCTTCAGATTTTGCGTATGTATTTAACTCGGTATTTAATAACTTCATCGACTTTTTTGGCGTAAATGTTGATTTCCTGGTGCATACAATAGTTTATGTGGTAGGTACTAATTTGACAGATCATAAAATGTAAGAGAAAAACAAACAAATGGATTGATTTCTTTATCAATATCGACTGTACCTCCAAGAGAAAAACTGAATTATCTGGATATATCATGACAGGAAAGACAACTGGGTGGTTAATTGTATAAGTGCAGCACTCGCTTGATCACTCGAAATAACCTGAACAAACTATACATCTCGCTATAGGTACATTGATTTCGTCACATTTATTCTGTGATATCGCCCTCAAATTCTATTGCCATATAAATTCGACTATATTCGAGTCTGCTCCTTTCTGGAACGAAATGAAGTAGAACCCAAACAATATCCGAGACAATGCCGCAAAGAAGAATATTTGAAGTAGGTACTATGGCTCCATTTGAATTTTTATTCAAATGGATATTTCATTCAAATTTGTGGAAATAAAACAAAATGATGGCTCGAACTTTATACGCGACCGAGTACGCGACCAAAAAAGCCATCATGAATAAGTTATCGACGAAATGGAAAACTGATTTTCCAGGCATTGAATCATCCGAAGAACACGCAAGAATAGTTCTCGAATATATTACCATAGGGCAGATGCATTCAGTTAACCATTCCCGAGTTGCTTATTGTAGAAGTCAGTCTGTTCACACCTCAGCTCACAAACTACTTAGTTATCTCAAGGAATTTTCATCTGAAAATTGCATGCATATAAATTTTAGCCTGTCTGATGCTCGTATTTGGACATGTTGCTATAATAACCACTCGATTGATAAGGTAGGTAATCGCTCTAGATTGACATATGACTGTTGGGTGGTGATCTGTCAATTTAATTGTTGGAGTTTCACTCGGAGTTTCAGAAGAGAATATATCGAAAAATAAGCGAATGATTTCATCGAGTATATCTTTTGTTTGCTGACAAAAATCTCCAGAACTTCAAATTCATATGATCACATGGTATTAAGTACTTGATTCTAGTTTCCATCAGTATGAGCTCAAATTTTTTTTTCTCGTTGCGAACTAGGTTCGAAATTTCGATTTTTTTCTGAGAAATTACACAATTCTAACAAAAGAATCAGTGAATATTTCGAGTCCTAGGGAGATTATAAGTAAATGTAATAATAAGGTATCCAAAAAAAATGGAAGTCAAATTCGTGACTAGGTATTTAGGTAGTGCCAGAACTTTAAATTTTATGTCGAAAAATGTTCCTAGCGACGCCATACATTGTTTATATATTCAAAACACTAATTCATCTAAGTATTTCTTTCGACTGGATTTTTTTGGTACTATGTAGATAACTCGATAGACACCTAAATGACATTTATCTTTGTGGATAACTACCAGCGGTATTTAACTTCGGGAATCCGGTGTACAAAATGAACTGGAAATCCTGCAAACACATTTTGTAATTCAGAAATCCTACCTGAAATCCTTGATTAAATCCTGAAATCTAATCGAAATCCTGGTCGAGATCCTGATTCGATGTACAAATTTCGCATGAATGAAATTCTCATATACACGAGCATATACATTAAGTTAGCGGGACACTTTTTCAAAATTTGGAAAAGTAATGATTCCATAATTTGATGCTATTTCGTTCGAGATTTCGTTGTTAATTAGTTGCGGAAGAAAATATTTTTTCAATCCCTCGGTTGAAAGAATTTATGATGTCTCGCTAACTTGACGTCAAGTTAGCAATACAACTATCTCATCATGGAATATTCGCACTGGACCACTAGGTTTCTCCATAAAACATTCATTTTCTTACTGACAAAATACTTTGTCTCGTTAGGAACTCTGAATAGACCATTAGATGTAATCTCTCAGTAGAAGCGAAAAAATCATTCATTTCCCATTTGAATATTGAGAGAGCTGAGCATTTTTCTGGCTATTGAATTTGTCCGGAATTAAACTGAGGAATTTCTTGCAATAAAATACTTTACATCCCGTTACCTGCCATTGAATCACCATCACCAGACCCTTAACACCTCTGTTTGTAACACCTCATAATGGTAATTTCTCGGTAATTTCGCTATACCGTTTCAATCGAGGTTTCAATTAAACTTTGGCTCTCGCTTTGGCTTATCAATACTCATATACCTATCTCACTATATGAGTTCTTATTATATTTGATGATTCATGATGTTTTAATTGGAAAGATACCACCTACCCAGCAGCTGAGTTGGATAAAAAGAAATGTATTGAATATATATATTTCAATTTATATTTCCACATGAAACACCTGAAATCCAAATCCCCTTCGGCTGGCGCTATCAATTTTTGTTTTCGAACGGGGGTCTTGTGATACCTCGCTTCATCAATTTTCAAATCTTAAATCACAATAACCATGGGATTCAAATCAAAAACCACTTCGACTACCAGTGTGAAGGTGGCCATGTGTTTTCATCCATGTGTTTGGTGAAAGAGAGGCGAGCGCGCTATTCCGCCATAGGTCGTTTCACCACAATTATTCACATGGCTAGCCATGTAAATTTTTTAATTGATAGACTCAATGCTGGAAACGAACTGATGTGATTGGAAATGATTCATATTTATGATGATGAAAATCCTTTTCTTGTTTTATGAAATGAACCGCTTTTTATTGAAATTGTACAAACAACTTATGATAATGGAAGCAGAAAAATAATTTTAAAAGGAAATTCGTTGCAAGGAAATTTTTTCTGCCAATTAATTAAATACACCCCTGACTACCCTTAATTCAATTTTCATTAAAAAAAATCATAAGTCCTTGGAAAAACACATTGCTGGGAGTAATTTTTCATGAAACCATCGAATTTAGCAAGCTTATTAACCCCAACGCTGATTTTGTCTCGCGGAAGAACACCCCCTTCTACCCTCAATTCAATTTTCATTAAAAAAAATCATAAGTCCTTGCAAAGACACATTGCTGGGAGTATTTTTTCATGAAACCATCGAATTTAGCAAGCTTATTAACCCCAGAGGGGTCGCTGATTTTGTCTCGCGAAAGAACACCCCCGACTACCCTTTATTCAATTCTCTTTAAAAAAAATCATAAGTCCTTGGAAAAACACATTGCTGGAAGTATGGAAGTATTTTTTTATGAAACCATCGAATTTAGCAAGCTTATTAACCCCAGAGGGGTCACTGATTTTGTCTCACGAAAATACACCCCCTTCTACCCTCAATTCAATTTTCATTAAAAAAAAAATCATAAGTCCTTGCAAAGACACATTGCTGGGAGTATTTTTTCATGAAACCATCGAATTTAGCAAGCTTAATTACCCCAGAGGGATCGCTTAATTTGTCTCGCGAAAGAACCCCCCCGACTACCCTTAATTCAATTTTCATTAATAAAAATCATAAGTCCTTGGAAAAACACATTGCTGGGAGTATTTTCTCATCAAACCATCGAATTTAGCAAGCTTATTAACCCCAGAGGGGTCGCTGAATTTGTCTCGCGAAAGAACACCCCCGACTACCCTTAATTCAATTCTCTCTAAAAAAAATCATAAGTCCTTGCAAAGACACATTGCTGGGAGTATTTTTTCATGAAACCATCGAATTTAGCAAGCTTATTAACCCCAGAGGGGTCGCTGATTTTGTCTCGCGAAAGAACACCCCCGACTACCCTTAATTCAATTTTCATTAAAAAAAATCATAAGTCCTTGGAAAAACACATTGCTGGGAGTATTTTTTTATGAAACCATCGAATTTAGCTAGCTTATTAACCCCAGAGGGGTCACTGATTTTGTCTCACGAAAATACACCCCCTTCTACCCTCAATTCAATTTTCATTAAAAAAAATCATAAGTCCTTGCAAAGACACATTGCTGGGAGTATTTTTTCATGAAACTATCGAATTTAGCAAGCTTATTAACCCCAGAGGGGTCGCTGATTTTGTCTCGCGAAAGAACACCCCCGACTACCCTTAATTCAATTTTCATTAAAAGAATCATAAGTTCTTGGAAAAACACATTGCTGTAAGTATTTTTTTATGAAACCATCGAATTTAGCAAGCTTATTAACCCCAGAGGGGTCACTGATTTTGTCTCACGAAAATACACCCCCTTCTACCCTCAATTCAATTTTCATTAAAAAAAATCATAAGTCCTTGCAGAGACACATTGCTGGGAGTATTTTTTCATGAAACTATCGAATTTAGCAAGCTCATTAACCCCAGAGGGGTCGCTGATTTTGTCTCGCGGAAGAACACCCCCGACTACCCTTAATTCAATTTTCATTAAAAGAATCATAAGTCCTTGGAAAAACACATTGCTGGGAGTATTTTTTATGAAACCATCGAATTTAGCAAGCTTATCAACCCCAGAGGGGTCACTGATTTTGTCTCACGAAAATACACCCCCTTCTAATTGTCTTTGGAATGTTTCGACGTTTCTGTTCATAAAATAAATCAAAATGGTTGATGCAATGATATAAATACTACACTGTTCTTTTTAGAATATGGTTGATCACAGGATCAATCAAAAATAAAGAATTGGGTGTTATTGGTGACGAATCCTTCCTGTGATAATATAATGAGCGAATTTCTAATAGCTTGTATATCCTGGAATCTTTTTAAACGAATGTAATGTGTGAAAAATTTCGCTCTGATATTTGTTTTTTCAATTTTTGAAGGTGACATTGCCTTATAAGTCAGTTATATATCTTTATTTTATTCAGATACGCAAGTTGGATGGAAGAGCAAGATCTGGCTGAGTCACTTGTGACCCAGTCAGAAATTGAATCCCGCCATTTGATAGGATTGATGACTTTTTCATTACTTTGTATTTTATTGTTATTCTAACCTATCAATAAATTCGATTATTATTATTATTATTATTATTATTATTATTATTATTATTATTATTATTAAGTTATTGAAGGTGAAACGAATTTTATCGAAACGTTGTATCCTCTGGAATACACGTACCTATACGATTCTGTAAACTTCGTATGAGATTTCGCAGAAAACAATATATTTCAACCACTAGCTCTTGAAAAAATATATTCATAAAAAATACTTCGGTTCCAAACCCTACAGATATCAAATTATTTCTATACTGATTCGACACAAGTTTTTCTATCTACCTCAGCTATGCATTCTTTTGATGAGAAAACTATGGTAGAACTAGTTTTTGTCGGATGCATCATGTGAACTGTCATAAAATTAATAATGAATACTAAATGTCCCAGTGACTCTTTCGTAATTTCCTTCCGTCAGTATATCTTTAATAAAATGCTCTCAGCTATCACAAGAAGATACATTGGATTTTTATTCTTTTCTGAATTTCCAAAAACTGCTATGAGTCTATCAAGTATTCAAGACTAAAGCAGAAAAAATGAAACGTATGGAATCTCATTGTTGACTGGAGTATTCCCAACTGACCAGTAACTTTTTGTTTATTAAAATGAATATGTTTGTTTGTTTTATTTGTTTGTATGTCTCTAATAGACTCGAAAACTGCCGAATTCGATTGAAATTTATGGAATATTTTCGAGAAAGGTTGGTTGGGTGGCAGGATTTTTTTTAACAATTGTTTTCTTGCGGGCGTTTCGAATTTGATTAAATTATCCTTTGGGGTTCTGTAACAATGAATTTTAATAAATATACCTCCCACAAAACTTTTATGATTATCATTAATTCTATTTTACGAAAAATGATGAAATCCTAATCAAATTACTCACAGAAAAAGAATTTTTTTTTTGTTTAACTTATAACTATATTAAAAACCATTAGACATATTGTTCTAAAATTGTTCGTTATCGTTAACCAGCTGACGAACGTCAACCCTCAGAAGTCGAAACTTGTGCGAGCAATGGATATTAGACACATAATAAAAAAAACATTGCAACAACAAAATTTTATTGACAAACAACCAACACAACCGACATGAAACAAACGAATAACTTCATGTATGATTTCTATAACGTGGTGTTTGTTTTTATCAATGACAGAAAGAATGGGACCTAAAAATGGGGGAATATTATTTAGGTATTTTACTGATCAAGTTGAAATGTGCGTATTCAGGCCATCGACATCCCTTCTAGTGTTGACACTATCGTGTTTGAGAGTTCGAGGATATGCATCATTTCGCTAAGAAGTCATTTGGATGAAATAAATATGGTTGAACATCTAGAATAGTTGGATGATCAAAATCAATCATGTGTCTATGCTGCCCTTATATTCTATGAGGGCTGTGCGGTTTTTCATATTTATTTTCTTAGAGTGTCTCATGTGTTCTGAAATTCGTATTTCAAGAAACTGTTCTGTTTTGTGTTTAATTTTTTTATTTTGAGAAAAAGTTCTTTCCAACTGTATTTTCATTTGAGAAAGCCACCTTCATTTGATCGTTACTGAGTAGCATTCCTAGTTTTTCAGATGAATTTTCTATGAATGAATAATTCAGCGTTATCGGATAGATGAAGCCATTCATTTGTTTCATGTCGTTTTTGTTGGTTGTTTGTCTCTAAAAAAAATTGTTGTTGAGGTTTTTTTTATTCTCAATTATGTATATGAGTGATATGTCCGTTTGTTTTTGAAATGTTTATGAGGTTAAAACGAAACAAAAAACTTTTTCGGTGAGTATTTTGATCGAGAATTCATCATTCCTTCGTTAAATTGAAACTTTAATTGTGGGAGGTATATTTATAGAAATTCATTGTTACAGAGCCTAGATAAAACTCATTGAACTCGAAACGTCAGCAAGGAAACAATTGATTTTTTTTGTAAAAATTGATCTTATTACCCAACCGACCTCTCACGAAAATGATTTTTAGATCACTAAACCAGTCGAATGTTTACGGAATATGTTAGACAGATTTTGAGGATTTTTGAAGTACTCCGAGCCATTTTCATCAAGATGGCAGATCCAAGATGGCGAACGAGTTCAGTAATTATGGTTCGATTCGATTCAAAATTGAAACGGAACGGAAAGGCATGCGTTGCAATGAATATGAAGAAATAAAGTCATTAATATAATCACCGGCTCTGGAAACCGAAATGAAATCGGACCCTCATCATATAGCTTGGCAACCATATTGATCACTATCATTACTCAAAAAAACATTCATGATACAATTCATGAAACTTCTTTTAAAATGATTTTTGAATGATAAATATTTTTCATACGTTCACCATTTGAAAAACGGACTGAAGAAAATAAAATATTTTCCCTATCCCCATAAAGATTTATAACTGTATAAAGATTCCTTAAATGAAAAACGTGAGGGTGCATGCGCTTGTTGTATTATACATTGCAGGCACCCCACGTTTTTTGTTGAAGGAATCTGTATGGGAATTGAAAAAAGTCATTAATACTTTTCAGTCCGTCTTAAAAATATGGTATATTGAAAAATATCTAGTAAATGATAATTATTTTCTGCTTTTCAGTCTTGTGTCGGGTCTACGAAATCTTGCAATGATTAGAGCTCACCCCAAAAATTCACACATACCAATTTCGAATGGAATCGAACATCGAACAATAATCACAAAATTCGTCAGCCCTCTTGAGTTCATGAATTAAAACAAAACATTCGTAGTCCCCGACCCCGAAAGCCCCCACACACAAATTTTGAATAGAATCGAACCATATTCACGAAAACTGGTCGCTATCATAGAGTAACAATTTCTTTTTACCCAGATACAAATTTCGTTATGCATTGTCAGCCACTTCTGAGCTATTGGCCAAATTTCTAGTATCTATCTCATCGGGAAGTTTGAAATCGATCTCTCAAAATTCCACTCCATTCATTTTACGTAATAAAAATATGGTGATTAAATATCAGAGGATACTTTTGGAGAAATATGGCGTAATGAATTGACACCAGAATTATGAACACTTGAAGTCAATAGGAAAACTGAAAGTGGGTCAAATGTTACTTGCGATATTTCCCAGGTAACAGGTAGGTAGAGAGAGAAACCGATGAACCGAGAAATACGTCAAAAAAAGCAAGTCAAGAAAGCCTTATGGTCGTGAAATTGACTCATCCATATTTTGGTGCTGTCATCTCTATTTATGGTGAAACGGTGTTGATGTTTCCTGCATTGAAAATATTCTCGCGAGAGAACTTTCGACCTGGAACCAAGAAAATGCAATGTTGCCATTTTCGGAGGTGACAGCATACCCGCTGATTAACGGAGATAACAGCGTCAAATATGTAACCTTAAATGTAAGGGGTCCTAGTGACCTCCGGACAAATTTTTGATATGATGATCCTTGGAACCTGTAGAACCTATCTGGCCAAAAAACAAGCAGAAACGTTATATATGAAGTGACAACGCTGTTTGAGTTTCCGATCAATATATGTGTATATATTTATATGTGTATATATATATATATATATATATATATATATATATATATATATATATATATATATATATATATATATATATATATATATATATATATATATATATATATATATATATTATATATGATTTGACTATATTGATCAGGATAAAGGTATCTATTATATTTGGGTACTTATTGTAGTCAATTGGAGGGCTTCAGTAAATGAGAACTATTTTCTGATTATCCGAGCTTTCGGAAAATTTATTTCCTTTTTCAAGAATATATACAAAGTAAATGGGTTTAAAAGTGATACAATATAGAACTCACCAGAGTAAGATTATAAAATAAACTGGCAAAGTAAAATAATACATAAGAACATTGTAAAAAGAAGTTGTAAAATTGTCAGTAAAATATTGACATTTGTCAGACTACTTGTTAAAGATATAAAATGAATATTCGGACATGTACAGTGTGTAAAGTACAGTTGAGTTGTAAAGAATATCGACTGAATTAGGTCAGAAATCATTGATCAGAAGTTAAAATGTAATTGTGAATTTTGCTTAAATTTTGAATCTCTGATTTTTTATTCGAATTGTTTGGACATTTACTTATATGTACCATTTCGAGAAATAATCTCTTAATTTTGTTTTGTTCAACAGTTAAAATTTTTGTATTTTCATAATCCATTATGTGATATTTTGAAATAACATGGTCTGCTAGTCCACAAGAAGATTTGTTCAGCCTGCAGTCACTTTTAGGTGAAGTGATTCTTCCAGAAAGGTTTCGAGAAGTTTCGCCTATATAAAATGAATTGCAAGAAGTGCACGGAATACTATAAATAACATGAGATTTTTCTTTGGAACTGAGAGGAGTTTTAATTCTTGAATAGAGTGAAGAAATTGTTTTTTGGCATTTTGTAGAAATTTTGATATTTCTGATATCTCGAAAAATATTCGTTAGTTTGGGTGTTAAATTGGGAATATATTGTATGGAATAGTAATGTAAGGATTCAATATGATTATTCGGTAAGGACAAGTTGTTAAATGGGGGAATGATGATATCAGATGAGATGGAATTATTTGAATTTGGATGCTGTCTTGAATTATAGTCACGTAGTTTCAGGGTAATCTTACTCTCGTGAGTTCTACTATCATATATTGTATCACTTTTAAACCCATTTACTTTGTAGATATTTTTGAAAAAGGAAATAAATTTTCCGAAAGCTCGGATAATCAGAAAATAGTTCTCATTTACTGAAGCCCTCCAATTGACTACAATACCCGAATATAAAAAATACCTTTATATATATATATATATATATATATATAAATATAAAGCGGAATGTTATGTGAGGATGCAGTCAAAAGGCTGGGCTGTTAAACAAGCAAACTCTTTGTTATTTGGTCTATACAAATACAAAGAGTTTGCTTGTATAACAGCCCAGCCTTTTGACTGCATCCTCACATAACATTCCGCTTTTCCTCAACTAGTCGGTCAAGACTACCCTTCGCCTATATAAATATATATATATATATATATATATATATATATATATATATATATATATAATATATATATGAGATTTAACGGTAGGCGGAGGTGTATTTTCGCGAGACAAAATCAGCGACCCTCTGGGGTTAATAAGCTTGCTAAATTCGATGGTTTATGAAAAACTACTCCCAGCAATGTGTCTTTGCAAGGACTTATGATTTTTTTTTAAGAAAATTGAATTGAGGGTAGAAGGGGGTGTATTTTCGTGAGACAAAATCAGTGACCCCTCTGGGGTTAATAAGCTTGCTAAATTCGATGGTTTCATAAAACAATACTCCCAGCAATGTGTTTTTCCAAGGACTTATGATTTTTTTTAATGAAAATTGAATTAAGGGTAGTCGGGGGTGTTCTTTCGCGAGACAAAATCAGCGACCCGTCTGGGGTTAATAAGCTTGCTAAATTCGATGGTTTCATAAAAAAATAATCCCAGCAATGTGTTTTTCCAAGGACTTATGATTTTTTTTAAAGAAAATTGAATTAAGGGTAGTCGGGGGTGTTCTTTCGCGAGACAAAATCAGCGACCCCTCTGGGGTTAATAAGCTTGCTAAATTCGATGATTTCATAAAAAAATACTCCCAGCAATGTGTCTTTGCAAGGACTTATGATTTTTTTTAAAGAGAATTGAATTAAGGGTAGTCGGGGGTGTTCTTTCGCGAGACAAAATCAGCGACCCCTCTGGGGTTAATAAGCTTGCTAAATTCGATGGTTTCATGAAAAAATACTCCCAGCAATAATGTGTCTTTTCAAGGACTTATGATTTTTTTTAATGAAAATTGAATTGAGGGTAGAAGGGGGTGTATTTTCGTGAGACAAAATCAGTGACCCCTCTGGGGTTAATAAGCTTGCTAAATTCAATGGTTTCATAAAAAAATACTCCCAGCAATGTGTTTTTCCAAGGACTTATGATTTTTTTTAATGAAAATTGAATTGAGAGTAGAAGGGGGTGTATCTTCGTGAGACAAAATCAGTGGCCCCTCTGGGGTTAATAAGCTTGCTGAATTCGATGGTTTCATGAAAAAATACTCCCAGCAATGTGTTTTTCCAAGGACTTATGATTTTTTTTTAATGAATATTGAATTAAGGGTAGTCGGGGGTGTTCTTTCGCGAGACAAAATCAGCGACCCCTCTGGGGTTAATAAGCTTGCTAAATTCGATGGTTTCATGAAAAAATACTCCCAGCAATGTGTCTTTGCAAGGACTCATGATTTTTTTTAATGAAAATTGAATTAAGGGTAGTCGGGGGTGTTCTTTCGCGAGACAAAATCAGCGACACCTCTGGGGTTAATAAACTTGCTAAATTCGATGGTTTCATAAAAAAATACTCCCAGCAATGTGTTTTTCCAAGGACTTATGATTTTTTTTTAATGAAAATTGAATTAAGGGTAGTCGGGGGTGTTCTTTCGCGAGACAAAATCAGCGACCCGTCTGGGGTTAATAAGCTTGCTAAATTCGATGGTTTCATAAAAAAATAATCCCAGCAATGTGTCTTTGCAAGAACTTATGATTTTTTTTAATGAAAATTGAATTAAGGGTAGTCGGGGGTGTTCTTTCGCGAGAAAAAATCATCGACCCCTCTGGGGTTAATAAGCTTGCGAAATTCGATGGTTTCATGAAAAAATAGTCCCAGCAATGTGTTTCTGCAAGGACTTATGTTTTTTTTAATGAAAATTGAATTAAGGGTAGTCGGGGGTGTATTTAATTAATTGGCAGAAAAAATTTCCTTGCAACGAATTTCCTTTTAAAATTATTTTTCTGCTTCCATTATCATAAGTTGTTTGTACAATTTCAATAAAAAGCGGTTCATTTCATAAAAAAGGAAAAGGATTTTCATCATCATATGAATCATTTCCAATCACATCAGTTCGTTTCCAGCATTGAGTCTATCAATTAAAAAATTTACATGGCTAGCCATGTGAATAATTGTGGTGAAACGACCTATGGCGGAATAGCGCGCTCGCCTCTCTTTCACCAAACACATGGATGAAAACAAATGGCCACCTTCACACTGGTACTTCGACTCATCCTAATTAACCTTCATGGTGATTACCTACGTCTACTTCAGCGGGTGTTTTATACGCCCTGTTCAGCATCCAGAACCGGGAAATTCTCAATAATGAGGTTTTATTGCTTACTTGATATCAAGTCAGTGAGATACCATAATTTTTTTTAACAAAGATATCGAATATGGCATACCGAGGGGAAAGGAATTTCTCTCGAATTTCGAAATAAATTCATAATGAATATTCACAAGAATAATGTGACAACATTATTCTCCAAGTAGGCTCATGAAGCTCCCAACAAATGTCATTATTGGTTAATTTCATTATAGGTAGAGGTTAATTAATGAATGAATTTGATAAACCAATAATGTATTACAAATCTCAGTAATGCAACAAAATATTTGGATTATTTACTGAATATCGGCGACATTTTGAAATAAAAATGGACTGGTCCTGATGAGTGACAGATGATGTATTCAATCGACACTTAGTGGGTAGTAGCCATAATATCGTGTACACATTAGAAGGTACACCTCGTGAATTCCGATGAGTAGAATATTTCGAATTAAAGACGAAGAGGTTGGAACCTTCCAAAAGAGGTCGGTGAAGTTATTCTCCACCTTGTCTTTAGAGTGAACAACTCGAGGAACAATTGGTCACTTTCCAACAAAAAAGCTCTCCCCAAAGGAGGCTAGAAAAAAGCACATTTACGATTGAGAAAAAGGACATGTTCTTCCAACTCATTAGCGAATAATTGGAAGAATTTAATGTTTCAGTCAGCATTAAAAACTCGTGTGTATCGCTGAGTTGACATCAAGATAGCGAATCACCATTTATAATTTCGAAAAAATAAAAATTAAATTATTTTTCCCCTCAACTAAGTAGCGGATAATGAAATGATTTTTTTGGTCTAGTCAAAGTTTTGAAAACTCAATAACAAAAAAGTTGCATTGCCAACTTGACGTCAAGTTAGCCAGACAACATATATTTTTTGGAACAAAAAGAAAATGTATGATTTTCCTCCGCAACTAATCAGTGAATGTAGTGGGGATTATGGAAAACTCAATAATAAAAAAGTTTCATTGCTAACTTGACGTCAAATTAGTGAGACATCGTATATTTTTCTACGAGTTAAGTTAGCGAGACATCATATACTTTTTCAAACAAAAAGCAAATTAATTATTTTTCTCCGCAACAAATCAGCGCATAATCAAGAGAATCTAATGGTCTAGTCAAAATTATGACAAACCCGATAATGAAAAAGTTGTATTGCTAACTTAACGTCAAGTTAGTGAGACATCGTATATTTTTTTCAAGAGGACCGAAAAAATTTCCTCTTCAGCAAATAATCCGAAACAAAATAGCACGAAATTATGGCGTCATTATTTTTCCATATTTCTGAAAGTGTCTCGCTAACTTGATGTGCATATTTTTATCACTACTTCAGTTCCGCGGAATTTATTATCTACCTATGACTAGTTTGGATAAATTGACCGAATGTCGATTGGTCGGAGAAACTATTGGTTAATTCGCTTTCCTTTCGAATGAGTTGTTGGTGGAAACTTGTGGAGGATCGGTTTCGACAGAAAGACAGTTCGAATAAAGTAAGTACAGAAAAGTTACCGTCAACGAATCCTGAATATTTCAGCCTTTCGAAGTTGATATAACATTTTCCATGACTTCGTCGTTGGTTATGAGCTATTATTAGTGGAAGAAGTTGTGGGAGGTGAATATTTTGAAAATATGGTTTTTTGGTTTTATTCGGATTGAGTTGAATCCGAGGTTGAATCCATCTTAGATATCGTATCTGTAGATGGAAAAATAGGAAGCTAGGCTTTCCAGTAAAGCAAGTCACAGCAATCACAGAATCTTTGCAATAGGATAAAGGTTTTGACTTCGTTTTACCGCGAAACATACAGCTTCACACATCCATCTGTCTGGACGGACAACTGGCCTCGTTGATCACTATCATCAGTGTCAATATCGTTAAATTTATCTGTGTCACAATAGTGTCCATGTTGACTTTATTGTGACAAATCAAGTAACGAGTGACTGAATATCTGATAACAGGCAATAAGATAATATTGTATGATATCGTCTAGCAAACATCAAAATTTGATTGGGGAATAAATAGATACGGAAATTAACTCGGAAATTAATTAAATGGCAACAGTTTTCTTCTATAGGAATAGACATCCTCGCTCCCCTGTTTCATGTAATTGAAATATGTATATCTCAACGCAGTCGACATTTTGTTGTCTAACAGTTCACACCCGGTGAAATTTTAACACATACATTCACATGCCCAAAGAATGTAAACATAATTCATTTCGAGCAACACTGTTTTTGAGCGGAAGTTTACTTTCATCATATTTTCACGTTAGTGTGAAAATATTTAGAGCTGAAAATGTGAAATGTTTCAGTCATTGTGTTTCTACTTTCACGCAAATAACGCATTCTACAAAATGCGTTATTTTCCAACCACAAAAGTCGCCAAAAGCAAGTTATATCGCACTGATGTAGGGTGCTGAGGATTTCACTAGAAATATCATACGAATTGTGGATTGCCCTTCTGAAATTCATTTTTCTAGTGAGTTAAGTAGAGATTTTTTGATAAAAAACAACTGCGTTGAAGAACCTCATCTCGATATAGATTCTTATTGTTGGTTAAGAACGTTTTTGCTGAGGTTCTAGCTAATACGAAAGGAAATCAGAATTGTATACAAAAAACAATTTTTTATTTAAAGAGTTATTTATCCTCTTTGCGTATTTGGGTCAATAACAAAAATCCAAAATCACATATTTTATTGCCGAACAGAATATAAGTCTTGATATGAGCCAAATGTAAACAACACTGAAAAAAGTTTTTTTTTCGAATAAAGCCATTTTTGCGCGAGACGTCAGTCGTGTTCTGATTGCAAGGAACAAAGTATATGCAACAAGCGAAACGAAATGGGTGTAATTCCTAACATCATAACCTATGAATTAGCATTAATTTTGATGAAATTATCTGGATAATTATAATTGAAAGGGGGCCAAACACCAGATTGAAAAAACCGTATCTCATCGATGATTTTATATTTTGGAAATGATTCTGAATTGCAATTATGAATTCAAGAGAGCGGAGAATTTGGCGATGTGTTTTAGTGTTTGGCATTGCTGTATTTTCGTCTATAGCACGTCGGAAATATTGACCCTTTCAAATACTACAATCTTTCCTGCGCAATCCGGTCATCGATACGATGGAAGTTCTTTTTCTCATTAATCGATTGTATTTATCGTCATACGAAGGGAGTTTTAAGATCTTGATGAAAATTATCTATTTCATCAAATTTATAGAAATCGAGAAAATTATTGAGATTATGTTTTGTGGCGACCATCTTTCTCCAAAAATATAAAAATAACTTAGAGATAATGGAAAAAACAAAGGATTATGTATCCTTTGAACTAAAACATTAGTTCCTTCCATAGCTACTACTTTCGAAACCTCATGGTAGTTTTCATGATCGGAATAAATATTTTTTTATTTACGTATACTCTTAACCTGTGAACATGTATTCTTTTCTACCAATACCTAATGATGTGCAACTTTTTTTTTTTCGTGGAAGCCGTCTGACCTGTCTCACAACCAGGTCTCCGGAAAGCACCTCAGCCTCTAGGGCTTATTGCGCTTTGCTTCCCTATATTTCATGACAAACTGGGTGTTTGTCATATTCTTCTGGATCCAGAATTGGTTTTCCATATATTTGTTGCCTTTTGTGATCCAGAGCCTCACATTCGCAGAGTACGTGTCGAGCTGTCTCCGTCCCTTTGTTACATAGTCTGCAGCTGAGGTCGCCGTTGTGCAGCCCTAAGTATCTTGTTCAGGTGTCCTTTGAATGAACAGTGTCCAGTCAGTAGCCCTGTTAAAATCCTCATCTGATTCCTGTTTCACTAAAGCAGGTCTTTAGTCTTTTTCTTCAACGTTCCTTTTATGAAAGTTCTCCCGTGAGCACTGCTAGGTAGATTTTCCCAGTAATCTCTGTGTTTTGTTCTCATCCAATTCCTTATGTGATTCCGTACCATCGTTTTGGGTACCCCCACTGCTGGTTCGGGTCCAGTTTATGGTGTCGATAATCTTGGAAGCTCATCAGCTTTTTTATTGCCTGTGATACATGAGTGACCTGGGATCCATTGTAGCGGAAGTCTATTATGGTTTGCCAGATTTTTCAGTTCCTTGCGGCATTCCTAAGATGTCAATATAGGGTTTTTCAGAGCCCTAAGTGCAGCTTGGCTGTCCGTAAAAATATTGACCCTATGTGCAACAGTTACATACATTTCGAAAACAATGATAGAATTATGAAAATAGGATCTATCTATTCAAAACAGTGATAGAATTATGAAAATAGGATATCTAGTAGATATTCTACTGACATATAACAAGTATATAATGAAATTTAGGTGAATTTCAACATTTGCCCACGGCCCAAACTGTGTTCAAACTGAAATCCACTCTACTAAAGGTGACCACCTGTATGCTCAAATAATTTTTGAAATATTTAGTCTTTCATGTCTAGTCTCAGAATCAGAATCAACTTTTTTCCTCGCTTTTTTCCAATACTGCCTGTTGGACTCTCACAGAACCAGAGACACTACCAGCATTTTATATATGTTTTATGTCTATAACTAGAAAATATTTCGTTATTGCTTGCTTTTTCGAAACTGAAACCTAATTTCTGCAATAATTAAACAAATATTTGCACAATCCTACGAGATTTAAATCCGGTGGTGACGCGATTTCCCGGTTACATCAATATTTCGATGAGATTGCACCGAAACGATAACTTGACAGAACTCACAAGCCGGATTCGGATTCAGATGTATGCTGTTTGTTTAGGAAATACATTTTATGGGTTTATCTACCGGCTTCGTGTTTATTTTGTTTGGTTGTAAAATATTTACTGCCTATTGAAATGGCTGAGGTAAGGAAGTTCACACCAAATCTGGGTGATATACAACAGCAGGTTATAAATTGTATAAGGTATTCGTTTTATAGAATTGCTAGTCGATTTTCTACTCGATAGAGTCTTCTCGAGCGGAAAATTATTTACTTTATAATCCATTGAGAGTTCATCGGTTTATCGATTTTGTCTTGGGGATGATGAAATATTAATTTCATTTTATCCGAATAATTGACATTTTTTATCTGCGTATTCCAGATGCTACAGAAATTCTACAAATATAAAAAGGTGAAAAAGTTTAATTCGTAAATATATGAAGCCACGAACTGAAAATTGTTCTAAAATTGGCAATCCTATATCTCTAAATATAATTGTTTGGAATCTATTTGATACCGACATAATATCAATTTTGCATTCTACGGCATCTGTAGGGTGGATAACGATTAGTACGTCTCAAATATTGAGCCAATCATATATGTGACAATGTTGGCGCACCATTCGGTTTCCTCTTACATTTCTCAACATGGTGAATTGAAAGATTTAAACCAATTTTGCTAGTTTTTCTATTTGCATCACCGATCAGCGATGGATATTACGAATAATATTGATTTTTTGCCTATCAGCTATGTTGCTCAATTTGAAATTACAGATATCAAAATTAGCTGCAATACAGTTGGTAAGAATTGAAGTGTAGCTCGTCGTATTTCAACTAGAACTGGAGTAAACGGCTGATTATTTCAATTTGGTCACACCAACCAGAACTCATGACACACCTAGCAAGAAGATTCTACACATATAGAGTTGTTTCTTGGTAAATGAGATTCGTTTCCCGAAGGCAATAGCGAGCGACCTCATAATGTGTTTCGGCGTATTCCAACGTTATAATATCATGAGCAGGTATCGTATCCTTGATAGGACTGGAAATAGAAAACCGCGGATAATGTTACGGTGATCTCGGTTATATCCAGAAAAATACATGTGCTCATTAAATTTCTTATTATCTCTTTTTCAAGCGAAATAATTTTTCATTACTAATGAAATTACGATATTATAGTGAGGTAGTGGAAGTAGCTACAACCCCATATGCACATTAAAAAAAAATATAGACAACAGTGTATCATTCTAGAAAAAAGAAAAGGGAAGGTTCTCTAGCTAGTGAAATTGCGTTATTGTTATGGGATAGAAGTGCATTTCTTTAATGTCCCCTCCCTTTTATTTTTTGAACGGGTAAGCTCAAAAAATTGAAATGGGATGATGAAATTGATGCATAAATACTATATTTTGGAGTAAAATTGACATATGAATATTTCAAGAAGGCGAAAGGTTACATCATTTTGAAGATCCTGACGAAGACTTTACAACCCTAAAAGATGAAGTCAATATCTTCACCTACTACAAAATGGAACATTTAATATTTAATTACCTGAAAACAAACACATTAATATCGATATTTCTAGAAATATTCGTTTTTCTCTGTCATTAGGCAATCCCAACAACCCAATAAGGTTTCATAGGTTATTTTTTGTTTATGAAAAAAGACGAAAATGTCAGTACAACGAATATCATTATTCAATTCAGATATTCCCATTTAGTTTTCAATGTTACAAGTAGATAGGTACCACGTAAACTATCTCCAAAATGGCCAATTGAACAAAATTCAACATGGGATTTGTATTTGAATATGCTGGCAACTACTATTCATCCTTTATTCACCGAAATCGTCGAAGTAAATCCTAATGAATTCGATATGGATCCAACAAGATGGATCACCACCACATTACTCCATACAAGTAAATAACTATTTGAATAATACTTGCATGTACATGTAAAGACATGGTCGTTGGATTAGCCATCGTGGTACCACGGAAGGGACAGGCTGCTTGCCAGATTCGACACTTTTAGATTTTTTCATTGGGCTATTTGATGCAGAAGGTGTACGAAACTGAACCTGCTTCAGTTATGAACGTACGGCAGAGAGAAATAAATATTTGAAGGAATATCGAATTGCTGTGTTCGAAAATGTTCGACGTGAATTATCGAATAGGCTGTTCTTATCTCAAAACGTTTGAGGCAACCATTTTGAGCATCTTCTAAACTGAACTCAGCTTATTTCCTCAAATTACGAAGTCAAACTTCGATTGGTGCAGGCAATAATTAAACGTTCTGGCATTTTGTGGTAGGTGAAGATATTGACTTCATATTCTAGGGTTGTGAAGTATTCGCCAGGAGCTTCAAGATAATGTATCACAAGAAACCCCTTTCCATTCAATTTTTTTCCAGATAGCGCCCAGTCGCCATCTTGGAATTTTCATGTGTCAATGTATACTGTCTCCATGTCTCTATCAGAGTAGACGTGTTTTGCACAGAGTGACATTAAATCATGAATTGTGGTGAATAGGCGCCTGAAAAATATTTTTCAAATAGTGACATTAATAGTGGCCAGTGGTCCAAATCAGCTGGTGCATTTGGAGCAAACTACAGTGAGTTTCAAATTTCTCATTTTTTTTGCTTCTGTTTATCCTCATAATGTAGTCGAGCAACTAAAAAGGGCGAGGATGAACTGCACTTGCCTATAAAGAGTGTAGTTATTGAGCTGATTAATTCCGAGGAATTTATTGACAGTACTACAGCCTCACTAACAGAAACGATAACACGAAAATTTAACAAAGAAATAGAAAAGCTGAAAAAAGAAAATACCGAACTCATGAAGAAGCTGGAAACTCAGGAGATTTTAGTTAAATCTCTAGCTGAGGAGCAAGAAACACATAATCAGAATTTGCTATGTAGAAATATTCGCATGTATGGTATGAAAAAAGGCAAGGGAGAAAATTGTGTGCAAACTGCTCGAGAAGTTTTCTTGGCAAAAATGAACTTAGATATAAGTGAAACCCATCTCGATAGTTGTTATAGAGCGGAAAAATTTATGCCGAATAAGAATAGACCTATTATCGTAAAATTTGCGACATAATTCCACAAAACCCTTGTGTATAAAAATAAAAAAAAAACTCAAAGGAACTGGCACTGTAGTTGAAGAGGACCTTACCAGTGAACGGATGAATATTTTCAAAGCTACCGTTGCAAAAGTGAGTAATAACGGAAGAGTATGGACAAAGTTCGCCAACATTTCTGCCAAATTTAATGATGAAGAGAATATGATCAAGATAAAGTGCATGGATGATGTGAATCGATTATGAGATTTTCCGTTTCTAGATTAGGCATATAGAAATTTTGTTTTAGTTGTAATAGGCAAGGAACTTTTTCTCTCTTTCTCTTTTTCATGCTTTGATTTTCATGTATTTCTTTATCATCATATCCTATTCGGAATGAGTCAGTTCATATTTTCTTTCAATAAATGTGCCAAATTATAAAAATAATCGATGTCATGTTATGTGCAGTTGAGCCATACCCAACTCATTCACTTTTCAAACCATTATTTTGTCCTGCTAAAAGAAACAAAGTAATTTAGTGTTTTTCATTCATCGGGAGAAAAGGAAGGAAATATCTCATTCATTTGCTTGATTTTTGAATATGGGAACCAGAAAAATAGGAAGTATAAATGTGAGATCATTGTTACCATCTCTGCATGAAATTATTGGTATCTCAACACCGCTTCGATTTGTTGCTTAATCTGTGAGTCCTGGCTCACGAGTAATATTGCTGACGAGATTATTAAAATAGATGGATTCAAATTGTACCGAATAGGTCGGGACACAAGAGGAGGGGGTCCCTGTATATTATGTAACAATCACTTTAGAAGTCAATCATTAATGACTGACATAAATATTATAAATCCTGAACAACTTTGGGTTAAACTTATAATTGGAAAAAAAGCTTTGCAGTCTGTGTAGCATATAGATCTCCTCGTCAGGAAATATCTCAATTTTTGGATGACTTAGAAGATTCTTTCAGCATTATTTGTCCTACTGTTGATGAATTGATATGTTGCGGAGATTTCAATATCAATCTTTTGGATATTAATTCTAAATAGGTATGTTGAAAAATTCTGTACAATTTTGGAATCTTTTGATCTGTCTCAAGCTGTGGACATTCCTACTAGAATAACATAAACAATATCCACACTATTAGATGTTATAATCACGAATGATAAAAATATAATAAAGACGTGTGACTGATTCAAACGGAGTACCTGAGTACCTGACCACATGCTGGTATATTGCGAGTTGAAAGTTGATTATGATAAACATAATTCGCGATTCCACACCTACAGAAGTTTTTAAATACTTCGATCATGCACTTTTTCAGAGGGATCTTTTCAACATTCCATTATTTTTAACTTTTGATCAAGAAAATATTGATGAAAAAGTTTCTTATCTAGTGAACAGTTTATTAAATCTTTTTGATAGACATGCGCCAGTTGTTACTTCTAGGGTGTCGAAACCAAGAGCTCCGTGGCTAACAGAAACACTGAAAGAAATGATAAAAATGAGAGGACAATGCACTCAGAAAATATAAAAGAACTAATTCTGATAATCATTTTCAATTTTACAAGGAAATGCCTAATTATATCAATAAAGCAGTCAGAGAGAGAAGAAAGCAGAGCGAACAATGGAAGTCCAATTGAGAAAACACCTGACAGAATATTTTCTGTTACCTTCAGTACAATCCGGATTCCGAAAGGGATATAGTTGCACAACTGCTTTACTTCAAATTACATATTATATATTCAGGGCGAAGGTTCAAAGATTCTCTATTGCATTGGTTTTACTTGACTTCAGTCGCGCTTCTGACACCATTAACTATGAATTGATGTTAGAAATATTTCACTCTTTGGGACTTTCACTCAATTCTGTAACTCTGATGAAGTCATATCTTCATAATAGGCAACAAAATGTTCAGATAGATAACGCTAACTCTACATATTTGACGTTTAATTCGGGAGTACCACAAGGATCCATTCTAAGTCCTTTGTTATTCACAATGTATACCGCAAATCTAGTGCAATGTTTACAAAACTTCTCAATTCACTCAAATGCAGATGATACCCAGCTCTATTATAGTTTTCCTCAACATGAAGTGCACAATACATCCATGTTGATTAATAAAGACCTTGAGTCTTTTGTCAAATCTGCTGGTGATCATTGCTTACTAATTAATCCCTCAAAATCAATCATGATGGTATTCACGTCTCGGAGTAATAATAGAATCGTGAGTGAGATTGGAAGCAAAACATTCTGGTGTCTTACTAGATGCTGATATGAGATTCGAAAAACACATTAATAAATTCATACAACGAGCGTACTCCTCAATTAAACTAATATATGGTAATCGAAATGGCAATAGACATCTCCTTCTATCCTCAGTTAAATCTACGCTGTGTGAGAGACTTGTTTTATCACTGTTCAATTCTGCAGACATCCTTTATGGTCCTAATCTAACAAACACGTTCAAAAAAAAATACAGAAAGTACAAAACTCAAGCTTATTCATGGAATTCGGAAGAGAAAAGGTATTTCTCATAAACTTGGCGAAGCATATTGGTTGAACATGGAAAATAGGAGAGTTCTCCACAGTGCTTGTCTATATCATAAAATTTTAGTAACAAAGGTACCCTCTTACTTGCATCGCAAAGTCACACATAGAACTGATGTCCATAACTTGAACATATCGACACCCCCAACGAACAAGGTTGTAACTCAACTTAACGTACTTTTGAGTTTTAACGATAGTCATACTCAGCACAAAAAGACGCATCTGGCAATATTAAAGACGTATGTCTGCATACAATAGTTTTGCTAATATGTAGTTGAACATGGTTGTATGAGACATTATATTTTTGTGAATAAACGTTAAAAAGAATGTAATAAATGATACGTCTTTCTTCAAATCTGATATTATTATCGAATTTTTGGAAACAAAGATGTTAAAATAGATACAACTTTCTTCTTCGCATAATTTTCGGCACTATTTTTGAAAAACAAAACACAAATCGAGTTACAACCTTATTCCATGAATTTCTCCTTCAAGTTCTTGGATTCTTGCGCAGTTACTGCTTTGTTGTAACGACATCAACATTTGTTTACCTCTTGACAGCGTGTGTGATATTAGTTTTTCTTGTTAGTTTTTGGATTTGTGATTAAATTATATTTACAACATGCATTGCGGTGGGCAGCGCAGTAAGAAACTATTAGAAATGGCTCTAAGGGACGATGAAAAAACAAGTGATTCGACAAGTAAGTAGTTTTTCCCATTCTTAACCTCACTTTTTCAATTTCATATTCACACTTTTGATTTTAATGTCGTGTCGTTAATGCTCACACACATTGTCATATTTATTTTTGCTTTTTAGAAGTAAGTTTCGGTGCCGATGACCAATCTTATTCAAATAGGAGTTCAGTAATAGACCCCGAAACAATCATTCAGAATGGCGAGGAATTATTTCAATTTGAAGAAAATTTACGACCACGCCGCAGTAACTTTCTACCTGCATATTGCGAATCGACATCTAGCCGGGAGAAAGAACCTTTTTCCCCAGATGTGTCAGAGTATCTGCCGTCCCATGATGGTAAGACAATAATTATCATTTAATTCTTCAACTTTGGCTAATTGATCTATTGGTTTTCAGAAAATGGTGGTTTCGAAAAAAATTGCTGGCAAGAAGAAGAGGAATTGAATGAAATTCCCGCAGAAAGTGTTGATGATATTCTGCAGCCAAGTATAAGTTCGTGTTCGAATGCAGTTGCGTTCACTGATACACAAGATGACTATACAAAAAAGAATACAAAGAGGAATATGTCAAAAAAATCTAATCCTGGGCGTAAGAGAAAGAGAAATCCTGAAAATTGGAAAAATAATATACAAAAGAGAAAAAAAAATGCAGGAAAGGAATTCATAAATAAGGGTGGTAAATTAATAAATATGCGGCAAATGAAGCAAGGCTGTAACGAGAAATGTTCAAGAAAATGCTCTGAAAATTTGTCTGTTGAAATGAGAACTAAAATATTCACAGATTTTTGGGCCCTTGGTGATCATAACAAACAAGTGGAATTTGTAAGCAGAAATGTAGAAAGAATGTCCAAAAAGTATGTTCTGCTGGAGAAAATTGAAACATCCAGGCGTCACTGGACTTATAGGTACTCATTTTGTATTGAAGGCAAAAAAATTCAGATATGTAAAAAGATGTTCGTCGATACTTTAGATATAACTGATAAATGGATCACTACTATTTACAAAAAAATTGACATGCAGGAATCTAGTTGCGCTGTGCTTGACGACAGACGTGGGCATCATACTAATCGGCCACATCAGATTTCTGAAGATGTCAAAGCTACTGTCAGGGCTCATATTTTACAAATACCATCAGTGGATTCCCATTATGTTCGGGCTAGAACAGAAAAGAAATATTTTGAGGAAACTTTGACATTCCCAAAATTGTATAAGCTATATAAAGAGTGGATGCAGGAAAAAGCATATGAGCCGGCACTGACAGCTACCGAAAGACAGTATCGAGAGATATTTGATAACGAGTACAACATTGGCTTTTTCAAGCCAAAAAAAGATCAATGCCCAACATGCGACATATATGCCAGAGCTTCGATTGAAGAAAGAAAAGGCTTACAAAAAGAATATACAACTCATATAGCATCTAAATTTGTGGTCAGGGAATTAAAGTCAGATCATAAATCGGTCGCTAAAAGCAGTAGCTCACTTGTTTTAGCAAGCTATGATCTTCAGAAAATTTTGCCAACTCCAATGTCTGAAGTGTCATTATTTTATTATAAACGAAAATTAGCCGTTTATAATTTTACTATATTTGACGTGGGAAGCAAAGAGGGCTTTTGTTACGTATGGGATGAGACAATAGGCAAAAAAGGTGCCAATGAAATTAGTAGTTCCGTTTACTGGTTTATTGAAATGAAGGTTATAGAGGGGTTTAAAGATTTTGTTTTCTACTCTGACAATTGTGGAGGGCAAAACCGAAACAGAATTGTGTTTTGTATGTATGCCTTTGCAGCAAAAAAATTTAATATCAATATAACGCATGTGTTTTTCGAAGTAGGGCACACGCAAAATGAAGGAGACTCAATGCACGCCCTCATAGAGAGACGCAAAAAAAATCAAATTGTTTATGTTCCTGAGCAGTGGATATCAATAATACGATGTGCCAAATCTTCTGGAAAGCCCTATACTGTGACTGAAATGAGTCAAAGTAAAATTCTTAATTTTAAGGACCTGATGAATAAACAAAACAATTTTGATGTTGGTGTAGATAATAATAAAATCAAATGGAATAAAGTCAGATGTTTAAAAATAGAAAAGGAAACCCCCAACCTCATACAGGTGCACTATGATTTATTATCTGAAATTTCCTACCATATTGATTTAGAAAAAAAACAGGGCAAAAAATCCTCTAGGAACTTGGCAAAAACACAGAACTTACCTGATGCTACTACTATTATACCCTCAGCCTACAAAGGTCCCCTACCTATTTCCAAAGCTGAGTACAAAGATTTAAACAGCCTTTGCAATTCGAAAGCCATTCCAGAATTGTACCACAATTATTACAAGAATTTAAAATATATTGATGGAGTTGCCCAGGACCCTTCTTCAGATTCAGAATAATGTTGTTATACTTTAAGTAAATGTTAGAGTTAAGATTTTGTTTTTCCCAGAAGAATGTTTTTTTTTTTGTCTGAATTCATTATTTTTTAATAAAACAACATAAAAACAGTCTTTTAACTTCTATCTAAACCAAAATTTGTGAAAATGATATCGCACGAACCAGAGTTATTTCAAAGAATACAATCTTTACATAAAAAATACAACCTTTTAACTAGTCAAATTTGAGAAAACAAACAAAACTGCTTTTAGAAAGGTTGTATCAATGAGTTAAAACCTTATTCCTCAAAAAATCCTAAGATCAGTAAGGGTTGTATGTCTGTGAATTTCGCATTTCTAATGCCTAGAGGAATATGGAAAAATATAAAAACACTTGGAAATGATCAATCTAAATAATATACGGTTGTACCAAAGCGTTAAAATTAAACATTTTTTTGTTATAATTTTTACAAAATATTTTTCACGGTTTTTTGCCTTTCCTGGAAAGTTGTTCAATATGAGTTACAACCTTATTCGTTGGGGGTGTCGATATGATACAAGCTCAGATACAAGGGAACTCTCACACCACCTTCTTTCAAAACTAAAACATTTAGACGATCCTTCAGCTATCAGATTACTTCATTGTATAATGTAATTCCCGCACGTCTCAAAAAGAGAGTTTAGGAAATTTCAAAAAAATGTCCAAAAAGTATTGATTTGAAACAAAACAATAGAATAGGCTGCATTTTTTCCTTTCCTCATAGACGAATATTAACATATAATATCATGCATACTATTATATATATTATTTCTTAAAATATATGAATGTGTATAACATTGGAAGACACATATGTGGGACATATTTGTGGGTTAAGTGAAAGAACAATTCATTAAGAGAAGTGTTCTCTGAATGAATTGAACTTCGCCCTTCATTTTCATTAAACAAGTTTTGTAATTTTTCTGTCATTTCTATCATCTGGAAAATAATAAAGACGTATATTATTATCATTAATATTAATTTTACTCCAAAATATAGTATGTATGTATCAATTTCATTATCCCAAATTTCAATATTTTGAGTTAACCCTTTCAAAAGATGAAAGGGGGTGGGAACATTGAAGAAATGCACTGTAAAAGAAAGTTACATTTTGTATAATATATTAAAATATTATTTTATCAATTCCAAAGAGTAAAATTGTCTACTCGAAAACATTTTTCAAGTATCAAGTCATTTTGATGTCTTTCAGTCTTCCATGTCTAGTCTCAGAGATTTACACTAGGTAAAACCTCTTTGGTGGTTGCAGAACGTTTGCTTAATTTCGAATAAACTTTTGAAAGAATCAAAGAATCTGTTTTTTTTCAAATACAATATACAATTTTTTGTATAATTATTGGGAAAGCTCGAGTGGAAGAAAATGTCTACATAGACATATTATGATGCGAATCATGATAACAAATATAAGTAGGTCCCATTTGAACCTAATATCGAGAGATCAATTAACAACATAACTTATTTTATCTGCTTCTCATCAGGAATAACTTCATGATGCTTTCGATTAGTGTCGCTGACTGATAACTAATAGCACTGTAATCGATTGATTGCGACATGTTTTTCATCTGTTTCTTGGTTTGTCTCAAAGTTTGTCTTCGGTTCGTTATTTCAGCAAAGCGTGTATATTGAGCGGAGTTCAGTTTATGTGGACAAACTTGTATTGTTTTGGCTCGTGGATAGGGCAAAAAAAAGTGAGGACAATCGAATCTGAAGAGACACCATCGGGCGGGTTTATATAAATTAAGATGGAACCGGTACTTTACTAATTTATTTTGCTTGTAGGAGAGGTATAGTTCAAACAGTCGAATACTACTTCAACAAAATAATTCATTATCTTTCGAACCTTCTTGCAAATCATGTAGAACTTATTCAATACATAGATTGTGGTCCTAAGAGAATTATATTCATATAATTTTATGGTTGTATAAAGCATCAAACAATAATCGACTGAGGTTCATTTTTCGGGAAAGATGGTAAAACGTTATGGAGAATGAGAATATATCCGATATTTCATCAATATCTTCGTCAATATAATATTCTTCATTTTCAAATCAACCAAAGGAGTTGTATAGGAATAGTCGAGCAGAAGAGAAAATAAATTGAAACACAAACGGCAGGAAAGAGACAAATCAAGTTATACATTCATATAAAAATGAGCGAACATATCGACTGCGAGTTTAGATCTGATTGGCATGCCAAACACATTCATTAAAACAAAGTTGAATATAGATACTATGTAACCTTTACCTAGGTGAACAATTATCTAAAATGAATGACAATGATAACATTTGTTGGGAGCTTGATAGAAATACCTACTTAGAACAAACAATGTGTGGAAATTGATCTTGCCAATATTAATATCTTGCTCATTGTATGCTATTCCTCCTATGATTGTGAATAAAATAGTCTAGAACTTCAGCAAAAGTTTCATTTCTCTCTGGAGGATATGAGAGAAATTCAGACCAGAAATTAGCAAACGCTTTATGGCGGTCTGTATATCATTCATTCACACATGGTCAATTCACATATCAGCTAAAATAACCGATCCATTACCTTTTCGGCCCAAAGGCGCATTTAGATCCATTACCTATTTGGCCTAAAGGCGCATTTAGAAGTAAATTCGTACACCGAACACACGTAACAAATTTATCTGCGGTAATGATATGTTAATGAAACTAGGATTAGAAGTAAATATACAATGAGATTGGAACATTCGGTGAAAAAGATTTTTCTTTGTTCGTAGTTTTCTGGGGTTGTAACTACCACAATCTGAAAAAATAAGAATTAATATTGGAATCTATACAAGTGTAAAAGGGCAGATCGAGGGGCAGATTTTCAATCTATCCCAAAAAGATGCTGCATCTGTTGAAAAATTTGAGATATACGAGAAGTTGCTCACTAATTGGACTTGTTCTATCCAGAAAGAACTGTTTTTCAATAGACGCAGCAACTTTTCGGAGTAGATCTGCCCTTCTACACTTGTATAAATTCCAATATTAATTTCTTTTTTTTTTCAGATTGAGGTAGGTTACAAACAAAACAAATTCATATTTTTCGCACTTGACACGCGTTTCGCTAACACGGTAAGCATCTTCAGAGGAAGAAAACTGATACTCAATATAAATACTTGGGTTAGCTATTTATATACTTCACAATCTGAGGTAGTGTAACAACTACCTGCAAAAATTTTTGGTCCGTTATGGACTTCGTCTGTAAACTACTAATCGTTCTGATTCATTTCCCAACAATAAACTTGAGTGTGAGCTAAACAGGATGTGCCACCATCACATTCTGCTATTTCTAGACTCCCGAATGCATCGAGTAGCCTTGTGTCATGCACATCCTTAATCAGTCTGATTGCTTTCACCAATTCTGTTGTCATCGTCCGGAGCATGTTGGGTGAAGTAGATGAATAGCTATCCCTAGTATTTGGATGAAACTTTTTATAGGGATCAATTACCCTAACACCGAACTCATATTATTTTCACTCGACTCCCGTTTTGCTAATAAGGTTAGCATCTTCATATCAAAATCTCAACCTAACCCAACCATGTTAGTGAAACGCGCGTCGAGTGCAAATAATTAAAGTTTTTAAGTAATTGATCTCTACAAAAAGTTTCTAGGATCAGAAGGTATGAAATGTCTTGGCTAAACTTCCGTATCCAGCCGGTCGAGTTTATTAATGAAACTTTGTACACTTATAGAACTTGACATGCTGAGTCCGAATATCCAGGTCATTTTATGCGGAAACGCCCCCTAGCGGAGAAAATCGAAATTTTGTAAAAATGCGTTTTGGGCCATTTCTAGCACTGCGCATGCGCGAGAGTCAGTCTCAGATCGCTGAAGGTCAGATTTAGGCAACTGTGTAATAAGTTTCAAGCCTTTAGCTATCATAGTTATGAAGATATTAAAACTCCTAACTTAGGTTAGGTTAGGTTAGGTTAGGTTAGCATAGGTTAGGTTGAAATAGGTTAGCATCTGGCATACCAATTCAGCTACTATTCAATAGTATGACTGCAAAAGAGTTCGTAGCTATATTCTCATAACGTTAAGTGTAATTTCCATAAATTAGTTGTATCTTCAGCAATATTATAGTATGATACTGCAAAATTGGCACAGATATTAAGCAAAGTTTTTATGGTCTTCAGCATGAAAAAATACATAATTTGCGAATGCGCAATGCTAGAAATGGCCTAAAACGCATTTTACAAAATTTTGATTTCCTCCGCTAGGGGGCGTTTCCGCATAAAATGACCCGGATATTCGAATTCAGCATGTCAAGTTCTATAAGTGTACGAAATTTCATTAAGAAACTCGACCGGCTGGATACGGAAGTTATACCAATGTCTTCCCCCACTCCTATGGTTCAAAACAGTATTTGAATTTTTTCGTTCATGATTTCCAGCTTCAAATCCGAAAAATAATTAGTCGTCGTTCGACTACTGGTATTTTCCAACCTAATTACTAGCTGCTTGTTTGCTCAACCGGTGCTCAAAAAGTCAGGTCGATATTTTCATTTGCAGAAGTGATTACACAGTCTAACCACCACTTGAGCTAACAAGCTGATATAATCAGGTTAGAGAATCCACTGTAAGCGGCTTTCACAATTTTCAGCTTCACCTAGCAAATTGGACAACAGTGTAAGTAAACTAAGATGAAATGAAAACCAGTACACTTACAAAAACGAAAGTAACATCGATAATACGTATCACTTCATATTCATTCACCTTGAAAAACTTTCCCCATGATCTTTGATTTCATAATCTGATAATGTTTGTTCCCATTTCGTGTTTCGAGAAAATTCGGGATAAATTACTTTATTACGTGTGCCCTGCGGTTTTTATTTTTATACTTGCCGATAATATTTCTTTGAAAATGGCCGTTCTCCTTCAAATAGGACTTTCAGTTTCCTGCAGTTTACTTTCCAATGAGCATACTGGGCTTGCGCTAATATTAGTTTATTGATAACAAGCATCGACCTTATATTATGAATATTAAGTGAAAAAAGTGAACATTCCGCGATATTGATATAATTTTAAGTTAATTATGTTTTGATTTTGAAACATAAATATTGGCCTAGTACATATGTATAACATTACACCGATGCGATAGCATTAATTCAATTAAAATATGGTTTTTGGTGAACCACACACCGGATCACTTTGAAAATTTAATGGAGAGCATATTCGGACATTCTCTACCTAACTGAAATATTTTCGACAATGCGTGTCTATCAATAGTGTTTATAGAAAAAAATATGTTACTCCTTTCATAGATTTTTTTTTATTCCTCTTTTTGTTCTTTCCTAGAAGGAGGGAATCAGAAATACTTCTTCAAATCTCATGGTTTTTTATTTTGAATGAAGGAAAGCAGGACTTCGAGTAGAAATAGGTGAGGAACAGTAATCATTCTTCTGTACTAAAAAACTGAATTTTTGAAGTAATTTTTTCTTCAAACTTGTCACCACAAATTCTCGAATTGCAAATTGCATAGTACTTTTGAATAGTGAAACATCCACTCGAAAAAAAAACATCAGTCTCCATTTTTCATTTAAAATTTTAAGTAGCATGAACACTGAAAAAATAACAGATTATGAAATGTACAGAAACCGGAATGGCAAAATCTCGTAAAGTATACTTATAGTGAAGTCTCCATGCAGCAAAATCTTTAAATGGCTTTCAATGGAGTTATCTCTTTTTTCATATTAATGGAAACTTGACAAAAAAAAAAGATTATTACCTATACGCTCATTTTATTGAAAATCACGTTCATTCAGGTGTATGAATGAGACCATGAACTCTTCAAATCCATTGGTAGTACTATTATTATAAACAAGTGAAGTTTTCAACTTTGTACATTTGTGAGGGGTAATCTGTGGAAATACTGATCCGATTGTGAATATATTATATTAGGATTGAACGAATCTGTGAAAAATAAGAGTGTTTGTAAATCAAGTTGGAGAAAAGCTGTTTAAACGGTTTGGTTCGACTTCTACGCGGACGAAGTCGCGGGCAAAAGCTAGTTTTTAATATTAAAAGGGGAGTTTCGATGGAGACTATTATTCTTTTGGAAATTTTGTCCCCTTTAAGAATCCGTTCCAAGACCTCTTCTGAGATTAAAGTTTTCAAAATTATTTGCAAAAGTTTGTCTCTCGAAAAAATTGTTCACCTCGGCTTTCAACCTCGATTAGAAATATATTTTTCTTGAGAGAAATGATTCATATTCTGCCTTGGTATGTAATATACTGCTGCAGGCATTCCAGTATGAACAGCTCATCACTAAATGATAGTCTATAATCAAAATCGGTCTCGATGTTCAAGAACATGTTTCACACATAGGTGTACATAGTGAAACCCGAATATTCCGAGGAATATTCAAATGAAACAAGTTTTCATCTTTCTCAAATACTCCCTATTTAGTAACAATTCGATTAGCTCTTGAGTTGAAATGACTATAACTTATCGAGATTGTTTCAACCTTAAATGAGACGAGCGCGTAACCACTGCGTTTACTCAACTTGAGATCCTCTACCATAATTTCCTGATGGTTCTGGAATCTTGTGTAACATTCGTCAAATATTTGTTTTGCTTTCGAATATCTGAATGTATAGTAACCTGTTTCACTTTGAATGAAAAAAAATTGAAAGTGGATAAACAAAGAGACAGGAACTTTGGTGTAAAAGTTTTTTTGGAAAAACTTTTTGTAGAAATCAATTATCCTATAACACCAAACTGATATTTTTACACTTGACACACGTTTCGCTACCAATCATCTTCGGGAGAAGTAAACTTATTGAGAAATCAATCAGAATAATTCGTAGTTATCAGGCGAAGTCCATGTTGAATTAAAATCAGATTGTAAAGTTTTTAGATTCAGTATCAGTTTCCTTCTCTTGAAAATACTAACTCTGTTAGCGAAATACGCTTCAAGTGCAAAAATATCAGTTTGGTGTTCGGGTAATCGGTCTCTACAGAAAGTATAAATGGAAAGTGTAACTTTTCATCAACGACTCTTGAATACTGTCCTTCTGTTATGGTGGGTTGAATAAAATATTTACTGTGAATAAAATTTCAAAAGCAGCTCTTTTTTGCATAACGAACCTGTGTGAATTGTATTTTTATTTATCAACTACCTAAGGAAATAAATACACCCATTTCTATATTTATTGACATTGAGGTAGGGTAATATACTCCTTGGAAATAGCTATAATGGCTTGCTTCTAAAAAAAATTACAGGGATATTGTACTTTCAAAATCCAGTGTACATTATTCACTAGAAATCGAGGTTGAAATCTTGATGAAGTCCCCCATTCGATAATTTGCGGTACAAATTCACCCGAGTGGGATACTCCTCGAAAAATTATATCGAGAACTTTAATGTATGAAAAAATATATACATATTTATATAGAATAAAAATTCAATTGTATACAAAAAATATTTCTCAAGACATGCAATGTATTCCTCAATTTTTAAGGATATAATACTAAATGAAAATTCAACGAATGAGCAGTTCAATAAGAGAATAATTCAGAGAAATCTTGAAATAGATTTTTCAATGAATAATAATTCTTTATTGTATACCTAGGTGAATATGGCTAGGTATGTACTAGATGCTCTGTCACAAGAAAGGTTGGTGGGTAGTGCTCTTTAAATCTCTAGTCATGTGGAACCAATTGAAAGGTGAAAAGCTTCGATGATAACATAATTTGGCAGTTTTGGTTCATGACTGTTTCAATCAATCACATATATTTATTATATTTTAGGATTATTGGGGAACTGCATCTCTCGGCCCATGTTAATAGTTTTTTACCATATATCCATTATGTCCAAAGTATCCACATTCTTGGATGTGGACTTGAAATTTCTTTCGATTCAAAACATATTTCAGTGGCAAAAGCTAAGTTCTTCTTGTATCTTCTTGATAAGCTAGGATCGGCGAGCAGCGTCAAATTGGATATTAAAGTGCTTGACTGCTATTTTTATACTGCGGTATCGCTTCCAGGAAGGTTTCTTGGTAGACATATCTCTAGGCATGTTTGGAGAATGAGTAAGGGCAATTTGTTTCAAAAAATTTGAATGCGCACAGCTCTGAAGTATTTCCATCAATATCAGTAAGTTTCCTGAACCACTTGTGGATATTTTTGAATAAGATGTGAATTCACGAATTCGAAGATGAAAATTTGATGACATGTTTGTAAAAGTCGTAAACAAACAGGAAACATTCGATATCAACATTAGTTTTTCAACTGCCACCAGATAGCGTATCGCTTAGCATGAAATCCCAATTCCACGATCATGATGTTGGTAAGTTTTGTGACTAAGACACGTGAGCAATCGATTAATTAACAAATTGTGTAAATGGCAATTCAATCTTGTAAATTTTTCAATTCCAAAGGTTAATCTAGTGAATTCTCATACAATTCAGAATCTGGCATTATTCATGTCTGGCAATATTCGAAAGTGTTGTGTTTTCAATCTAACACTGCGACTATTAAAAATTTAGTCAATGAATTCCACTTATCGAAAACTAGAATTTTAGTAATATCTTTCTGCTTTCACCGAAAAATTTACCATAAACTTTCCACTCCCTTTTGAATATAATTCCGCCACGCCTCTGATAGCCGGACCCTTGTTGACTCTGGTAACGCAAAGGAATCGTACTCCCTTTTATAGAGTTTTATGTATCCTCTAGCTGCCGTCGAGACTTGTTGGGGCCGAAGTAATATGACCAATCGATAAAAATGTCCCTACTTCACCCTAGACTATCCGCTACAAATAAAACAGTTCAGTCACTATGGAATCAGACGAATTTGTGAATTAACATGAAAGTAACATTTTCATGAAAAACAAGATATCATATGCATTGTTGATTTGCTTTAATATTTGAAGGTTGCAGGACTTGCGAAAGGCTTTCCCCAAATCCGAAAACTCATGTGTTCGATATTTGTTTAACCCTGTAGGTACGTAGCAGAAATATATAGCGAAACACGTATGCGGTATTGTTTGAGTTCTCGAGTTAAAACTATACGTATCAACAGTCTTAGCCTACTAATCTTGCAGCGGGCTACAAATTGTTGTTTCTGGCAATGTGTTGTATCACAGTTGTAGCCTGTTTCATTTTCTGTTATAGACTTTTCATCAACTTCTCAGGCTGATATAGTTATTCTACAAATTATTGTAGGATTTGGCCATTTCACCCTTTTTCATTATATCAAACAATTTGTATGAATCTATTTTCAAGTTTTCTGCTCGGTTTTCTGTTGACTTTTTTTGGGGCAGCCATTGTATCAACTTTTGATATACAAATTGTTCAGCAAAATTGATTTAACTCTTGAAAATGAAACATGTTGGAGGAATGAAAAAACTAAAGTTAGATCATTACTATTGAGATATAGTTGTAGCCACTTTTGTAGCTTTTCAGCAGGAATATCCTAGCAGAAAATGGATAACGATAAATGATTTGACGATGAAAGAATATAACTAATGCGTGAAAATTTTCCTAAAGGAAAATATCAGAATGACTTATGAGATAGTTGGTACCTGTAAATAATAAGTTGACGAAAAAGGAAGACAGTTCCTCTCCAGCCACAAACCGAGGAGAAATTATTTTGAATAACTATACATTTAGTGTCAATGGAATCAATATGTAATATGGAACGGTTTCAGGAGTTTTTTATCTATAGGTGCACCTCGAATTATAGTTACGATTACGGAACCTGCAGATAAATCGATGCACAACAGAGTGGATGTTAGCGTCAATTGATTGTTTGGTAGTTAACAAAAAATATTGTTACGATTCATCCTTGGGTTCGATGAATAAAACA
Organism: Zygogramma bicolorata; assembly: GCA_032362365.1. Taxonomy (NCBI): domain Eukaryota; kingdom Metazoa; phylum Arthropoda; class Insecta; order Coleoptera; family Chrysomelidae; genus Zygogramma; species Zygogramma bicolorata. The sequence continues at coordinate 148,475 of JAVJAQ010005821.1, forward strand.
CCGAACAACACTAAACTTCTTTTATTATAACTCTTTTTCACAATACAATACAACACTATCACTCAAATGGCTCCGATAACTTTCCAATGCTCGGTACCAAAACTCTCTTTACTAAAAATTCTACACTTCAACTCCTGCACTTAGCAATAACAAAGCTCTCTCCACTTAGCTCCAATGAACTCGCTCCACTTAGCTCTGAATACAAACTTCCGAATAACTAATTCTTGAAATAACTAACTCTGCCCGCGACGAAGTCGCTCCCGTATATATACCTGTGTACGCCTATGAAGAATCTTCGCGAATTCCCCACACGCCATTTATGGGTTCCTGGAAAATGACGTTCGCTACGACGCGATCCCTCATCTGCGTTTACGATCTCGTCAGGGCCGGCTCTAGGAGAGCACTAGGAGATTCGTAACATTATCCCCCTCTCAATTTTGATCGTCCCGATCAAACAATGTCCCGTTATTCCCATTGTAACATTTCAGTCTCTCTAGGTGTACGACTTTCATTTTTGTTCTGAGCTACGACGGGGGTTGTACAGCCATATTCGATCTCCTTCTTGGAATCCGCCAGTATTTGCCTGCCGATAGTTCCACGCCTTCCTCCTGTCAATACGCTCTAGCATCTCTTGTTGTTTAGCGAATGGAATTCTTCTTGATGGTTGTTGAATAGAGTGGACTTGGCCAATGTTGACTTCTTGTTTGACCAAGTCAGCCCGTTCAGTTGTTTCCAACTCGGAGATGTCACGTTTACTTCTAATACAACACCTAGGGGCTCTCACAGGGATGGCTTGTTCTATCTTCACCCGGGCTTGTCCGAAATCCGATGGCTGGACGCTACACTCAGGGACTTTATTCACCGTAGCTCGAACCACTTCCTTCGATAACGCAGGAATTCTCTTCATCAAACGCAGTTTCACAGGCATTGCCCTTTCTGCTGGAGTTGTAAGGACAAATTCTTCTCCTCAGAACCTCGTAATCTCTTGCTCACTGTCGAATGAAAATCCATAGTCACCGATCAAGTCCATTCCGAGTATAAATTCATCTTCTATATCTGCGACGTATACTGTATCTGTGATGGTGAGTCGCCCAAGAGTCAACGTAATTTCAGCCTCTCCTCGAACAGGTGCGTTTTTACCAGTAACTGTCCGAATCACGACGTTGGATGAAATAGGCTTCACGTTTCCAGGCCGAAGGATGTCGCTGCGTACCAAGGAAACTGCAGCACCGGTGTCTATGGTGCATATTACAGGCTCTCAGATGTTCTTTTTAGCCTGTTAACACAAATGACCCTCGGTGACCTTGACCTCGCAGGTGATTGTGAACTTGGCGGCGTTCTGGCAGGTTACCTTGCAATCTTTCATGAAATGCCCTGATCTTCCACATCTATAACATTTCCTCTGTGGCATTCTCTTCCTGCAGTCTTTTATAAAATGACCCGGCCTTCTACATCTATAGCAAATCCTCTGCGGCAGTTTCACCCAACAGTCTTCTATAAGATGTCCCAGTTTTCCACATCTGTAGCATGCTCTTTTTTTCTGGGTGCTCATTCCACTTATCATTAATTTTATTTCCTCCAGAACCTTCTCGAATGGACCATTCGCTGCACCAGATCTTTGTTCGGGATCGTCAATTGTCACCGCTCGTACTTTCGGCCTTGAGATGTTGAAGGCCGCCTCCAATTCTAGCGAACGTACCAAGGCATCGCTACTCCTTTTGAAACTTGTAAGTCGCAGAGTTCTTTGGATTTCTGGGTCTCTTAGTCCGTTAATAAATATCTGCACAGCCAACTGCTCCTTAAAATCTCCGGGCGCTTCTGGGTACGCCAGCTGGATTAGACGTCTAACATCTGCCTCAAATTCTTGCAGACTCTCACCCGATTTTTGTGTGCGAATCTTCATTTGGGCCCGGTACAGCTGTTCTCGATGTTGATCGCCATACCTCAACTCTAGTGCAGAAATCAGGTCCTCATATTGCTTCTGCTGTTCTATTGGTATCGTTTGTAATATACCGAAAGCTGGCCCTCTCAAAGCTACTATTAGTGCCGTAGCTTTTTCTTCTTCGCCCCATCCATTAGTTTCTGCCGCAGCCTCAAATTGTCGACTATACATGGACCAAGACGACTGACCATCAAAAGTCGGTGGTTTCACGGAAATTCCTGACGTGGCAACCCTGTCCCGGCGATCTCGGTTCTTGAGAAGAGCTATCTGTTTTTCTAGACCTCTCATTTCATTTCTCATCTCATTTCTCGTCTCTTCTCGCACTATATCCACTTTCTTATTGACATCTTCCTTCAGTTCTCCTTTTAGTTCTTCCCCTCGTACTTCAGTTTTATGTAACACATGATCGAAGAACTTGTCTTGATGTTCTGGATGTCTGCCTTCCATGGTTTTTCTATCAGAACTAATTCATTTTTTTGTTCTTTTCTCACCTTCTTCTTTTCTTCTAGAATTTTCAGGATTGCTTCTTCTCGTTCTATTTTTTCACGTTCTCATTCTTTCCTCTGTTCTTCGGGAATTTTCTGGATTTCGTCTTCTCGTTCTTTCTTTTCATCTTCTCACTCTTTTCTCTGTTCTTCGAGAATTTTCTGGAGTATTTCTTCCCGTTCTTTCTTTTCATTTTCGAGAATTTTCTAGAGTGCTTCTCGATCTTTCTTTTCATCTTCTCGTTCTTTCTTTTCATTTTCTCGTTCTAATTGCCGTTCTTTCTTTTCATTTTCGAGAATTTTCTGAAGCGCTTCCTCTCGTTTCTGCTTCTCCTCCTGCCGTCGCTTTTCCTCTAATTCTTTCTCCTCCAGCCGACGTTTTTTCATCTTCCTGTTGTCGCTTTTTCTCTAATTCTTTTTCCTCCAGCCGTCGCTTTTCATCTCCCTGTCGATTAAAACACCAAACAACACTAAACTTCTTCTATTATAACTCTTTGTCACAATACAATACAACACTATCACTTAAATCGCTCCGATAACTTTCCAATGCTCGGTACTAAAACTCTATGTACTAAAAATTCTACACTTCTACTCCTGCACTTAGCATTAACAAAGCTCTCTCCACTTAGCTCCACTAAACTCGCTCCACTTAGCTCTGAATACAAACTTCCGAATAACTAATTCTTCAAATAACTAACTCTGCTCGCGACGAAGTCGCTCCCGTATATATACCTGCGTATATATACCTCCACACGCCATTTACGGGTTCCTGGAAAATGACGTTCGCTACGACGCGATCCCTCATCTGCGTTTACGATCTCGTTAGGGCCGGCGCTAGGAGAGCACTAGGAGATTCGTAACAATATTGTAATCAAACGATTATATGTTGAAGATAATGGATAATGTATGGCTCGTGATTTACTTTGTATCTAAATCACAATCAAAATGAAACTATTCAACTTCCCTAAAACAACGAAATCATTTTATTTCACATGATTTCACACACTCATAAACTGTCGTTACTCTCAGCCATCTTTTATTATCTGATCACTATCACCTTCACAAAAAATCATGCGTCATTGGTGGATCGAAATGATTAAAAATCTTGAGATATTTTAGAATGTACATTCACCAACTATTGAATACACCTCTCGTGATAGTAATACTCAGATTATGTTTTACCGACGTGACCTTTTATACAACAAATTTTACGTGTGTTTGAAAATATGAATTCTTTTCCAAATATTTTCCTCGAATGAAAGTGTTTCAAAGCGAAGGCTATATGTGAATGAAAATACGTTCTCGCTGAAAGGAACTCTCGCATGTTTCAAAGCCGACTTAACCCACGGATATAGATACTTTCATCGATCCATGTTATTTCTCTGTGACACGAACGCATTCGACTCGGAAATGACTAGCATTAAAAAGGTCTTATGCAGTATACGTATATACTCACAAAGAAAATGTTTTGCTTTTCTTTTCGGAATCAATGCGGCTTTTGTGGCTATTGTTTGCATTTATACTTTGAGATCGGGACATAGGTACACGTGTTTATATAATGATGTGTCATTCAAGAATCTAAATTTGACGCGTCGTTAGTATTCCATTGAACATTCACAGGGCAGTTTCACTCGTGAAATAAAGATAGCATTGTCTTGGCTGATCTCAGAATGAGTTGAGACGAGTCTGAAATCACGGTGGTATGCATGGATTATCATTTCACCGAATGTTGTGAATGAATGCACCTGGAATGAATTTGTTTCCAAGAATAAGTCAAGAATGAATTCCCTGTTATGCACCTACTTAAGAACCAGAGTTGATCAAAATTGGTATCTGCTGACCAGTTATTGGGCTAAAGTTATTCGGATTCCACTTCATAAACTGTAGGTCTCGGGTATCCTGGCAAAAGGTCTCAAATGAGCCTTAAGGCTTTTTATGAACCACGCATACTCGAGAAAAAAAAATTGACGAGAAATAATAGTATATTATGCAACGATCGTGAAATAACCATTACATGAGAGTTGCATACGCTATTTTATCTACACCCAATAAATAATGAAAAACTAAACATATTATATTATTAGGTACTTATATTGAACACAATAATAGTAGGTAATCAATCGTATTTTTCTGAAAAATTCTACAAAATTATAATTAATGGTATAACCACGGAAAATACAATGAGAAATGAAAAGAAGAAATGAAAAAAAAATCCTACCGAGGCCAGGAATTGAACCCGGACGTAAATATTCACTGGCCGCGCCTTTGACCACTCGGACATGAGAGCTCAAATAGTTTAGTAGAAAATGAAAACATATATCGTGCATTTGTCAAATGAAAAATATAATCCTTTCGATTGTATTTTTTTTCTTGTCTAAGACATCTGTAGAGGGTCGCTGGTAATTCTTCTATATCCCTGCTATAAGACATTTTCATACGATTATCGAAAATTGACTAAATTCTTCAAAAATTCAATACCTAGATTTTGACTTGACAAACATCAAAATGCAAAGCTTGCACATCATGCTTGATTGAAAAATAATGGGTTTCTATTGGCTGAAAATCTGTATCGTAATGGATTTCATTATAAAACGGGTTGTGGGCATATAATTGTATTATTAGAGTACGGGTGTAGATAAATAATATGACAGTTATAGTAATGAATTCCTATTTATTGAATGTACCTAGATATATTACTGTTTCGACTTTTAAGGGTTAACGTTTGTAGGATGGCGTTAGCTGGTTAACGGAAAATTCTATTTCAAAATCCATAATGAGGAAGAGATTCAATCTGAGAAATCTGCTCTACTCAATAAACGACATTTAAACCTTTCGTGTTGAAGTTGAGACCTTTTTTAGAGATCGATTTTCATCTAACATCAAATTGATTTAAACTCGAAGCGCTTTTTGCTAACAGGTTAAGCAACTTGAGAAGAACAATCATACTAGTTTCTACAGGAGAAAAAAATTTATACTAGTTCCAATACCAATTTTCTCTCTTATTTTTAATCTGGGCGAGTGCAAGCGATATCAGTTTGGTGTTAGGGCAATTGATCCCTGGAAAAATTCCCAACTATTTCTAAGACAATTTGTATTCCAAACACTGCACAACATAAATACTCCAGTGAACGAATACCCAGAAAGGGGGATGTAACTTGTAGGAGTTCGGCTCTGAAGTATATTTATTCCATTCCAAGATACAGTAAATGCACACAACACTCAAATGTAATTTTTTACCAGGGCCGCTATGAGGACAGAATATTGTTTAAAAGACATTATTGTGTGGTCGATAAATCCTTTCATCGTTTTTTTTGGGTTTTTTATCCTACCACAATCTGAAAAAATGAAGAACCTATAGTATGCAATGTAGAAGGGTACATTTCTATCAATCCCGAAAATTTGCTGCATGAATTAAAAAAAAGTTCCTTCTGGATAGAACATGACCAATTAGTCAGCAACTTCTCCTATAATAAATGATTTGCGTTATCAATAACAGCCTAAATCTTGGACAAGGCTGGACAAAAGTTGTAGAGACTTTTGTTAAACTTTCAAGTAGCATGGTTTCGGGCACTGTCTTTGGGATATATGTGAGAAACCAAAACGTAACATCCTCTCAGATCTTTGGAATATTTGGAAATTCTAGTATGTTGTCTTCCTAAGCACCCTAAATAAGTTTCCGCAAAAGGTCCCGCATCAGGTCCCAACTCACCTATGCCTTAACAGCTTCTTTGTTACCTGGACCAAAAAAAATAAAGAGCTTAGAAATATGTAGTGAACATTTTGGGGAACTGTTTTCTTTGATTTCTCTTCTCCAAATGAAAGAAGGAAATACAAAATGCGAGTCGAACCAGCTATTAAAACTCTCAAGGTACAGCTTATCCAATCCGTCTTGGCACAGACTCAGATACTTTTCCAGTTGCACACTGGTAGTGTAGACCATGACGAAAGGAAAAGCACCTAGAAATAAATTTCAACACAGTGAACACATATAATAGGTGGTTTTTTATTTTAGTATACTTCACAGAGATTGCTGGGCATATAAGTTATTAGTTCTATGCCAAGATCGATTCCAGTTGCACACTGGTAGTGTAGACCATGACGAAAGGAAAAGCACCTAGAAATAAATTCCAACACAGTGAACACATATAATAGGTGGTTTTTTATTTTAGTATACTTCACAGAGATTGCTGGGCATATAAGTTATTAGTTCTATGCCGAAATCGATTGGATAAGCTGTACACATGAGATATAGAAAGGTAGAAAATTCCAGTGTTGCCCAGCATGTTCTGGACAATGATCATAGAATTGGAGAAAGCAATCTAAAACTGATTAAGGATGTACACGATACAAGGCTGCTCGATGTATTCGAGAATCTAGAAATAGCAAAATGTAAAAGTAATGTAAATGGTGACAAAGGGCATATCTAATCAGCCCGCGATTTAGTTTTTTGTTGAGAAATTATTAAATGAAATATCAACAGACGAAGTCCATATTACTTTTGCAGGTAGTTCTTAACTATCTCAGATTTTAAAATATGTGATATACTTTTTCTCTTGAAGAATCTTACCTTTTTACCGAAAAGCGGGTCGAGTGAAAATAATATCAGTTTGGTGTTAGGGTAATTGATCTCTACGGAAAGTTTTGAGGGGAGTAGTTGTTTTGGATAGACTCTTTCTTTTTGCCAGTGAATCAAACGTGTAGGAATGATATAGAGATATCAACAGAGAGTGTTTGCTAACTTTTTGATGTTACTTCTCTCATAGAAGTTTTGTGTTTTCTTTTCTGGTACGTAGCAGAAAAATCCAGAATAAATTTCCTCAAAAATGGAGATTTGGTTATATGGAAACTCCACTCACCCAGGATTGTTCAATCCACTGGTCTCGGTAGTGTAGTGGTTAGCATATCTGCCTATCAAGCGGAAGGCCGGGGTTCGAATCCTCGCCGAGCCACCGTGCTGGGTAATCGCACGTTAAAAGGTAAGGCCTCGTTGATCCATTGCTCGTACAAGTTTCGACTTCTGAGGGTTGACGTTCGTCAGCTGTTTAACGAAAACGAACAATTTTTTTTAGAACTTTCCGAATCCAGCAAGGTTTGTTTCTGCTCCTAGAACGAACCATCACGTGAATTCATCAGGGTCTAAATATGAATAGATCAGGATCTAAATATGAATAGGTTATAGAATCTTCAAGACAAAACCTATTCTCGATTAATTTAGTTGTGTAAGAAATGAATCTGATTCGCGTCAGTTGAAATTTTCATTCATTATGATCCCCTGAAATCAAATCTAGCTATTTCGGCTAATCCATTTTCTGTCGTCCACTGATTTTCATCTATGGAAATATCAGTATATTCAAAAATTGCTGTTGCTCTTGCATGCATTACGAGCCTGCCTGACAAAGGGATCGTGAACCTGAAAAGCTGATTTGTATTAGCTTTGTGCCAAAGGAAATTAATTACCTGAGTCGGTAACATGAGTACAATGGGGCGCCTTTCTGTACTTTTGGAGAGAAAGCATATTAGCATAGCATTTCGAACCACTTTTCACGATCCGTTTTTTACTTCGAAGAAACGTAATACGGTAGATAGTGAATCATGTCCGAATATATTTCATGACAACCACCTGAAAACTCTACCCCAATCTCACATTTTGTCTAGTCTGATTTAATTTACAAAACCGACTAATTGGCCGCCATGGGACAGTACGTTTCCCGTTAATCCGAATGAAAATGATGCATATGGGGCTCTTTATCACGTAGTTAATGCCTGGGTATCTGCTCTCGCCGGACCTTTGTCCCGCAAATTTCATCATGGCAATGGCTTCGGCTCTCGTAGAGGTGAGACTGATCAAAATGAAGCTCTGTGTAGACGAGGGTTCGTAATTGGATGCTCAGTGTGGTATAATTTATTTGAAATGGCAATGGATAGAGAGAAGGTTTGTCCATGTCTGACACTGACAGAATAGTTCAATGATAGCTGACATGATGTTAAGTGGAAAAAAGTGGTTTGATCTGAGTGGAGTTTTCTAAGAAGTTTCGTTTTGAATTGCTGAGTTTCTATTGGACGATTTTGTTGAATGTAGTGAGTTCAAACGTCGAAAATTCCAGGGTGGTAACTGCAGGGCGAAAAATGCTCCACGATGTAAAAATATGTCCAGGTCTTCTATATTATGTCTATCTTTCCAGATCCAGCGGGCGCACAGTACTCCGTACTAAAGATTTTTTCAACAGTGAAATGAATTATTGTTTGTTATCTTTATGATATATTCTATGATTAGGACAGGATCGAATGTTTGAGAATGATGGTGCAAATTTAGAATTCTTTAACTCTTTTCTACTAATACCTTAATCATCCCTATAAATAACACTCTACGCAATGCTCTTCTCATGCCTAAAGTGTGTATTTTCCATCTGGTAACCCTACACCACGTTCCAAAATATCGTTATACTGGGGGCATAGGTTTATGTCAAACAGTTTGAAGGTACGTTTTGCTTGGAGCGACTCTTGCGATGATCGCAGAGCGATAGTAGCGTGACGATAATTGCTAGCGTTAATTGCCAGCCGGAGCGTTTTGCTCAGAGCGAGTATTCTGTCGGCAGAACCTAGAAATAACGTGTTATAGACATAGTGGGCCTCTCGATTAGTGTAACAAAAGGAACAATTGATGTTGAAATGCCTTTTGCTGGAAGAAACTGACGATGAAGACATGTTAGAAATGTTTAATTTATCAAGAGTATCTAAATGAAACAAGAATGAATGAAGGATATCTCAAAGTACTGATTACAAATCATTCCTGTGCTGGGGACGAAAAGTTTTCAGAATTTCAAACGTTCTATTCCTTAGTTCCATTTGGTATTAGGTTAAGAATATATTGAGAAGTTGTTTACAAACTGCAATCTTTACCGAACACTTTTCAACAATCGTTCGCGAATGGCGATTATTATATCTGCTCTATGATCAGACGCCCGCGAAAAAGTGTCCATACCAAGATCCACACCAAATATTTCCGAGAGACATGGAAATATAAAAATATCCTCAAAACTTCTGAATGAAAATTGCAAGTTGGGCATATTTCGTCGCTTCATCAACATTGTGGAATGTTGTTTCTTTTACAACTTCTGAAAGAATCTGAGAATGGAAAAGAGTACTTTATACAAAGAGGACGGAGGTGTGAACACTTTGCTCATGGAAGAGCATCTCTTGAGTGATATTTTAGTTGAGATGTATCAAGGTATATTATGATGGCGTATTCAGACTGGTCTTTCAGAATAAAATCTCATTGCGCAAACTGGACGACTTCCGCACCAAAACATTGAATCAGTTCTGTCTTTGTCAGTGGTTACCAGAGTTGTCAGAACTACGACCCATCTGAAACAATTTAGCAAACTCGGGACCCGAGCCGGGACCCACCTCCAGGAAATTTAACCCTCTCCAATATGAAGTGAAGTATATTTCGCCGTTCCAGTTTCGACATCAACTTCAACTTTAATTACTTTCAACCTCAGTGCGTTTGATATGTCCAATATATTTTGGTATTAAGGGCCCACTAAAAATTCGCTCGCAACTAAAAGATTGGAAAACCCTGATCTATGCCACTGAGGGCAACTATCGGTGACCGATAACCGGATCGAGCCCAAAAATGTATCCCTCTGCAAAACTTCCATATTACCACCAATTCCGGATACTTTCTGGGTAGATCCTTTTCAAATTGTCATTCTTTATAATTGCACGAAAAATATGTCACTGAAAATATTATTTGGAAAAGAATAAACATGGTGTGTGATAATGTTATATTCTGACTGCATTCCTCTTCAAAGCTATCTTCTCCAACATTCGAAAATCCATACCCAATATTATTTTTTATTCCATATTTTGCTAATTTCATTATCATTCTCACGTTGGTAAGTGTTCCATCAAATCATTACTTATACATCATTGTATATTACTGTATATTTTAGTTGTCCTCAAGGAGGTTTCAATAGTACCGAAAGCTTGACAAATACCAAATAGTTTTCTTAATAGGTAGCCCACGTTTTTTACTGCAACCCTAAGAATATGACTGTACCTATATATATTTATCAATAAACTCACCTTTGAGCCCGACAATAACCTATTAAATATTTCACATGTAAATGTGGAATGAATGCCCTATCTCACTCGTTAGTAGGAATATGATTACAATTTTAAAATTTTGGGCCCATGACGTCACGGACTTATTACCGCGAGTGAGTGATATAAGTGCAATGTTGCCGTTGTAGTAATATATCCCAATTTCAGTTGGATATGTATTTCAATCACCAATTCTCGTTCTGACTAGAGAGAAATTAATTCATGATTCATTTCCGGAGCTTTGAAAGGTTTTTGAGGTTCTTATTATTTTGCGATGACTACCGTTATTGCTCATTTTATTTCACATATTATTTTATATATATATATATATATATATATATATATATATATATATATATATATATATATATATAATGAATTGTAAGTTGATGTACATACCGTCAAGGGTGGAAACCTCAATGTGAAAAAAAAAACATCATTTAGTGTTACCACTTCCGTTGGAATCATATACAGATGGCTTGTGGTTTATAGGCACCCCGACAAATTCTTAAAACAATTTATTATTTTTCAGTACGACAACGAGCACAAAACTTGTTCTCACGTTTTTTCTCACAGTATCACGTGCATTATCACTGATACTGATAATTATGTGAAACAATCCAAATGTTTATATTATTCAACACTTTCCTCAAATTTTTTCATGATTCGCAATATTTCAAAATGAATGAGTAGCAAGTAGTTTTCAAAAATTTTAATGAAATATTGAAAAAGCGTTCTACATATCAATCCCAAACAAACATGAATGATTTCGACAGAGCACAGTTCCTAATAAATAGCGTTGTTTGAGCAAGAATAACAAATAAAGTGGTGTATTTCTGTTTAAAATGTGGAAAACACATGCGATAGTCATTGGGGTCTTTGTACAATTGGGTCATGCTTCAACTAGTGCCTGGGAAATGAGTCCAGAAACTAGTAAACATAAAATGGTGACACGACATGGCTACTTCTCCGATTAAGAGAGCATATTAGCATATAATTTGTACTCACCATGAAATAAGCATGAGCAGAATATCACTTGTAAGCAAAATATTACTTGTGAGCAGAATATTAGTCGTGAAAACAATTATTTCTGTAGTATGGAGAACTCTTTGCTGTTGACTGAATGTATTTGTGGTTTATTATGTACGTCTTACAGGGTATTTCATCATTTCCATGAATACCAGTTTTCTTTTGTCATAGGTAATTCTGATTTTTTTTCTTCTATCTGCACAGAATGTCAGCTAAATAGCGCACATGTGAACGACACATTTGCTAGAACAGGGGCCTGTTTCATAAAATTACAAGTCTTGTAGTTACTAGTGAAAGACAATGCAGGCACAGGTAAAAAACGAGTAAAAAAAATGATTTATCATCGTCTTTCTTTGTGTTTCTCTAGTAGCTACAAGTCTTGTACGTTCTTGAAACAGGCCCCAGACCGTCAGTAATGTCTACCTACCCTTTGACGAAACGGTCAAAACGGTAAGGCTGGATTCAGACAGATCCGAAATTCGTTCGTACGACGATCTGATAGCTTTCTGGTTGGTTTAATTTTGAATTTAGATCAATCCAGCCTAAGTCCTGTCTACTGGTGGCTAGGCCAAAGCCGTCGGTAAGTTATTCATTCTCCGACGCCTAACTTACTCACCGACGTTTTCGTAATGTAATGTATTGATTCTGTTTGTCACTGAAGATATACGAAGTCATGAAAATGGTATCCATTTGTGAATAAATGCCATCAATTACAATTACTTTCGAATTTGAATAATTGACAGCTTTCAAGTTGAAATCTCGATACAATCATGAAAAAGAAATGTTGACAACATATCTTTGAAGTAATACCAGTTAAATGGATTCCTCCCGTTGTTCAATATCAAACTACACTTTAAAAGTTCAAAGTGGTATCTATCCAGTGAATTTCATGAGAGGGAATTTGTGTGCCTTCATGGGAGTTGAACAAACATTGATCCTTTTTGTAGGGTAGTTCGTGTCTATTTGATCAAATATTTACATAGTGATATGTGGTCAGCATATCCCGTTGATTCATTCATCGACTGTTCAGAGTTGAAACTGCAATATCAATTATATTCTTGGAATTTATTCTCATGAATGAATCGAAGAATTATTATTTTTTATTATTGTATAAAAGTGTATAATTGTAAATTCTTACTGCATAGCGCTCTCGGCTTCCTTCATCATCAGTGCTCACTCGTCAGGAGACAGGAAGTATCGACATGTGAGAACATACATTTGTGAGATTTGATTTATATAAAACTGATCAGCCTAATAACCAACGAAATATGTGCTGAAGATATAGGCCCTGGAGATATAGGCCATGTGGCTATGTCAAAATGTGATGTGAATAATGTGTGTATAATACACATCAAATTTCATATCGATCTTTCAACAGGAAGGGAATCAAATTTCAATTACTTAACCTAACCCAAATGAATTAAGCAAAAACTAAACTAGCTAACAAATACTGCAATCGTGAAAGTAATGAATTGCATCCCATATTTTCTCTGATTAGGGCCGTGAATCATTTATAAAGAAATTAACCCCAATAATACGCTTATGGAACAAGAGATGCTACATTTTATAAAAAAAATTGCGGTGTAGGTGGTTTTTTGCAACAAGCTAATATTGGGATTTCAAGATAAGCGATATGCCCTCTGGTGAAAAATATAAAACAATGTTGGAGTATTGTCAAATTGGTGCTCATTAGTTGAAGTCTTGGTCAAAGAGGCGCTACGATGTTATTTTGTAATATGACTAAAATGATTACTAATGTTTGTCAAGCATAATTAATTAAGAGTCAAGTTGAAAAACAGCCTCGGCTGAACTTCGCCTTTCATCGATTTTTTTTTCTCACTCCTGTTTACCAAATAGGTATGAATTTTCATGTAATCGTAGCTGTCGATGAATAAAGCCCATATTATTATTATTATTATAATTCATGGTTAACGTTCACATAAAAAGTGAAAAAAACACTGAAAACTGTAATAGTCGCCAACAAAATTTTACGGTTTGGAATTTTTAAAAGTCAGCGTCCTAACCTCAATTAGCGATAGTTGTCAAGGTGGTGTAGATGAGTTGGAGTATTCTTGAATGTGGCGCTGAGATCTTAATTTGAAATTCTGATGGAGACTCTTTTAGATCTGTTTTTTTATTAGAATTAGAATACTTTTATGAAAACGATATAAATTACTCGATTGGGTTTCCAAGATCACATTCAGGAGAATACTGCGGAGTTTAATTGATTAATTGACCTCATCAAAGAGTTTTACTAGTAAAATTGTTTCAACTTTGAACTTGCCAATTTTTCCTAATTTCAGCGTAAAGTATCGAACATGAAGCACGAGTTTGAATGTTGTTTATCTCGACAGCATTGATGATAATAAAAAAATTATTTCAAATCGCTGGTGATCCTACCTACTCGGGTGCTGCTATTTCTTATATGGAATTTAAGAGAATTTAAGCAAGTTGAATTCCATTGAAACAAATTTATAATTTTCCAAGGAAGGTTATCCGAAGTATCAACCTTCCTATTGACTTGATTGATCAACGTGATTGAAAAACACTTCAAGCACATTAAGAGAATTTGAAATCGCTTAGGAAATCAAAAGGCCAGTTAAATTTCATGTTTAAGTTCATGAACCAATATGTTATTGTCTACAGTTATTGTTGACTAATGAAACTAGTCCAACCAGTTAATGTGATTGATACCCATCTTGATGCTACTTTTGCTGAATTCCATGAGATGCAAATATCACATAATGCAATTCTCGTGCAATGCAAGTTCAGAATCAACAACGAGAATGCGCGCGTACAATTTTCATACATTGCTTGAAAAAAATTCCCATTCAAGATTTATGCAAGTCTAGTGACTTTTTAGATCATCACTATACCAATACGAGTGAAAGACCCTACTTACTATACATTTAAAATTCTGATTCCAGACGTAGCAAAAACATTAATCGGTAAGACTGAAATCTTTAGTGTAAATCTGAAAACTTTGTTCAGAGATCAATTATTACTCTTACACCAAATCGATATCACTCGCACTACACGTTCGTAGATACGCGTGTCGGTGGCAAAGTCTCCAGAAGAAAAAATGATGCTTCTTTTTTCATATGCAGATTCAGACTAAAGGGAAGCCCTGTAATGTTCGAAAAACACTTCGTGAATCGGTGGACAGGAGATACGAATTAACATTCACTTTGAATTTTTGAAGTTTGTAAGCCTCAGGAAAAATCCTTCTCGGTAAGGAGTTCCACAGTTCAGCTGTTCTATCGATAAAAAGATCCCTGAGCAAGAGAGGTTCGACAGGTCTCCAAGCACACATCAAAGGGGTGGATCGGGTCATCCGTGTAGATATTGTCAAGGGTGGAACGATTGGTAACAACTCAGAAGAGCACTGACCGTGAATATATCTACATAAGAGAGACAAGTCTTTGGCCCTTCTACGATGCTCCAATGAAGTGAGCAAGTCTGTGAGCGAAGAATCACCAACAAGAATCTAAAAACTGATATTTTCGAACCCTGGTTCCATTTAGATTTGGGGGGGAAAAGATGAAAATTTCCTCATCTGTACCTCGTCGTAACTTCTTCATTCGCTTTGTCTCATTCAATTTGTGTAGATATATATTTCTATGTATGATGAACCTTCTGTATTTTCATTTGGGAAGGAAGCGAATTCAGGATAAGTAATCTGCTTGCTGTGTAAATTAATTATTTTTAGAAAGGAATCATAGGCCAAATTCTATTTCACGACTTCGATTGTCGAGAAGCTCAGACTGTGACTATACCATCCGCTGTACCGAAAATATACGCATGTTCTAAACAATTCGATCATCGAATTCGTGAAATAGAATCTGGCTTCAGTTCTGTATTTATTTCGACTGAAATTTGAATTCAGCCATCTGACTTGACAATTATGCCGTTGTGCTTCGAAATCATTGAATGTTTTGTTGCCTCTACTGATTAGGAACAAAAGGTAGAAGTCTGTTTTCCGCTCATCGGAACTTTTTGAAGAACTGTTTGCTATTACTCAAGCATTTTTAGCCGCTGAACTCGTATCTGGATTAAAAGTCGGAAGTTATAGCCGTGCCATTCGAAGTTCGGAAAATGGTATTCTTCTCTGCAAAATATCGCGATCGCTGTACACACGTTTCTATCGTCAAGTTTCCTCAACATCTCATTCCACCTCCTTCAACATTTTTTTCCAATTTCAACAATATATTTCATCGCGCTGTGATGCTAATTTGTTATTTTTAACCAACAAATCGTTTCGGAATATTGTATTCGACTTGTATGATGAAAAATGTTTATAATTCGGAAAAAAGTGATGAAAAAGGTGTAATAAAGTGTAAAGGGCATCCTGATGAATAAAAAGTTTTTTTTACTGATTGTTTTTGCATTGCAAAAAAGGAGGTGATATATACCTTTTTTTTTTTTGCCGACCGTTTGCACGCTCATGTAATGGCAGGATACCTTGCGGTGTATCCCGCTAGGTTACGCCGCAGTCTACGGAGATCTGTCAGTCAGTTTTTGAATACCGTCAACAGTGATATATCAAGGCTATGGCCAAAACTACCTAAAAAATCTTGGTTGTGAGTTGTAAAACTAATCGCTTTTGTCACATTCACGAAAAATTGGTAACATCCGGAACACGGTTCCTACTATCAAATTGATGTGTTTTCAAACTCTCGGTTGATACCGGCCGACAATTGATTACTTTCGGTCCTGAACTATTCATTCAGATCAGCACCCCGATTATAACTTGAAAGCCTAGAGAAATTCGTAGAACATTGAAACAAACAAATATGATCCACATGAATTTTAGATGGCGGTTTCAGTCCTACCATTGCATTGTATGAAAATGACACGCCTATCAGTACGCTGGGTATACTATACACTCAGATGTAATTTCTGATTGATTTCATAATAGGTGCGGTCGACTGCCAGGAAGCAACCACTACTCAACTAGAGGAGGATATTTCATGACATTCAATTTTCAGAAAAATGATAAACTCTGTGGAGAATATGGAGGTTTGAACAGATTTTTCTTACATAATACAAAACTACCTGTTGATATGTGTAAATCATCCACAGTTGATTACAGTTGTTTTAGAAAAGTGTGAATTGACGATCTATGAATAATATACACATATGAACAAACATAATTTGCCCTCGTATTTTAATGTTCCTTCTAACTGAATTTTCATGTAAAGAGATTTTTATGAAAACAAACCTCTTAACATTTTTAGCTGCCCAACCAGAATGCTCCGAGAGACAATATCGATCGCACACGAACACTTATGATGAATTCCCTATTGAACTTGGATAGTTTGCACCGTTATCAGCATCCCGTATGTCACCGTTAACTCCCCGCATTTATCATCAACACCTAAGCCATAGTCGGTTGGAACATAATAACAGTCTGTAAACTTTTGGCGCATCGAGTCGCTTTCAGTGAAGAGAGAGCTTAGTCAGCCAAATCTATTCGACAATTAGCAAAACTTTGTTGACGCTGATCGAAGTCTATTTGAAAACATTATCTTCCATTCAGTTATCCTCACTATTATGGGATTTGCCCAAGTTTAATGTGAGCTGCAAGTGTACCAATATTGATATTTGGAAACGCAAGATGTTCAGTGTCTCTTCAATCCTCAAATCGAAGAAATGAAAGCGGCATTCACACAAGTCGATCTTCAAGATGAATCAACTTCTCGAGGCGAGATTCGAACTCGCAACATTCTGCACACGGGGCAGTTGCCCTACCTATTGGGCTATCGAAGGCACTGAATTCTATTGTTAGTTGTTGGTATTCAATCGTGAACCTTAGGTCTCAATCGAAGCGGCTTCGGTATTTTGTCGACTTCAGCAGGTTTCAGATATAGATATCATCCAGATAATTTCGAATTTAAGTAAGAATGCAAAATTTGAAATATTGCTTCTATTTTCCAGTTGCACACTTCTAAGATTCATTCAATTTCTTCCTCGATTTCTTCAAACCACATTGAAATTGCATTCCTTCCATCCCTGAATGTAGAAATTTCTAGTTGAGTATGAATCGACCATATACATTATAAACTACTCGGACCAGGACTGAGAGAAAGAGAGAGCCTCAAACTTCAGACTGAGAAAGATGCCATGCCGTGGTTGGCAATACGACTTATATACCGGTAACGCCTGAAATGTACTCTACGAATTTGAGATTTTTTTTTAAGGAAACGCTGTACCTATTTGGTTTCAGTTAATTCATCTTTGACTATTGAATTAATTGTATATCGAATTCAAAAATATTTTCGACTGGTACTTGTTTTTGATCTCTGACGTTAGCTGGGGTCTAAACACTTTCTTTATTCCGGTATGCATGCAGATGAGTTATTTGCAAACCAAGAATCTTTCCTTCACAGTGTCTTTAACTTCAATTTGATGTATTCCTCACTGGGTTGAATGCATTATGAAGGGAAATGTCACGTGATAGCCAGTCCCGGCATTGTATAAGGTCTAGGGAATCGACATTCAGTAATATTATTTCAATATGAGTTCATAACAATCGATAGAATTGGAATTGGTGTAAAAGTGAATTTTCATAGATATCTCCATAAACTGTTTTGAATAAAAATTCAAATGGGAAAAATATCCAACTCGTTAACGCCTTTTATTACCATGTTTTTATATCATAAATCTGATCTGATGAAGTCTGTTCATCTACTCCTAATATATTCTTGGTCAGAAATGAACTCATTCCTTCAATAAATTTTGTTACTGACCAAAGTGAAGTACTACTTATGTGGGTCCGTCAACTCCATGAATTCGGTTGAAATCTGACAATGTCAATAACTGAGATAAGGGGCTGTATTCATGAAAAGCAAGGCACACAGTAAAATTAGACATTATTGACTATCTGAAAGTATTTCTTGACCCTAAACATGAATTCAAGTCCAAGAGGCAATGGATGGCACGTGGTTCACTAATAAAAGTGAATTGTTGGAAATATCAACGATCAAAATTGATGGCGTAGTTGGATGCTGTTGTGATACCCCATTCCTCGAGGAATGGTCCATTTCAGTTTCAATAATATATGTCAGATAAAGCTTTCCGGATACAGGTAATTCATAAATTTCTAAAAATTTTCTCTACGATTTTGATTTGAAAAGGTTTAGGAACCGTTTCGCAATCTTGTAAAATATAACAGGAAACAGTATGAGTATTTTCAATGAGGTATTTCATAGGTATTTCAAATGGGTGGTTTCCTATTTCTGAATATTTCAATCACCGAACCTCGGCTGCCTGATGAGGAGGTTCTAACAGAAGATGTAAGACATGTTCGCTTTTTTTTACCAAACATCAAAATTTTCGAGTTTTTAAGTAAGATGAATGGACCAGTAAAATGCTCAGCTTAAGCCTCACGTTAGAATAATGAAATCATTGCTGGAGTAGATCACTCTCTATCAGAACTCCAATATCTGCTGGCAATATCAGATTGCATCGAATGAGGAATGTGAAGGACCCTCTCCATAAAATACAACGGATGTACAGAAAACCGTCACACCAAAAAGCGAAATGAAACACGTCTTGAACTCAGCTTTTCAATTAACACAAATTTGCCTGTCAAAAAAATCGAAGAACTATTATTTATATAGATAATCATTTTTGTTAACGTTTTGATAACCAAATCCTCTTTACAAAAACTCATTCACAAATATTTCTCTTCTATGTTCGTTTTTAAGATTATATCATAGATCTGAGCTTTGACATATCATTTTAAAATAGGTACGAAGATTGCATGCCGTAATTTTTAGAAAATCGATTCAAATTGGTGATCATATCCATCTTAAGCAAAACTTCAGTCAATCTGAATCAGCAATCAAGTGTAATATTCCTCTACAATCACTCATTTTTCAAGATATCAACATGTGTTTTTCTGTTGTTCAGTTAACATAGGATGTTTGCTCTCACTATACGGTTACTGAAAACATTTTTTTTTGCTCTCTGTGAATCGATATTTTATTAATGCCTTATGGATCCCTAAATATTCCATATTAATCTTCCTTCAATAGATAATGGAGCAATTGTTTATTCGAAAATTATTTCCTAATAGCAATTCATTTTATTGATGTAACTTCAATTTATAATTAATCCGAATAATGAAAAGGTTAACAAACTTCATTGGGTTGTTACCAATAGGCATTACATGCCTGTACACATAATGAATTGCGCGTTGCGCAATATTTCCAAATAATTACGAACCATTAAGTCGAAAATTGAAACATTCAAACACTCGATTATTACGAACATACAATAATTATTGTTTCTCGTTGTGATGCATAGCACTCGTGAAGCTCAAACTTTATATCCTTTATATTCCATCTACTGTCGAAAATCAGAGGATGCTCAATATGGAATAAAATGTTGAATAATGTTTCATTAAGCCAACTCTATTATATCTATTGAATGGTTATAAATGAGTCATGTAGTAATACTTCCCTTTTTTTCAATCAAGAATAATTTATCTTATGTATATAAAAAAAAAAACTTCATATCAATGATTTTCAAAAAGTGCGAAGTGGCAAAATTGCTTTGCGATGATTATTTGAATGATTGTCAGAACTGATATTTTCTTATTAGTGTTGTTGATAACAAATAAATGCATCGTTTTTTTCTATTCGTTCATTTAAGTGAATTCTTCGACATATTTTTGATTTTAACGCTTTTTATATCTAGTTGTTAATTTTACATGGCCCCAATAAAGTGTTTTGGTTGCAACGGGTACATCAATGAAAAAGCGGTTAAAAATGAAACATACCGGCAGTGTCTACTGAATATTCGAGCTCACAGAGATGTTGACTGGGTAGAGCCTGGAGAAACTGTAGTACACCAGTAGATATAGATCATATCTCCAACTACTGCTCAATATTTCTCAATGTATATTGCACTTCTGTTATTTTATTTTTTTAATTCAATTTGTGTACCTACATACGTCGTCCTATTACCATTGAGACAAGTTTTTCTCTAGTTCCGAAATGTAGCTTTTAATCGTGTGCTAGTTTGTGGGATACTTCTTTTTAGGAAGGTAAAGGAATGGAATAAAGTTCAGGTTGTCCCATCAATAGATTTTCAATCTGATATCAAGTGACCTAAAATTACAGTTCTGTACTACTCAGTTCCCAGATATTGCTTACCTTAATTGTCGTGGAAAAATTTGTACAATTTTTTTTATTGATATATTGCAATATTCCATAAATATTTATCCATTCGATTAGGCCAATAAGGCATGTGTGGATAAAAAACTGATTTAATATTCGACTGAATAATAAAAACAATTAGAAAATGTAACATTTGATGGTTGCATTTAGAGTTTTGACCATACAGAACTTTCTATAAAGAATACATTTTTTTCGTAAAAATAAGTACTTCGACAACTCAAGTAGACACACAGTGTATTTCTTGTAATTTATTTTGTAAGAAAAGTGCTCATAGATTTTCCAATCAATATATAATGTTGAAGCATTATATAATCTACATCGTCTAGCTATTTAATAAATGGACGTAAGTATTTCTGTTCTAATTAATAAATCAATGCTACTTTTGTTGTTTTTCATTACAATGCTATAAAAATATCGGATTTTTTCAAGAACTTTTGAACCTATTGTGCTCTTTCTTGCTGCCCACTTATTGATCACCCACACCATCATCGATATCAAAAACTTAAAGAGCAAAAAGAGTGGAGTTACTGGTGACAGTGAAAAATCGCAACAGTAATCATTTCTGTTAGCTGATCAAAACAACACCGATCTTCAATAATTATACCTATACAAATATAGTTTGATTGCGCCCGACTCCTATCAACACCACAAAAACGTTTGATATGTTCCAAACCTCGCCACAGGTTAATTAATCTGTGACCTCGCCTAGTTCAAAACGCTTCTATAACACTAGAGACTTCATCGACTCTGCAACAAACAGAATCCGATATCTGTGAAACACAGAAGTTTCTCTATATAGTCTCTACTTATGTATTACATTGCAACCAAATACCTCAGAATACGCACATAAGCGGCGTTGCCAAAATGTCTATTTTCGTAATGTACCTATTGTCTTAAAAAAATTTGCTGAAAACGAGCTTATTTGGAGATGTTCCGGAATGGTTTGGAACCTGAAATTTTGGGAAAATATTTATTCTTTTTTCATTGACCTAAAATTTTGCAAAATCTGATGACCGGGAGCAGATGGCCCAGAAAAGCACACCCTTCTTTCTTTCTTCTTGAAATAGTTAATCGTGAAATCGGCGAAAATTGATGGTGGACACTGTTTGGGAGTATACAAAAGGGTATTCCACAAATGCAAATTCTGGGTGTTATTCGGGGTAGCCCGTGAATTTCATTGCAGATAACGATTTATTTTGGCTTCGAATATTTTCTCTTTCAAAGGCAGTCTGTGAATAATTGTCCAAAAAAATTTGTCCGAACTATAGCGTCCACCTCCATAGATCTCAAATAAAACCCACCGCGATGACAAACGCTAATGAGGCTCAATCACTGTGAATTGGAATTGATCACAATATGTGCGAAGAAGCATTTCTTCTAATAGAAGGAATTTTTGGCATGCACCATCTTCCATGGCATGCACCATTGCTCAAAAACGATTCAATTTTTTTAGTTTTTGACCTGCTGATCATCGAAGGTGAAACATATATTTCTTTTTACTCTAATAGTAAAAAACGTTTCCTTGAAACAAGAATGTTGTACAATTCAGTTTTGTTATAATTTTGTAGTCGTCATTGTATTTATTACTTTTTTAGAAAGTATCTTGGGCACTCACGAATATGTTTTCAATCCTATTTCGATGACTCAAACTGTAATTACTTTTTCTGTTTCAGGTGAGTTTCACACGAACTGGGAATACGAATTTTGGTGAGCTATCATTTTCAGAGTTGAGTAATATTAGCGCCTTGTGTGAAATGAGTTTATCATGGAGGTGAGCTTTTCGAAACGAATCTAAAATAGACGAAGTTACATTCGACTGGCAAACTCTCCGCTGAATCTTTTTTTTTCATGATGGAGGATTGTTTGACACAATTGGTATAAGTTTATTGCAGCCTTTTCAGAATATACATAATATTTACTATAATTTTAGTGGTTGAAATACGAGAAAAACGCTACGAGAACACTGAAGTACAACGATTTGTGCGTGATGCGTTGTTTTTGAAATGTTTTCAAAACGTGCCGTCTCCCGGCGAACCCTCTAAAAGTCGAGCTCATGTGAGCCATCTAACCTTTCAACTTGCGATTCCTAGCAAGAACAAGAATAAGAAGTGAAAGTCTGTCGAGGTGCCCGGTTACCTATCCAGGTGCTCTACTGGACTCACTAGCTATCTTCATCACCATGCTATTATTGAAATAGGAGCTTCAGTAAAATGTGGATATTTTTCCACTTGCGTGAGAACAGAATAGAAGATGCAGGAAAGAAATCACATAATTTCATTAAATTCACTGCAAACAGAAGTTGATAACTGCTTTCGGGTTTGTTAATCGTGGTCTGCAGGTTTTCGGTGCTGACGTTTCGTTTATACCTGCGATAGACATTGTAAAAGGCGATGCGGCAATGGAAGAAGTGCCCTCAATTGACGTGTTGTGTTTGCTGATGATGGAATTGTGAGTTTTTTAGTATTAAACATTGAACCAGAGGTTCGACTGTCATTTATGATTACCACTAATTCATCCTCCGGATAAATCTCTCAATCAATAATTGGGAGAGTTATTGTAATCTGAAGTGCCGGTATCCATGTTCTGTTCATATTCAGACTCTCCCCTTTACGCTTGAAGTTATTGCTATGCGTATGGATTTTTATAGCCTTCCTTCACAGTCGCTGATAATTATATAATCTTTTTTGTGGTTCCAACGATGGAGCTAAAACTACAAGGTACACTCCTGGTGTAGTAAGTTGGTCTCTGGGATCTTTCGGTGATTTTAGACTATTCTATTTTAGGTGAGATTTGTTGGTGCTGCATACACGTGACTGATAAATCAGGGAAAGTCGTATTTCGTGTAAATAATTTTATTTAAATATATATTTAAATAAAATTATTTACACGAAATACGACTTTCCCTGATTTATTCTATTTTAGTTTTTCAAGTTTTGAAAATTGTTCTCTCCCCGTTTTGCTGGAAACCTCCCAATATGGTCCGTTAACACCCCTCATGAAACGTAGAAAGGCTTCACCATTGATGGTCTGTTCTATATAAACAGTACATAGATACCGGTTATTTAGAATACACGAACTGTCCCAATACCTGATGGAGAGATTTCTTTTAAGGATCGATTGATATTAATTACAGATAATAATCGGACCTCTGGTTCAATCTTGAATACAGAAACATTTCTAAGTCCAGTATCGGAGAACGCAACGCGGCAATTAAAAATACTTATTCCGTTGCCGCATTGCCTTGAATATATCTACCGCAGTTATAGACGAACGTTAAGCCTAAAAACCTGCGTACCACGGCTAACAAACACGAAAGCCGTTATAGATTTGGACACAGGCTGTGAAAGCCTACAATTTTTGATTGGAACAGAAAATTTATTGATGCTACATTTCGATACCTTTCCTGACAACAAACAGCATTCGATAATATCGATATGTGACCTTTATAATATCTCACCGAGTTCTGATCAATACATTTTCAACACTTGTGTAACTGTGTATGATTTCAGTTTTACCCTGTTTATCATCGAAAATTGGAGAGACCAGTCCTGTATCCTATTTTCGCTTCAGTAACTGTTGATATTTCGTACTTCTTCCACATTTCAAGAATTTTGTCGAAATTGTTTGTCTGGATTGCGAATTTCCGATTGCGGATGATATGAGAGATTATGAGAAGCATGATAGTTCGTTGAGCTGCAATAATATGATGTTGGGCATTGTTCCAAACGATTCCCAGCTATAGCGTCGAAAAACACAATACCAATAAAATATAAGTTTTCAATGCCAGACGTATTATGTTGTTTTCATTCTCCCAATCATTGTGTTTGATATAGTTTCTTAGGTTTCCTCATTCTCAGGTTCTGAGAAAAATAATGACGGTGTATTCTCCCAAGAATATCGTGAAAATTCTGAAGTCTGGGACCATTAAGAGAGTTGACTAAAGGTAGTGATCTTTGGAAGATTATCTCTGATTGAGAGATGATTGATAGAGTTAGGTCAGTGAATGGTCAATCATAATAATTTCACGAATTCGTATTAAAAAAATCCTGCATTTTACTATGACGATTTAGTTCATAGTTTCATGTTCGAATTTCAATATTGAAAATCTCGGAAACTATTCCAGTATCCCTTCGAATTATGAGTGCAGAATACTCAACATATTGAGAAATTGAACTTGGTTTTCAACCTACTGTTGACAAACGTAGCTGCCAGCTCAGTCTTTAATAGTCAAAATAATGTCTCGGTAAATCAGTTTGGCTGTTAGATGAGACAGGATGTTATAGTTAGCCAAAGGTAGATCATCCGAATAGTCCTCGAAAATCGACATTAAAAACTGGTGATAAGTTTACTCCATTGAGAATTCCGTCAAATGAATGAGGACCCAGAATTCTATCTTTGTAAATTCCTGCCCACACGTTAATACTAAATCGCACTTGGGGTCGAATTTCTCGGAACTGCCTAGGGTTGTTTGTGCTCCAAATGTGTTCGTTATTTCAGTTGAATATCCCACAATTCGTGAAAGTGCTTTCATCTGTCCAAATTAAATTATCCAGGAAAACAGGAAAATCAGGTCTTCCTATCAGCCAATTCCAAATATATAATCGTATTTCGGGATCACCTGGATGCATATTCATTCTGAACCGATTTTTTGAGATTTCTCCAAGCACTAGTATGACAAATATTCATTTCGCTGAAAAATTGACGTTTAGATTTTTCGGGAATCATGTTTATCTGCAAATTATTGATTTTTATTGAAAAGGACACAATGTCTAATTTACCCCAAACATACCTCATTTGTCAAAATTTCTTTAGTTTCCTGGTCCATTCTGTCTCCGTATTTTTTCCTTGGCTTTTCAAATCGAATAAACTCAGTGAGGTTTTTATCCAATAACTTGAACATAGTTCGTCTTTTGGGATCGAGTTTAAATACATTTCCGATGTCCTAACACTGTTTATATCGTATTTGTAAATAATTTGTATCATATCTTTTTTTTCTTCATTCGTGAAAGCCATTTTTCACCAAAAATTCAATGACTTGTACAATAAAAAAATGTCATTGAGTGTAACAAATTGAAAGTCAAATTGAAAAACATCAAAGTCGAAGCCTATTATGATAAGATTTTTTTCCCAATATCTCCAATTTTTCGAAAAAGAATGGTAACTTATGATACATCATTGACAAGGTAAAATCTGTTTCAATTCAAAACAGAAAGAATCCAATGTAGCGCCCATAAAAAAATGGTGATGGTGGCCGGAAGACGAAACGTCGGATAGCAAATCTGAAAACACCATTATGTAGCAGGGAAAAAGTGGCAATGTGAAAGTGCAATTTATTTTCGACTCCTTCGAAAAATAAAGCCAGAAAAAAATAACCATTTTCCGATATTTCTGTGTTTTCCGGGTATCTCCGGATATATTCGGATTTTCAGAATTTTCTCTACAGCATACTGTTGGTCAGGTAGGTAAATGCGCAACTTTACCCCAATTCAACCATCTTCGTATATCTCATAAATTCCGAGATCCCACTGGTGAGGATCGAATTTGGAACACCCTCTAAATGAAATCCTTCGATATATTTTTCGTTTTGACCTGCTACATAACTTTTGTTATTTAGTTTATTAAGTATTCTTTCTATTATTCTACATATTCTAATTATTAACACATACGATTCAAATCGTTCCACACCTGCTCACGAATCCAAACGCGAATTTATTTTCTCTCCGAAAATAAAACATTGTCACTGCCTTCGTAAAAACATCTCTTAATCCCGAGAGATGCACACAATTTCTCTGCTCCCTATAAACTTTATCCGCCTTTGGGTTGGTGTACGGTCGATACGAAGGAAATTTCAGGATTTCCCGACCATATTTCCTCCGCGAAAGCTCACTAGATTTGGATTTTATGTATCCACGGATCCGGAAAAACAAATATTTGTAAGACGGGTGGAATTTGTTCTCGCGCGAGCCATATAAAATTCATCTTGGCATGTGTGTCGTTTGTAAATGGGAAAATGGAGATTAGAGGGAAAAGGTGTTGAAATTACTTGAATCTGAATGAGTTCGAAGGGTTTCGTATATACTTTTTACAAAAAAGGCTTTGATGAAAATATTTATGAGTAATGTTTTGTGAACATTCGAGAAGGGTTCATAACATACTAGTGGAAGCTCTAGTGATAGTCCGTATGAGTCAAACACAAGGAGGATTAAATGATTTGACTCCTCATTTTCATTATTCTTCGCTTATCATTCATATTTTTTCGATATTTCTCTGGGTTCGTTTATTAAAACTCGAAACAACACTAAACTACTTTCATTACAACTCTTTATCACAACACATTACAATACAATCACTTAAACTGCTCAGCTAAACTATCCAACGCTCTGTACTAAAACTCTATACACTTCGACTTCTGCACTTAGCAATCGAAGCTCTCTCTACTAGAAACTCTGATTTACTCTCTGCTGTCGTGATGAAGTGTCTCCCTACGTACTTGCGTACGCCTGTGGAGAATCTTCGAGAGAGGTCTCGATGATGTATATCAAATTCTCTACGCCAATCGGAATTTCTTGGAAATTGACGTTCCCTCTTCGACCTCTCATATCATTTTGCGTTTACGAGCGACAAGGCCGGCGCTAGGAGATTTCGTAACAATATAATTGATTTATCATTCATTGAAAAAGCATTTTTTTTGATTCTCTCTCTATTAAATAGGGACTTCACCAACTAAGAGTCCAGAAGAATCTTTAGAAAAATAGCCGAAGTTAGGTAAAACTAGGGTCAGGATTATTTTTATTTCGAGTTCACCTCCACTACGTTTGTTGTTGATGTATATGTTGCGTGTAGCTTGACATTTGACACAAGTAATTACTTCTGCCTAAAAAATTCGCAAAGTTAAGATTCAGAGTTTTTTTTTGGAAAATTGAGGAAATTTAATGAGATAAAACACACTATCGTTTGATTTTTGGTAGGTTGAAATCGCTGCAAATCTTTTTGAGAATCTGATGAAAATAAGTTTTTTCTGGTTTTGCTTGAACTTTTTCAAATTGTTCTATTTCCATTCAAAATTCTTAACAAAATGCTGAGGCAGAACCAAAAAATGAAAGTTTTTTTCAATGTATCTCAAAAAGTTGCAGCGATTTCAACTCACCAAAAATCAGTCGACAGGTTTTGGGGAACTCTGGTGAATTTTTAAGGATACTTTTGGCATTTCGTTCAAATTGTCGAAGTATTTACAGATTTTTTATCATACGCCTGTTATTTTTCGGGTATGAATTTTTGCATATTCAACTTTGGGCGTCACCTCGTAGGTTGATTGGATTGCAGTGACAGTTTACAAGTTCAATACAATATCCCAAAATTTGCATTTCTCTCATTATAATGAAATGATAACGTGAAGACGAAGGGTGACTTGCATGGTTGGCATACGGTTCGTGTCCGTCATTTTCCACGCTTGCAGCACTAAACACTATAATTTGTTCCTGAAATGATTTGAAAATATATTGATTTCAGTTCGTAAGCTCTGAAGAATTTCTTTTGTGTTTTGAACGATCATCGGTTGTTCACTTCATACAATGCATAATTTATTTTTCTTTCGGAAACTTCCTACATGATTCATTCATGGCGAGACATGCGAGCAAAGTAGCAGGCAGTGGCATGTTACCTCATGAAACAAATGCAATGTTGAGCTAAAAACAGCACGCGTGTTGGTGTCTGCAAATGCTGCTTGTCTTTTTCAGTCTGCATTCGATTCAAGGATGAGTCAGTCTTATATACTGACACCGAGTTGCGGATGAGATCATTCAATTGATTCAGTTATTGTGAATATTATTAATACCTACTATTATTCAAACATCAGATAGATTCCAACTAGGTAAAACAAAAGAATATCTCTATTGATTAAGGTTATGCCGTTTCATACACTTTCCGTAAAATTTGTGTGCATTCACACATTTAATTTTCTTTTTGCCGTTATTGACTCTAAAACTGTGCTGTTCAACTATGATGATTAAATAAATTCACTGAAGCCCTGACGATAAGGCTATAAAGCTTCGAAACCGTATGCTGATTACTATCCAGTTTTGATGTCCATATATTTTCAATATATATTGGTGGACACAACATCGATTACTTTACTCGCTCATTTTGATAACTCCACTTCGAGTTTGGACTATTTCATGAAATAAAAAAATCAAAGTTGATAGTCTGAAAGTTCATCTCTGACATGATTTTTTTCAAAGAATAAAAGATATAGAGTTCAAATAGGTTTTCGTTCTCCATCAATGCAACCTTTATTTACGAGGGTGTTTTAGTCCAAATATCATCTTTTTGGTTGCCGCTATATTTGCTACACATTAAAATTATATAACCAAATCTTTGGGTGAGTGAAACATTTTGGTATTCTATCATTTCCAGCGAACTCATTTCGTCCGTCAAAAATATGTTGGGGCGAACTGGAAAGATTATTGTCGGAAAACGTATGGAAACGGTACGGAAAGTGTGTACTGTGTCATTCAATTTCTATTTAACATTTGTTATTTGAACGAAACTGATATGGAATATACGAAATCGGAACGTATAGTGAGAATCATCCTTCACTGTCCACAAAAAGGTGAAAATGTACTGCTTCACGACAAGTAATTTGTAAAAGTTCACAAATATTGTGGTGTTTTTGTTACCAACGATAGGTCGAAGTCACCTTATAATATTTGATATGTTATTGTGGTAAGTGCGTATGTACTCGTCGATCATAGGATTGCCGAATTCTATCCTTATAACTTAACTAGTGATAGTATTTCGTCGAAAGATGTGAAAGATAATCATAGATGACTTGAATATTGTTTTGAAACAAAATAATGATTCCTCAAATACCAATCAAACAATGTATCTGAAAATTTTCTAGGTAAGATGAATACCTACTTTAGTTCTTTATCAATTGACTATATAACAATTTCATCTACAAACATTGCGTATGGATTAAATAATTTGTCAATTTTGCAATGAATGAATTCTCTTCATATAATCAACATTTTTATTTCAGTAGTACAGATTATATATAGTCCCCAATATAATGGAATAAAAAATCTCTATAATGAATGCAATACGATCTTCGAATTGCCGACAACCGGAATTTTACAAATTTGGCATATTTCAGACTCCCAGACCTGATGTTGACAAACAACGAGAAGATCGCAATACAGTGGCAGAGAATATATTGAATGACAGCGACGAGAATTCTGGTTTAGGTATTCGACAAATGGCACGATATTTATGCTTTTCTCGAGTAACTGTCGGGGGTGCTGCCACAATATAGCCCCTAACCGTGAGGAATCCTAATTTCTTATGCAGTAGCGCATCTAGAAGTTCCAGAGGCGAAACGATAACACCTTCAAGGTTTGTTGTCTGACAAAAGTTCCTTGGCAAGAGGAACGTTAAAAATCTGAAATTCACAGTGTTGGTGTTCTGGCTCATCCGTTTACATTTCGAATGATATGAAAATGAGTCCCGGAATTTTTTTATCTGTTATATTATGTTTGGTATAACATTGTATGAACCAATTTTCTATGCGAAATTTCATCTATTTGTCCCTCAATATTTTTTCACAAATACGGTTCTATACATTTTCATCTACTCAGTAATGAATCACAACATGTGTACTTCATGACGTTTCTGATATGATATAATATCCCCATTCATTTGTCGAATTTTCACAAGAGTATGCAAGTATTGTTTTATGGATAATAAAGTCAAGTTGAAGAGGAAAACATTGTTATTCCAGATCTTTGTGATTGTAGTTATAATTTTCGAAAACTGAAATTCAGATCGTTTGAAACTGCTGAGTACAGAATAGAGAACTTGATTATTTTGGAACTCCCTTGGTTCTCAATGAAATGATTTTTTTTCTATCTCTATTTTCCGAAAAACATTCAACGGTATAAGGTATTGAACCGCCCCCATAAAATATTGGCTTTTGAACAATATTTCAACCGAAACTCCATGAATGCCTTCGAATTCTGTAACTGATTAAGAATCGTATAACCAAACATTGATGATTTTTTCGTAGTGACACGTTAAAGTAAACATAGCATTGCAATGAACGAAATGAACCAATTGAAATAATTCCATACCTGATCATAACAAAGATGAATTTTTTGAACTTATTCATGATGTAGGCTGTAGAGCCAAAAATCAAAAACTCCGATTTCATGTTTTAACGGATCCTTCGTAAGAGAGTGTATTGGCGGTATGATTTTTTTTCTTCTTGCGGTTCCCACCAATTCAGCTTGAAAACAGTGTAATATTATAACAAAATAAAAGTGGAAAAGATTGAGTGCATGACATATATTTGTATTGGCCAACATAAAAAATTAAACAGAATGAAAGAAATCGAAATAAAATAATAAGTGGGACTATTTATTTTTGGTTAATTTTCTAAAATTATTTGAAATGATTATGAATCGAATCTTGTTGAATGTTTTCATTTCTTTTTTGTAAAATTACTTACCTCTGCCTACGGCATCGGTAAATAATCTTTATTTCTCTGAATTATTGATGCATTTTCTTTCTCGGTTTTTAATACTCTATACTAGCGACCCGCCCCCACCTCGCACGGATAAAAATGGTTAGTGTGGGTTATCCCTAAGAAATAGACATATTATACCATCGCGGACTTTTATTCTAGACCTTTTAAAGCTGTTCAATACTTTATTTAGTACATTGTTTTGATCTATCTCTTAGGGTTCAGCCACCATTTGCAATGTAAGTGCAAAAAAATGTTTTTATTTACGACATCACATTAAAAACCCAGTGTTTTTCTACTATAGTATGCATGCACTTTACATATAAACCTTCCTCTTGAACCACTCTATCTGTTAAAAAAGCACATCGAAGCGGGAAGCGACTTTGTTGATTGTTTTTCACATTTTTATTGAACTTAGAAATATATTTGAGTACTGTAGGTCACGTATCAAATGGAATGTGTATGTTGCACCCGAACGAAAGTCATAGAGTTCTGTGGCGTAAAAATGGACAAACGATTGTATTGTCCGTTTTGCACACGAAAGACTGAGCACTCGCTTTCTGCGTCATATCCAACCATGCCCTCTTGCGTTGCGATATGGCCATCATAACCACTCTCGTTGTATAAACTGCAAAACTGTCCTCGCAAGAAAGTTTTTCCATCTCCAGGACATTCCGGATTCATCCGTGCTCCTTGGATGATTGAAATAGCAACTGGATCTGTCATCAATTCGTTATTGAGTTCAAACTGCCGCGGCCGTTCCCACATTCACGTCTGGTCCAACCCACAATTGAATTTGCGATCGTCTGGCAACAAGG
Source organism: Zygogramma bicolorata (assembly GCA_032362365.1). Classification (NCBI taxonomy): domain Eukaryota; kingdom Metazoa; phylum Arthropoda; class Insecta; order Coleoptera; family Chrysomelidae; genus Zygogramma; species Zygogramma bicolorata. Next base: position 180,556 of record JAVJAQ010005821.1, read on the forward strand.
CGAAGAGACAGATGCACTTGCACATGCACCGCGTAATTCGCTGGGCGCCGCAATTCTTCAATTATTCGGCTACATCAAAGTTAGCGTAGCAGTTGGTGGGAAACCGAGACGACTGCTATTCATGAAAGTCCTTTGCTTTGGGGGTCTGGGACTACAAATGGCATTCTTGGTAGAACGGAATGCATCCGATTAAATGGGAACTGAAAAGGCTTGCTGCATGTCTACTATCGCTCGAACTTTGGTTAATGGAACATCAAAAGTTCACTTCCAATCAGGAGGAAGGTTCGAGAGGTATTGTCAATTTCTTGGAAAGTTTGCTTTCCTCGATATTGTTTGGAACAATTTCTAATCGGATTTTGTCAGAAACAGATGACTTCGGTTTCAGGACTCCAGCTGACACAATTTCTGAACTTCCGATCCACTTCTCTTTCACGCAGTTTTTCAGTATATTTTCTCGACAATGGAAATATTGTCTAGAATTGAACCAAATGGTATCTCTATTGGAATATTTAATCCTCAAGGGAAGTGAATATACATTTCATATGACATTTGATGATCTCAGAAAGCAAGCAATCGACTTTTACTAAGTTTATTCCAAAATTTTACAGCTGAATGTGTATGGTATATGCGCTTCCTAATCTAGGACAACAAACTACACCAAGAAAGAATGTTCATTTATTATCGACGATTAGGGAATGTTTATTGTTATTAATGTTATTTTTATATATTCAATTACTAAGACTAATATTTCTTTTATTACTCGAATATGCGGTTATGTAACATATACATAATACATTTACATACATGTAAAAATATGACATTTACTAGTAGAAACATGCGTTCTTTTCGATGTTATTTCCAAGATAGTTTATTGCCGTTTGAAAAATTGATGATAACGTCATGGCTAGAACAAAATATGAGTAGACCAACAATGCGCAACTGAAAGAATAACTCAACCTGTCTCAGCTCTTTTCAACAATGGCCATATCAAGATTTTATCGAATTTGTTTCAACCTTTACGTGCTCACTTTATAATATATTGCTATTCATAGACGAATCAGGCTCCAGAGTGGTTGTAGTTGTGTGACAGCTTCACAAGAAATTATTAATGATATAAATGAAGCTATACACACGAACGAAGGAATAATATCGGTTCTTCTGGACTACTCAAGAAGCATTCAATACCCTCAGCCACCTAACTTTTTAAGATATTCTCCTTTTTGTTTTTACAACCCAACAAGAATTCGAATATAATTATATTTCGTTAACAGATTACAAAAAATCAACTTGGCAATTTATCCTCTACTCGGCAAAGTATTTTCTAAATGGAAGCATATGAATTCAGGAGTACCGCAAGGATTTATACCCTCTACACAACCACTTTCTATGAAAAACTGAATTATTGTAATCATTTGATTAATCAATATGCTTATGACTATTGAAAAAAATTTTTTTCCAATCCAACACTTGCAGTAAATCGCATCAACACTAACTCGAACGATATTCTCAATGTCTACAGATCATACACCAAAAATCAATCAAAACATGTCAAAAGTTATGATATTTGGAAGTGAAACTATTCGTCATGAAGCTGCTTTACGATTCACTGTTCCTGTTCCACTGTTTAGATAACGATGACGTGAATCGAATACAAATAAAACAAAATTCCTATATAAGACTAATTTTCGGAATGACAAAGAGATCAAGAACATTTGAATTGAACTGGCTCAATAAGATTATTTGCTGTCGCTTGCACATCCCGTGTATGTTCTGAATTTTCAGATATGAAAGCCCCCTTTACCTATGCCATCACCAGTTCTATGAAACGAACGTCCCTAATTTGAATATTCGAAAAAAAGTTGATTCTTTAGGTTTATGTTCACAGAAAAGAGTAATTTAGGAAAGCCTTTTTCCGTAACATTTCAGACATTATAATTCAGTACCTAGGTAAGCGCTATGCTCGTTTTTGCGGATTCCTGTGAGAATATTTCTTCACGAATATCATTCAATTCATTCAAACTTTTATTTCATCTCCAAACTGTGTGATTCCACACAGATGATTAGCGTCGGTCAATCATTTTCCTCCTTCATTTCTTTTCTTTCTTTTACTCTCATCTTTCTTATTGATCTCTCTGCCCTTGGTAGATAGAAGCAGACATTCTGCTAGAAGAAGCCATTCCATAGTGAAATACGGGTTGCGGTTTTGTCATTTTATCAAAGTGAAAATTTTACAGGAAACATCTAAACTCAACTATAATCAAGTGCTCTCTCAGTGAAATAGAATACATTTTTTGTTGCTTTTTCAGAAAAATCCGAGTTTTCATTTTTTGGAATTTCGAGAACAAGGGATACATCTTTGTCACAGACAGCGAACTTTGAAAGATTAGGTACTCAGAACCTACTAATTATTAGAAAACACGTTCCTATTTCTAGAACCCATTCGTCTTAGAAATCGATATAGAGGAAGAGGAGTTACGACAGGAAAATTCCAACCCCCTTTCGATTAAACAACCTACACTATCCACTGAACCGTACGGATTCAATTCAACTCACCCAGAGACATCATTGGATAGAAATAAATCTCGGTCACGTAGCCTCATTCCATTCATCACGTCCGTATCCTGATTAAAAGTAATCTGATGAATTTTATCTGTTTCTTTTTATTCTACTCAGAATTAATCAGCTTGATTCATTGCTGTTTCAGACTGCACTGCTGCACTTACGTTACTTGCGTTTCAACACCGCATTGAGGATACAATTGTAAAGCGCAGACAACGTAAATGTACCGAATGAAAAGCAAATTGGTTTTTTAATGGAGTTTCTGCCGGATTTTTTCGCGAAGCATTATGCTACCACTTTTTCCAGAAATCCATTCGGAGATGCAGAAACGAGCACTTTTCCGCTTATTAAATTAATGTTCTGGATGAATCTACATACATAAACTGCGTAGAGTTGATTTATTCTTAGCAAACATCAAACCTAACCTTACATTAGCCGACGGTATATCAATATCAATACATGATTGTCTTTTTTGTCGAACTGGATATTCAAAAAATTATTCGCATGTAGGTACACATTTCTTGAAGGAAGGTAGAAGTTCCAACGGGCACACCAGTTCCATGGCCTATGAGCAATCATACGAAAGGAGGAATGAGGGTTTTTCCTGGGCCTACTGGTATCAAGGGCAGACGATGGGTACGAAATATTCTTCAGAGATATTTTTTCTTACAGAGGCATGCTCTTCGTTCAAGTGGAGCCCTCCTCCTTCGAGACCCTGCTTCGACTTGTAGTTACTGAAACATACAATGGAATCGATATATCAAAATAAAAGATCGATCCAATATCATTAAGAAGAGAACGACTTTGGTAAAATGTACTGTAATTCCTCATGACGAGTAATCGAAATACAAAAGTTGTATAATTTAAAGATTGTAGACCGACAATAAAATGATCACGAGAATAGTCTCTTTTGGGATTTTCACTATGTAACAAGGTTTGCAAAACCTGAACAAAAATATTACTGTTTCAAGCAGCAATGTGCTATTTCAAACCGGCCAATTATAAATGAATATGTCATTTTGTTCATCTCCCACTTTATACAAATGAATTGATCTCTTTCTGTCAGCTAATTAAAAGTTGATTTGACCCTGAATTAATTTAGTCAGAGCCGGTTTTTCAATAAACTCTTAGGGCCGGTTTTTCAATAACCTGCTAACCTGGAAGCTTAGGTGGTATAGAGAGACATTCCATTGGCTGCTAAGGACTTAGCTGACAGTTAAGTTTCTTGAGAGTAAATAAAAAAACCGGCCCTTAAGATGGTCTATCTCAGTGCACTCATGTCGTAAAAACAAGGTATCGATCTAATCACGTTACTACCAACATATATTTTTATGAAATTCATGAATCATGATCATCCCCTTAGAGGAAAGTCACCTGCATCTCTTCATGAAATCATATTTTGAAATTTCGGTCACATTTAAAAAATACAAGTGATTGAAATGAACGTAGAAATTTCGTGAAAGCCATGGATTTGAAACATTTTTATTTTTCTATTAAAATTTTACAATCTGCTTTCACAAAGACACGTAATAGATTTATACAAAAGTGATTATACAAAATCGATACCTTCTTTCTCCCGAATTCAGTGAGAGCAGAAATAATTTTTATTTTTCAATTGAAATGTAAACCTCAAATTCTGGTGGTAAAAAGACATTCAATGGACTTTCATCTTCGTGCATAACTTCGAGCTTTAGAAAAAAATCTCTAGTTACAACGTGACGTGTCATTTTCTATAATTTGTTCGTGTTTGGTAGACCGGGACATAGCTTCTTAAAGGATCCTGTAAATCCGTTATTTCCGTTCCAGGGCTGCGAGATGGCAAGCACCACATTCGATTATTGCTACACTTTCTACTCGAATTACAGAAATCTTCCTTCGTTTCGTCTCCCATTTTAGAATATCTGGAGTTGCTTCTTGTAGTGTTGAAATATGACCCGCAAAATCCTTCTAAAACAATAAATGAAATTAATATACTCATAAATTGATAAAGACTCTTGGGAGACCTTTTTTTTATATTCATAAGAGGAAAAATATTTGGTACGAGTACTTTTCTGACTCGAAAGTTGTGACGAGGAAATTTAATTTTTGTTTCAATTATGATATCAATTCTCACACCAGACACTAGTGGAATCAATAAGAAATTGAAATTTATATTATTGGAATTGATTTTTTTCATTTCACTCCCACACTCAGTCCACATATGCATGAAATCATTTACGAAATTCTCTAGGCATGTAGAGATCTCATTGGCAATAATTCGTTTATTAAAACCAACACACTTCACCATTTATTCTTCGTCAGCAGCGTGTTTGTTTTATTCATAGTATTCTTCCCCTTTTTAGATGTGTTGTCTTCATATTGAATCAAAGGAAAAAAAAAGAACGTTCCTAAATATATTCACTCTCGAATAAATATAACTCTTTTTAACTTCCATCAACGTTATACAGTCGTTCGAGAATTCGTTGTACTTTTTTTTCTGTTTTTTTTCTTATTCAGAATTAGGTCACTGTCTCTGTCTAAGAAACACTGTTCAAACTGGCATGAATGTGACTCGTTAGTTAATATGTTCATGCATGTTACATTTATTATCTGAGCGTAACAAAGATAAATCTCTAGATAGTGTGTTCCCTCCTACACTGTATGCGTCAAACTGTTATGGGCATTAACAAACGGCTAAGCTTGAATAGAAATGAACTGGTTGTTATCGTAAGTCTTGAATTTGCCATAGTGGGTTTACATTTCTCTTCCTAAGAATTTGATAATCCAATTTCCAAATCACGGGTTTGGCTGTTGCATTCTGAAATGGGCTATATCATTATTTGAACGACTAGTTTTTGTTTTTTTATCTTGTCATTCTTGGAAACGATCGAAAAAAAGTGTAGAGCTTTTAGACTGTGTTATTATACTGTTCGAGGACCGCCAGGAGCATACTCAATAACGAATACGTGTTATGATTGGGCTGATTATGAATCAGATCGCAAAATATCCTGTCTTCGACTTGATTGCTCAGGAGTAAGCATCGAATCCGAACTTTTCCTTGCACATGCGCAATAGGTGTGTAATTTGCTTGTTGCCCTTGGTAACACTGTTGTTGTGATTTGAAGGCTGACTAATAGCCATTTCATACTAATTATTTTCTTTTCAATATGACACGTATCAGCTGTCAGTTGATGATCCTCTTGCCACCAAGAAGCGTTCGTAAGGAAATAACAATGGATCTGGAACTGTTAGTAAAAAGTTCTGGATTATTTCATTGTGCAACTGGTTCTGCTCAGAGCTATAATCGTTCTAGAACCATGCTCAAAATTAGAGGTCGAACAAACCTGAATTTCTTGTTCACCACGACTGACTGCTGACTGTGTTGTTCACTTCTTGCGAAGAGCGCAATGCAAATTAACTGCGACCTAATAATTATAACTATCCAATAATTGAAACACTGGGAATGAAGTAACTCTCGAGCCCTCTGATTAGTATCTCTCTGTTCTCCCGTATAGTGACGAAAGTAGTCAGTGCCACTTGTATATATTTCTGCCTCTCACAATCGCGGAAAAATTCAAATCATATAAAAAAGGCTAATCGAACAATTATTGCCTATACTCTTACTTCTGCAGGTAAGTTTCGATAAGTTATAACTTTGACTACCGGTGAGTGCTTTACATTTGAAGCAAAAAATTCAATTTGTACGGAACGTTAGTATATTTGTGTGGCGAGCATACAAATCATTACTTTCACTCCTATTAACACCATATTCATTGACCGTTTCAACTGAAACATGAAGCAGCAATTTTTCACTTCAAAACGGAAGGTTAACGATTAAAATTATTATTGTGAAAACATGTTTTGAATATAATGAAATGGGATTTGAAATACATCTGTTTTGAGATCGTTTCTGGTATAGAAAAAGTAAAGATGTCCTCTTTGGCTTTTGCAGGGTGGTGACTTGGCTCGGAATGCTCCACCGATGTCTTGCACTAATTTCCTCGCTTAATAATTCCTTTCTAAATAGTCTCAACACCCTGAAGGGCACGCGCGAATACAAGTTCCCTTCTGTAATAAGGGCCTGCCCTCCATACAGATAACCATGAGATTCGCTATAATAAATATCAGAATCTATAATCTAGAGTGGGACCACACGAAGGTGTTCTCTTATGCAATGCGCTTTTACGAATTGGCGTTTGCTTCATTTTAATTGTGCACTCTAGTTGTCGAATCCCTCTCGACACCATAGGACGGAGATCACCGACAATTGAATTCCAATATAATCACCCCTAGGGCCGAATGACGGATAACATGTTAACAGTCAAGGTTAGGTTAACAATAATCCGGTGTGCACAAGTGACCGTGGGGTGTTTAGAGTACTTGTCATGCTAAGCAGAGCTAAGCTCATAATATGATCCCATTAGGAACGCTTGTGGCTATGTGTTCCTGTTGATTTGCGATTGCATATGTAAATGGGATCGAACACGTTTCGGTACATTAGCAACACCTATCATTATATTCAAGGTGAGATTCAAACAGTGTGTTTGTGAAAGCGGTATCACTTTTTTGTTTTCGAATTCAGGAAGGCTTCTAGTGACATTTTGTTCGAAAACTCAACCGATTCTCTATTCAACACTGTCATTAGCGGTTTCATTTTGATTTTGAGTGTTGAAATGAATGAATATAGAAGTTCAAACCGGTACTCACTAGAATCCATTTCAATATTGAGAAAACTTCTTACACACTTGAAATATTACCACCTGAACCAGGTTACCAAACCGCGGCACGTGTATTAAAGCGCGGTTAAAATGAAAAAATAAACCTCTCCTTGAGACAAATTTGCGCACTAAGTACCACAAGACCACCCCCCTTTCTCGAAAAAGTTGACGCTGTCCCATTGGCAAAGAGTGACACACAGATAAATATTGTTCCGTAAAAAGTGATGCCTTTTTATCTCAAATCCGATCTTGATACCTCGTTCTGTTCCCTGAATTGCCAAAAATGTAAGGGCTGATAGAAATGCTCGAAGTATGACAACTTCAGTTATTTTGAGTAGCGGTTATGCTAGCTAATTCCTTCCTATTTACTCATTTCAGGAGTATCAAATGCTGAAGTGACGTTCAGTTTGCCGGCAGTTACTTTGGGCAATGGCCGAAAATATCATTTGCCTCTGTTGCGGCTGCAGAATGCTTGTTTTGCATCCAACTGTACGAAAAATATATTGAGGAATAACACCAAAACTGACATTATATTGGTACTTGTGAACATGTCTGCCATTTCACTTAGGATGAGTATATATCATCGACTTTTTCCTTGTTGAATAGCCTGTTTCATGTCTCATGTGGTCGGCGTTAATTCCGTATATCTTACATTGATCACGGAAATGTTTTTTCTTCTCTTTGTTTTACACTCTTTCTCTTCTTCAGAGTGAATTGGGGGAGGTAGCTGGTGAGTTGAGTCGGTTATCTGGAGTCGTGCATCGTTTACCGTGGCTATGGTCTGGATGCTGGCCACTTTTGGGCAGTCTTTTTCTCACTCTCTAATCTCGCTCGGGCGTTGACATTAAGACCTCTTTAATTCTTATCTCGCACGAATTTCATTCTTCTGAGGGGTTGAGATTCGTAGTGAAACTTCAGCTCGTTATCAAAAAACCCCATTTCAAACCCATCATTATTTATTGTCAATGTGGGAATCAAAGTTCTCTTTTTTTTTATGGTCACGATAATTCAAATTATTGAACATTTTTTGGTCCTCACTGTTCTCATTTCACCGATGACAACTTCTTTGATTCCACTGTTTCTTTTGAAATAATAAAGGAATGCTATATAGGGCATTCAAAATTTGCATGGAGCATTAACAAATCGGTAAGTTTAACGTTTTTTCATTCTCTTACTTTGCATTAAATTGTATCGTTATTCTACTTGAATGGAATGGCATATATTTTGTTTTCATGCAACCCATTCATTCAATCTGTATAAAATTTTATTGTAAATTCAAGTCATAAAACTGTTATAAATTCATTATTATAAATACCGTTTTCCCATACGACTGGGAATGTTAATAAATTATGATTCTCGATTACCTTCTTTATGATTCATTCCGAGATTTATTTTAATGGACGGCTCCTAATTTTTTATCGATTGATTGGAACAGCGCCGATGAACCCTGGACGTTCACTAACAAAATTGACTTCTTTATCAGCACACTCAATTTGGTTCGAGACAGTGGCGGGGGAGTCATTTGGAAATTTGTTCATGTTTTAATCTTTTTCAACTTTGAAAAATACTTCTGAGAACTATTAGCGAAATTTCTTGTGATTTTGTTGAAGTGAAAACCTACTATAATCTGCCCAACAGCTCGTTCGGAGAATAATTTCTCTACCTATTGTTACATATGCCGGATGTTCACTTTTCTGGGGTGATCGAGTATATTTCTTTTCATTCATTATTCTTCCTATCATTTCTATACTATCTGTCTCGTGCTTCTAATTCATTTGAGGTCTGGAAAAGTAGAAGGGTGAGCATAGCCATAGCTTATTACTGATACTGATTTTCAATTGTGCTTCCTCGACATTCAGGATTTAACCAGCCACGAGATAAGCCTTCCCTAGTTCATAATCACGCAAGGGGTACCCCTCTTTTGATTTTAGGTGATAATGTTGAATGATCATTCCTTTTTTTCTTGATAGTTTCGTTCGAAAGATTGTGTGTTCATTAACTGAATCCTTTGAAATTTCCTCTGGTAATAATATATGGAAAACTTTGAGATATGAATTGAATGTATTCCACCCCCAATATAGTAGATGAAGAGAGGTTGGGAAGGTTAGAGTAATTTAAGCTCGAATTTAAGTGTGAAAATATCACTGTGTCATTCACAATATCTCTTCAAGTGGCTTATTACTCTTTCTACAATATATTATGCATCGTGTTATGTGGAAAACTGACAATATATGCGTTATTTTGGAAATATTCGTTCTTAAATTCCAAAAACACCTGATGCCGCTTTTTTTGATACAAGCGATTTGTTGTTTTTGACAAGACCTTTCACCTATTGCACATCATATATTGCCGTTCGAATAATTGTGGAGTGGATTTTTTTTAATTCCGCTATAAAAATTTTTGACCGAGCACCCAAAAATATTCGTCATTGTCATTATTAACACTACCTTCTCAACGTTTCATTCGGTTACTCGTTACTCTGTAGGTTAGGCCTTTTTTCTACTCCCACTATTTCAAATCGTCCGTTTAAAAGCTCATTTAGAATGCACGTGTATTCTAAATTATTGGTGACCGCCTCCGGAATTGTTTCTTTTAAAACGAGGGTTATGTTTTATTTGATCTGTTGAATTTGAACTCATTCAATGGCCCAAAAACCAAATTCATTCGAAATTATATTTTTATCGTTCAACAGTTTGTGGATTGGTACTGTATGTAGTTCTATCCATGAAGCAAGCAATTGTTTTACCTACTTGCTGTCATCCAGTGACTCGTTGATAATTGAAAATGAGGGATAACGGAGAGATTTCTGCTACACCAGCAGAAATCACCGCACAACCGTAGTGGGATTAGAAAAAGTACAGAACGCAACTCGAGGATAAGGCTAGTTACGTGTACTCGCAAATTGCCGCACTCGGCTACACCTCGTGTTCACAATTTTCGCTCATGCGTAATAGGCTACTTATCCTCCTCGTTACGTAATAACTATTGCAGTCTTCTTACTGGACCAAGCGGCGGTGGCGGATTTTTTCATAGTCGTCCTTTGAAACGGGAAGTAGTTGAAAATAAATCGTAATCTGCAAAAAAACTACGCGCAGCGTGGTACTTATGAGAGCCATATTTTGCGTTCGTTAGGTTCAACAAGAATTTAGATCGAAGCCTATTTACAGGTCACCTTCCATTCTGTAAAAAATTGTTCCAAAATATCTGTCACTGCCGCCCGGTCTACTAAGAGCCCTCCAGCTTAGCCGTAGAAATATTTGATCTCACAAAATGGCATTCTTTGAGAGTGTATGAGTTATAAACATACTCCTATCCTAGGAATGTATTATCAAACGGAGTTGTAACCCTGCTTTCAGTAACTATAAACTATACTTTATAAATACCAATCACTCAGAATTCTAGTTTCCTCGAGTTATAATTTTTTCAGAAAAAAAAACAAAATAATCAACTTGAGTGATATCTAGCCTGAATCAAACTTTAAGTGTGACCTACTATCCAATTTTTTTATTAGTTTCGTGAGGTTCAGTGGAGAAAAAAACTGACAAACATAAGAGCTAATTCTAGATTCGTCGATAGATATGCTTTGATTTTGTCAGCGGGGAACATTTTGAACACTTTTTGTAATGACAGTAGTGTTGTGTGTTTATTAGTGTTGTACTTTAGTAGCGTTCCTTTTGATTGTATTTTGATAATTGAAAAATAACAATTCATGAATTACTTTGGTGAGGTTTTCGTAGGGAGAAGCTTTTCTTGGAAGGGGAGATGAAATGTGAAGTGCACTATTCATAACTAAATATGTTGCGTCATGATTCGATATGATTCGAACCCAGTTATTTGTTATGGAATCGCAGTTGTTCGTTAACAATTTCAGTGATCTATTACAATATTCAAATGAAAAATCACTCATTTTCACTCTACAGTCGACATTATTCATGTACCAGATTCAAATCGATCAAGGCCCCTCAACAGTGATATTACTTCATACAGAAGGTCATCAATCAACCCTTTCTTCAGTACGCTCATGGTAGTCCATATATTATCCGACCCTCTTGACATTTTATCGCCATGCATGCTTCAGCCTCTCCAACAAACTTTATTTGGCTTTTTTAATACTGACGAAACGGCGTCCGTGTCAGGATAATTCGCAAATTAACACGATTTTCCTTTTAACATCAAGCCCTGCAGAACTTTTTGCAATTAATGGCAATTGTGATATCATATGGAGATTCGGGATCATGGTTCACGAGATGAGAAACAAGAATGAATCATACTTATTTTTGGTGAAGACTCCACATAAATTGGTCTACTTGAGAGCTGATATTTTTTGTTAGCCTGCCTCTTTTCTTGATACTCGCAAGTTCATATCGTTGTTAGGATTTGTGAGTTTTGTTCTTGCCCAAGTTACCTAGCTTGATTTTTGGTAGATAGTTGGAATAACCAATGATATCTATGGAAGAAAACCCGAATTTTCAGCTGATCCTCATTAAAACTTCTTGTAGGAGTCAATTATAACACCAAACTTCTATTATTTGTTGTATTGAACTGGCCGATACTTGATGAAAATCCATATTTAACAGAAACTATCACTTTTTCCTGTATGATTACAACAAGGTGTTTACAAAACATTATTTTATTCTGCTTGAGGAAGCTATGTATAGCAGAACACGTGTCGCAGTTTTGTGAACCCATTGTAAGTGGGAATCTTTCAGGAAACGCGCGTCGTGTGCAAATAATCAGTTTGGTGTCAAGTTTTGACGTTTACACCAGAGGTTCATAACTTATCGTTTTTTTATTTTCATTGATTTATCTTCAGTTGTGCTAAAGCACAATAGGGGATGGAAATCGTTTAGTTAGTTAAAGTTCTAGTATGTATATCGATTTAGTATTTTATTTTACCTGAATAGAGAATCGATCCATTATGCTCTGCAGATATATCTAACTGCTCTTTAAAAAAAACAGTAAGATGGGAAGAGAGCATTGTTACCATACCTACAGCCTTCTATTTGAATTCCTTCTGGAAGTAGTATTAGCGAGAATATTAGTTATGTCCGAGATATACTATGAACTTTTCTTCTCTTCAGTGAATCATACACAGTAATGTTTCATTCCTCATTTGTATATATTTCTTTGGCCGACGCTCATTTGTTATTGCGTCAATGGTGTCTCCCAATTAGTGAGTTTTCGCCCCTCTTTGATTCCTTGGTTTTGAAACTTCATATACAGGGGATGCGAATGAACCCGGTTTTTTTTCATTGTCGTGGTATATTCTGAACCACATATGGTCTATCTTTATACGTAAACTCATCCTTTCGAAAAAACAATAAAAATGAGTAGTCGTCAGTGGAAGGTCCAACAAGTCGTTGATCTTCCTTCCATAATTCAAAATTTCTTCTGCACGAGCATCAGGCCTTGATGATGGATTATTTGCTGAAATTTTGCTAGCATTTTTTCCTCCTATCTCAGTATTTTATCTGATTCAGTGAAGGTTCTCATAACGAATAATTCATTTACTGCAAGGAAAAATAATTTTGAACTATCATTATTCAGAACTCTTTATTCGCCTGTTGAATCTCATACCTACATTTGCATTCGAACAAAGCCAATGATGATTAATTGTAAAAGTGAGTAAACTATTGGGATATCGCAATCGAATGGTTTTCACAATTGCCACAGTTTCAAATCCGTGTTTGTTGATTGATACAATCTGTAAATTTGCACCCCAGATTAACGACATGTTCATATCTAATTTCAATTAGAACGGTAAGAGAGATTAGCAACAAAAATGTGGAAATGTTGGAAAGACACGTTCCACCGTAGGAGAATTGGTTATACCGATATTGCGAGAATAGGCGTTTTCACAACGTAGAACTGAAATATTGACACGAGAACGAATATCCAGAAAATGAAGGAAGCGATAATGTCTTTCGGAGATCTTCTGCTTTGAGATGATGGCGCCATCTTTCATATCCCAACAATTTGACGTTATACGTGGTTAGAGATTCTTCTTTCGTTGAACTTCTATATCTTGGTGATATTAATATGAATACCTCTGGTTTTTCGACCCACAGTCCGTAATTTGCGAAAAGTGCACGTGAATTCTCTCAAGAAAATGAGTTTAATTGTGAAGAAAGTCGAGTGCCCAATTACCAAATTTTGTCAGAATTGTAATTTGCACTAACAAGACGATTGGAAGGTAGTTTTTTCTACGACTACAAAGGTGTGAAAGAAAGAAACAATATAGATTAATCGATTTCCTTATGAATGTGGATTATGTAGGAACTGCCGGCAGAATAAATTTAATCTTCTGATGGCAATAGGTACACGATGTTCAGAAAGTTTTGTCCATTGCAGAAATGAAAACACACTTCACATTGATGTCCTGAAGGTTCCAAATAAAATTTTGCCAGACTATTCAGAAAAATAAACAATGGAAAATGGGATCCCTCTTCGGAGATGGTAACTTGCGCCAGCTGAAAATGAATCCTTTTTTTTTTCACATGCATGATCAAGGATATGGAATGGAAGTATGTCCAGCAGCTGTACTCGTCATTACATGAAGGCGATTCCTTAATCTTAGTGAAAATTCTTATGTACAAGTTCTCAGTCCTTTCCTATTCTATTATTTTTAGCAGGCATTGAAAACTTTTTCATCGAAAGGGGGCACTAGGTAGCAACATTGACAACTCTGATGTTGGTAGGAAGCTTAACATTCTTCAAAAAAATTCAGATCACTGACTGAAGTACACAGTACTGAATCACCTCACAGTTAACACCGAAAATCATGCGTTTCTCTAGAAGTCCTCATGAGTTGGCTGGTAATGTAAATTCGTTAATCAATATTTCTGAAATATCAAAATCCTATACATATCTCGGGACAGTCTTTTCGTCGTCTTCGCTCTTCTAACTCCACCTACGCAAGGCCAAACAGGCCATCGCTTTATTATTTCCTGTCAAGGCGAAATCCAAAACAGAATCCTGGTCGACAAGGATGCATCTTTTTGAACTCTTGGCCATGAGTATAATGAATAAAGACATCACAATATTTGTGAAGAGAATGGAGTTTGACGAATTATTTTTTCGCTTTCTTCTCCGAATCAAAAGTTAGGAATTACAACTTCTATGAAAGTGAAATCAGGAACAAAAATACAAACACTCTGTTGATAGGTACGTGTATATCTTTCAAAGGCGTTCGATTCATTCACAAAAAGAAACAAAGGGTCCGTCTAAAACAGCTAATCCCCCACCTATATGGCGCGATGGGCACTGGATTACATAGAAACCTGTTTTTTTTGTTCAATTTGTATACCAAGCATCTGAAAATTAAATCGAATAGATAGCATACAAAGGAAATATCTACACGAAGTAAAATAGAGAGCTATTTGTAGGAAAAGTCTCACACACCAGAAGAATATTTCATTCCAACCCATACAAGATCTCGTTTTGCCCAAAGATTATCTCTTGAGCTCTTCAGTTGAAGTGTCCCGTGATTTATTCATTTTACCACTGGAAAATATTCAATAGATATTGAAATATCCATTGTATGGAAAAGTTTTTGTTATTTTTTCTACTTTTTATCACGTTTTTGAAGAATAAATATAGTTTTTTGGTGGTTTTGGTTCCAGAGGAATGATCCTTGTTATGTTATTCGACTTGGTTATAATTGCACCATTTTTTCATCGACAAATCAATGAATCGAATGAAAAAATGTTAATTAGATTTTTTCGTTGGTCGGTGGTGCCCGAGCTGTCTACGCTACTGTCGTCTGTACTATTTGGCTTTCTCACTGCTGCACTTACCGATTCTGTAGCAAAGTGGGGTTTCTGGGTTTCCCTACCGTTCAGATAGTAAATGATCTTCCGTAAATATCAGTTAGAGAGCTTCGGCATCCAAGATAAGTAGCCGATTTTTGCCAGCACAAGGTTCTGCCTTGACATGAAAATTGAAAAAAAAAGATGGAAATGATGATAATTTTCTTGAAATTTTCTCGTCCACTCTCAGTACCCAATTTTGACTTTATTCGTTATTAAATTAAGATATTTTTATTGTCGGTCTACTGCCTTAAGATTTTGTATTTTTAACCACTGAATATTAATTTCCTGACATTCATCGAAGTTGAGATTTGTGAACTGGTAGAAAATAATAATATAATCTGGTTCGTTTTACATAATCCAATTTTCAATGTTTCGACTTTGAGAGTAACTATAAAAAACTAGTGATCCCCATAAAAACCGATAAATCACGACTTGAACATTCCACTCTTTTCTGATATGATCTGCAAAACAATTCTTGAATGTCATATTTCAAAACTCTGCATAGGCGGTTCTATTCTGAAAATGTTTCAAAGCGATTCGGTTTATTGAATCAGTACATATTCAAAATGTTGCGGAGAGTTTTTTCAAGTGAATTATTCACGATTGGTGAAATTAAATCTGCAATTATAGCTGTTGTGAATAAATGAATGAATCTTTTGATTACGGATATCAAAATGTATTTTAATGATATCTTCCTCATTTCAAATCGAATATATTTTGTATGATTCATTCCATACGGTTCTTTCGATGACCCACATTTCTTCAGCATCATGAAAAAAATCATGGTTTAATGACTGTGATAGTTTCAGAATATTGCAGAACCGCCAACGTTTATTTATTCCTTTAATGAGGTCGTTCGCATTTATATTGAAAAAAAAAATCAAAGAACAGATGCAGTTCAAATACTTTCTTTCTAACGGAGTTTCAATCATCAGACCCATCATTATTTTGTTACCAGTTGACCAGGCGTTCTGTTTCCTCTTGCAAAACCAAAAATGATGGTAATGACTTTCAAATATTTCTGTCATGAACGAACTCCGTGATTTGAGCCTTCCGGAAATTACCATAATATCACAGTGTTGATCACTATTTGGGAAAATTACTCTCTATATGCTCTCAACTTAATCAAAACGATAGTGAGATCAAGGAAGCAGACATAACTTTCCCCGAGAACTGATGAAATATGAATAATATTTTTTTATCTCACCGACATAATAATCGAAAAATACCGCGGTCGGGACAGAATACTTATGACCAGCTCGGTATGATAGGTAGTTGCTTGTTGCATAAATACCAATCCTGATAGGTGGGATATCTGGATTGGATACATCAACCAACCCGGTAGCACTGTGGATTTTTCTGGGTTTCACTAAAGTTGCAATAGCGTTCACGCTGCTGTGAAAATCGGTAAGACGCCCCAGAGCGCCCCGGCAACCAAATTGATTAGCGGACAGCCGACCCTTGCCCGCACAAGGCTGTGCCTTCTGTGCGCCCTCGTAAGAGTGTCCAGCAAAGGAAAATATATATAATATAAATCACGAGTGCGACGTTCTGCGTAAGAACGCGGATAAAAAGGAGTTTTTCAAAAGTGAAACCTAGCCAGATTGATTTATGGCCCCTCAAAAACCCCTACATACCAAATTTCATGAAAAACGTTGGAGCCGTTTCCGAGATTCAGATTATATGTTCATATGAAAAAATTGCTCGTTTGATTGTATTGGATTTGCTTACTTCCAGCCCGCTTTCAAGGTGAGAAGTGACAATTGAATTAAAGGTTTGGTTCATCAGAAAAGTAATATTGTGACAGAAAATTGAGATATTGAATATGAAATAGCAAAATCAAAAAATTCGAATGAAGAAATAGAAATTAATGAATTCGATATGGATGTTATTATTCCAACAAGATGTAGCACCACCATATTACCACCATGGTCGTTGGATTGGCCATGGAGGTCCTACGGAATGGCCAGCCCGCTTGCCAGATTTGACACCTTTAGGAACTGAACCTACTTCAGTATTGAGAATACGGCAGAGAATAATGAATTAGTAGAAATATCGACGTTACTGTGTTCGAAAATGTTCAGCAAGAAATATCTGTTAGGCTGTTCCTATGTCAAGAAGTTCAAGGCAACTATTTCGAGCATCTTCTGAATTGAACACAGCTCATTTCCTCAAAGTATGAAGTCAAACGTCAATGTATTCAGAAAATTATTGAATGTCTCGCCATTTTGTAGTGGGTGAATATATTCACTTTATATTCGGGTTGTGAAGTATTCGTCAGAAGCTCCAAGAGGATGTGTCACAAGTCACAAGGCCCTCCTTCCATTTGATTTTTTTTCCAGACGGCGCCCAGTCGCTATCTTGAAATTTTCATATGCATCAATTTCATTATCCCAAGTTTCGATTTTTTGAGTTGACCTGTTTGAAGAATAAAAGCGGGGAAATTAAAGAAACGCACTGTATAATGAAAGTAATAATGATCATTGCATTTCATACGATGATTGCTTTTACGTAAAAAATGAGAAAAATGACTCAATGATAGTTGACGCATATACAAGAAGAAGGAATGAGAACATACTAATTGTACAATTTTGAAAGTTCGGCCGTCGATTTGCTGAGGTGGTGGAAAAATTACCTGGTTGTTGTTGGAGATCAAATTTCTACATTTCATCGAACATCAGATTGAAACAAATGTACTCAAACACTCGTCGGTATCTCTCAAATTCAACAAATTCATTGGATAATGGTGACGTCTTCGACTCATTTATGCAGATCTGCTATGGTTTTGTGCAAAGATTGCTTCGGAATTAATAGCATCAACTGATGATAAACGTTTGTCTGATGTATCGAGATGCCCCAACAGACAAAAAAAAAAATTAGCACACGGGTGAGGCTGACGAAATGAAGTCTTGTTGCTGTCGTCGACGCACTAGGTAACTCAGGAAATGATACACGGCAATGAGTCTCTTCCATAAATAAAAAAATTCTTCCTAATTTGACGAGCCAATGACGCTTGAACTCAGGCTCTTTTCTCATTTGAAATAATTGAAAAAAAAATAAATCGAGTTGAAATAAATGAACGGAGGATAGCTCGAAATTATATACCGCAGTTTTGATAGTCATTTGCCAACTTCATTGACCACAATTCGCCATAAAAGTTTGCGTGTGCTCATTTAATCACTCAAAGTTTAACGGAACGTGTCCAGTAGAAGTAAAACCAATTTCATCTGCTAAACAGAGTGGAACTTCTTTTTCGGAAATTGATCACTTATGGATTGCTCAGTATAGACAGAAAATTTATCGAACTATCTGAAAAAGGCAATTAATGGTTCTCGTTCTCACCAATGACCGGATTCTTCGCGTTTCACCGTAAGTGTAGATTAACGACGTGTTTTGACGATCCAAAGCTCCTATTCATTCTGTCCCTGAATTTTCGTATTTGGAAATCGGTGCTAAAATTCATGTATTCCCATCTTATTGCCCTAATCCCACACACAGGCTTGATGTATTGTATCATAAAAATCAAAAATATTCATAACTTCTCTGTTTGCGACACAAATACTTTCGTACATTTTTATGAATGGGTGGTTGCGTCACTTACATCTCTAAAACTTGAAGGGTAGGTCTATTCCCTTACTAGTGATACGAATCGCAGCAAAAAAAAATAATTCAGCATTCGTTACTACCAGAAGTTCACTATAATTCAAAGTAAAATTTCTTGTCTTCATAGTATTCTATCATGAATTCAATTGATTTTCAAATGAGCATTTGCGATATTGTCGAGTTGACGCCAGAGTCTTTCTACGTAAGCGTAAATACGCTCCGGTCAATTAGGAGATATCAGTATTGAATCATGAGAATATGCAAATATGTAAAAAATTCGAAAAAAATTATTATAAAATTATATCGCATGTAATTTGAAATTCAGGCATTCTCTGCAGCCTTGATGTGAGCTTTTTTCCGTGCGGGCTCCAACTTGGTGACAGAGAGTTGGTTTACCCGCTCGGTGTCGAAGACTATACCAAGTTCTTTAGCAGCGCGCCTTGCTGCCTTGAATAAAAAGGCTCCGATTCCTGCATGTTCATGGTTTCGAACCATGCAGTGTAGGGGATCCGAACTCCTGATGACTCTACAGGCTCCATCCAGTACCATTCTGATGTGAAGACACTCCAAACTCAAAAGTCCACGGCCCCCTTGTTGTCGAAGGAGATATAACCGTGGAACGGACGATTTGGGATGCATGCTTCTGTGCATATGCATCATTTTGCGAGTCTTTACGTCGAGTTGCCGCAACTCTTCCTGAGTCCATTTGAATACTGCGAAGGAGTAGAGTAGAATCGGAATGGCAAGCATGTTGGTGGCAGAAACTTTGTTTTTACCCGACAGCTCTGAGGACCAGATCTGCCGTAGTTTCTGCCTATACTTGCTACGGAGAGCATTTTTCACCGAGTCTACCTCTTGGGTGTGGCGTTGTTCCACACCCAAATAGGTGTATGTCTCTCCGGCATTCAAAAAAATATTATAAAATTATATCGCATGTAATTTGAAATTCAGGCATTCTCTGCAGCCTTGATGTGAGCTTTTTTCCGTGCGGGCTCCAACTTGGTGACAGAGAGTTGGTTTACCCGCTCGGTGTCGAAGACTATACCAAGTTCTTTAGCAGCGCGCCTTGCTGCCTTGAATAAAAAGGCTCTGATTCCTGCATGTTCATGGTTTCGAACCATGCAATATAGGGGATCCGAACTCCTGATGACTCTACAGGCTCCATCCAATGATGAGGAATGCTTCCGTCTACGAGTTGGGCATCCTCAGCGAAATCCTCGCATCGTCCTCTTTTGAGATGAACCAGTGCACATTTGTCAATACCGAATTCCATACCGACAGCATGCGTGAACTCCTGCACCACCCTGAGGGACTGCTGTAGGTCCCTTTCTCCAGAAGCATAGAGCTTGAGGTCATCAATATAAAAAAGATGGGTGACCTTATGCCTCCGGTTTCCAGGGGTGCCGCAGTTATATCCCCGAGTTTTCCTGAGCGCAACGGACAATGGCATTAGTGAGATGCAGAAGAGAATCTCCGTGAAAAACACCTCTTCTTATGATGACCGGCTCTGTTTGGATCCTGCTTTCAAACTTCCATTACATGATTTATCTGGTTAAATAGATCGTACATCACTGTTGTTGGATACCAATTATTAATCCGTCTCATCTGGGATAGTTCACATGTTGAAAATAATGTTACAATATATCCTTGGGGTTTGTTGATTAAAACTCCAACTCTTCACTACTTTTATTACAACTTTTCTTCACAATACAATACAATACAATACAATACAATCGCCTAAACTGCTCCTATTTAACACTCTGTAATCGACACTCTGATAAACTCTCTCTCTCATAGAAGTTCTCTCCTTCGACTTCCGCACTTAACAATAAGAAAGCTATCTCCACTTAGCTCTGTATAACTCTGCTGAATAACTGTCTCAATAACTGTCGCGTTTCCGCTCAACTTTGCTTTTTATAGTTCATTACAGTTATGTGCTTGTATATAATTTTAATTCATAATTCATTCATAATTTTCAGAATCAGTTATATTCACCAATATTTGGCTCACCGTGTACAATTAACCCCTTTTCTGCGTGTTTTCCTTTGAGGTCGGTCCTGACACTCTCTGCGAGAGAGACGCAAGAACGACGATTCGGCATTCATATTATTCGCAAAATATCTTCCCCGCATGGCGATTGCTGCTCTTTTCGGTACGATTCAGTGTTGTGTTCCTCGACACCCCGCACGACTGGCCAGTCCATCGTCATCATAGATTAATCTTCAAGATCTCAAGAGAAGGAAAGACGGAGTTTAAGGCAAGATCTTAAAGGCACGACCCGATTAATCAGTATCAAACACCAGTCTCCTGAGTTCGGCTCAGAAAGCTACAATAACTGTTGAATAACTGTCTCCTCCGCGATGAAGCGTCTCCTTGTATACCTGCGTACTCCTATGGGGAATATTCGAGAGAGGCCTCGATGATGTGTATCGAATTCTCCACGCGAATTACGAGTTCCTGGAAAAATGACGTTAGCTCTTCGTCCCCTAATATTATTCTGCGTTTATGACCGACAGAGTCGGCGCTAGGACATTTCGTAACAATAATACCGGACACATGTTGGAGATATCTCTCTTCTGATGAATGTTTCAACGATCGTTGCTCATATAAAATATTATTATCCATTGTACCTTCAACAGTTTCATCAAAGGCCACTACACGACAAACCATCAGAAAATATGCGATAATCTGATATTTTGTCAGATTTCGCTCTTAAGTTTCTCCATTACTCACTTTTTATGTTCTTGAAAGCGATTCATCTGTAAATATGTATATAGCATCGCTAATCATTGAAAGTCATCGTGAAACATTACATAAATTGAATTCGACGCTTGGTGCTCTTTATTCAGCTGTCTGCAATACCTGCAAGGAAATCATTGGTGAAAATTGAAGTTTGCAATACTTATTTGTTTTTTGTTATATTCAACATATTATTTTATTTGGTATCATGGGAAATGAAACAGTTTGCAAACCGTCTTCCGTCTTGGTATGTTATAGAATATTAGGATGGAATTCATTTTTGGATTACATACATGTTTATATACAGTTTTGATATACTTTTTCTCTGAAATGATTTATGTATCTCTGACTGAACTCCGCCTCTTATAAAGATACTTCAATATAATGAAAAGTCTTATCTCCAACTTCATTTCGGAAATCATCACAGTATCAATAAAAAACGTTGTTTCAAAATATATCATTGTTGAAAGGGAAACCAGAATCACTTCTACTGTTATTTTCATGTAGGGAAGAACTCTAGGAAAATTCAAACGTATACACAAACGATTCATACTATTTGGGGGGAGGGGGGGAGGGGGGGGGGCATAAAACAGTAGCCTTTGCCAAAAGTGCTCAGATTTCTCAGATTTGGCCCTTTATTATTCGTATGCAAATTTTTATGATAACTACGTTCTCCACCCGACCGAAACCCTAGATCAAAAAAGTTTTGTCTCCTAGAACAATATTGTACTATGGTACTGTTTGAACATCATTATTTTGTGGTGAATGAGTTCTTTCCTCCAGTTTTTTGGGGTTATCAACCTACCACAATCTGAAAAAATTTGGATTATTAGTGATTCTAATTTTTTCAGATTGTCTTGGGTTGAGAACCCAGAAAAATGTACTATGGTTTCCCTGCAATTTCTGATTTTATATGCTATAACAAAACTAACAAAACTGATATCGTTCATTAATCTCTACTTGGTGCCATCTTTCGTCAATAACTATCTTCCCTATCAATCTGTCGAAAGCACGACGTGACATCAACCCTTGTTGACAAAAATATCGAAGGGAAATTATAAGGAACAGATGATTTATAGCTCTTTTGAAATTTTACAGCCGCTCGAGGACTTGAGAGTTCTGTTCAGATAAAAAAGAGCAAAGAAGGTCAATTATTAATGGCCCATTAGGCTTCGCTTATTTTCGGAGTTCGAATAATTATTATAAATCACAAGCTGTTTGAGGCCAAGTTTCAAGGAGAATTTATGTGGTGTGTTGCCAATATTTGAACTGTTTTATTGATCCAATACGCGAACTCTCAACTAATTATGGCTAACGGTATTATGGGTGTACACTCCAATGCGTTTTCGATAGAGGGATAAATAATCAATTTTATGTTTTATCATAGCTGTTATGCTCTCCAAACACTATATTTATTTTTTCAACTGAAATCTCATTCCCGGTTACATGGGCATTGCATTGATGCTGTTTCTACAGTGTGGTCCATTAAGTCTGCTAGAAATGGATTTTTTTCTATTACTTGCACCATAAAAATTTGAGTACCGTCAAAAGTTAATGCATATTCGATAACCTTATTGAAGATAATCAGAGGAGAGAGGAGGTCAAAAAATATCAAATCAGTTCAAGAATAAAGTACGTTTTTTTTTAGAGACATGGCCTTCTATTTTAATTCTCACTATTCTTTGGAAAAATTTCAAATTCTCCCGTATAATATGGTTTTTGAGTATTGTGATTTTATATTTATTATACTTTCGAGGCGGGTACTTCACGACCTGATTAACAGTCCGTTAAAATAATCGGTGCTGAGAATAGACACCACAAACTTTCTATTCCGGGAGTGAAGGCACAGTCTAAGCACCGATTATTTTATCCGATTGTTAATCAAGTCGTAATGTACCCGCCCTCATAGCCACTTTACAATATTGTACTTGCCCTTTCACATTTCACAGTGAGTACAAATGTTCAGCTATCATGCATTTCTGTTAATCGGAGAAGTTATGATTGAATGTTTTTGTTGTTTTCTCAGAGATCTTTGGTCATCCGGCAGGTGGCGTTCTGCCTTAGAAGTTTACATCACCCGTACCAGATTCAGATATTTTTGTGTTTACCAATTTCTCAACTTATTTCGTGTTCACAATTCATAACGCATGGCAAAGAATTCTTGGACTTGAGTGTATGTAAATTTTAACAGAGACAACATTTATTTCAGCCTTGATCCGCTTGAAAATAATCGAAAATAATAAAGCTAGATGAAAGAATCCATCCCCCACAAAATAATGTCATTCAAACAGTACTATAGTCCAGTCTATGACCATTTTTCCGTGTATTTATCCCATACAGCACCGATTCGCATGAAAATTTGTATTCAGGATCTACATTCACTCTTTTTCAAAATCTACCCTGTGCCGAGGGTTGCTTTCTCCCTGGGGGTGGATGCCACCCCTTCTTGGGTGTTGAAATTTATTTATTGGAAATAAGTGCGGAAATCAATAGATTGACTAATCCTAAGCACTTTTTGTTCAATGAAGTTTTTTCTGAAAAGCAATACTTTTCGACTTATTCCCGAGTGAAATTGTCGGCTTTCAGTCAAAAAAACACATTTTCAGATCCTTTTTCGGGAATAACTGGAAAATAATGCATCTAATCAGAAAACCTGCGGAAAGCAAAATTATAGCTACATTATTTCCTTCATACCTCGGTCAGTTTTGATGCTAGAAACTTCTATAAATAACAAAAATAAAGGATTTTTGAAGGACTTCAGAAAATGTCCAATTAGTTTTTTCCGAAAAATGCATTGGTTCTCGGTTATTGTACGTATAATCTTTCCATTTTGGCGTTTGAAAATACCAATCAACTTTCAACAAGCAATTATTCAGTTTGTAGTGGGTTTGCATACATCACAAATGAACAATCGCCTTCGTTTTTTCAAAAGATATTTTGCTCTCCGCAGGTTTTTCGATTAGATGCCTTATTTTCCAGTTACTCGAGAATAAGTCGAAAAGTATTGCTTTTCAAAAAAAACTCCATTAAACAAAAAGTGCTTAGAATTAGTCAATCTATTGATTTCCGCACTTATTTCCCTGGCTACCTATCTGATCCAAACGCACTTCTTTCATGTCAATTTCAGAATGAACACAGAAAAATCCTTGTTTGCGTGCTACGGTTGGTAGAAATTCTGATCGAATAGCTACGAACACTAATATTCTCATAATTTCCCAATACCTTCGGAAATCGTACTGGAATTGTTTCATAATTCGCAGTGTCCTTCTGCTATTATCACTGACACAGTTTCTATATCTTCATCAAAATAACCAATTCAGATGAACACACGAGTTTTAAAAGTTTCAGAAAGTGCTATACAGAATAAGTATTTCGAAAAATGAGAAATCTCGAATGAAAATTCATCCCTAGTATTAAATAATCTTACAATTGCTGGATGAGGTTTCAGGTAATTTTTTTTGGTGACAATGAATTCATAGGACAATTGAGATGCCACCCCAAATTTATTGCCGATTGTCAGAAAAAAATTCGTAGCACACTTCATTCTTGTCGATAACGTTATGATTCGGACATCGTCAAAAATTATAATATTCATCATATAATGTACAATTGATATCACGCATATGAATACAAATAAATGATTCATGGATAAATAACGTTCACATGAAATGACTGAGCACTTGTGATGGGGAGTACCGTTGCCTCTTACATGTAGCGGACAAACAAAAAGTCACATAATAAGGAAAAGCATGTACCATCTAGACAGTTCATTCAATCCTAGTGAATTCTCCTGAGAAGTTGTGTGAAATGACGATTCATACATACCTTTGATTTGAAATTAGATTCATTCAACACTTTAGATCACGTTTGACACAAAGGTATGATTTCAATATCAGTCTCCTTTGGAATTTAGATGAATTCATATATATTGTCACGAATTCGACGAAATTAAACTTTTCTGCGAAACAACGAATCTTTTTCTCTACGCCCATGACTTCATCTACGCCTATGCCTATGTGATTCGAATAAGACCACGCCCATCGACTGTCATTGCGATTCATCGAGAATGTACGAGAGAGATTCCAACCGGATTTGATGACACACGGAGAGAAATCACGAAAGTTCTAGAAATGACTGTACCCGTTCGAATACCGAAAATTACAAAATCACGGACCTATATATAGCGGACTGAGTTAGTGGGAAGTATAAAAAAAGGCGAAACGAATTTTTCAGCAAAATTATCGACACAGTTGACCACTTAGCTGATTTTGAAAATGCTAGGAAAAATAAAAATGTAATATATGAGCAATTCCGAAAAAATATTTTTCAAGCTCACAAATATTTTTCAGGGATAGCTCTATCGCATAGATATAGATCCTAGCCTCCAAATGAACTTTTATTCGAAGATCATGTTAAACAGTCTGGCAACCGCGCCACTCTCAATATGGCGATAGTTCCCCATTTCCGATAGTTTTTTCCATGTTCGAGAAACGATCCAATGCCACGAGTAACTTCCGATATCGGCATGTCAATGCTATTTCGTCTGTCCTCCCAAAAAGTTCTAGCAATTACAAAATGTCTCTGATTACTTTCTCTCTCTCTTACAGACATTCCTTGACGTAAATGCAATTAGGGCATTTCCGCATTGGCGGTTCTTTAATGTTCTCCGCATTTCCCTCGAATTGAAATTGATATATTTTCTTCTCAAATGAGGTAACTGAATCGATACAGGAAGCACAGTAGGACTAGAAGTACAAAAAATAGATAGTCGCTGAAGAAGTTGGGGTTGTATGTAGCAACTGAACATACGGTATTTTTTTAATGTGTGTGAGAATTCTGTTGATAAACGATTCTAAAATACTAATGAATAATCGCGTGTGTGTTCATTTCTAGGACTGTACTGACAATTTTTTCAATGTGTGTAGTTCATTAAAGATTATTTCGAAAATTGAACTAATCTCAAACCTGTATAACTTCTATCAAACCCTCTACACTCTACAACGTGTTTGTTTGGATGTGGTCGGTGGTCCAGCGGTCTACGGAGCTTTCGTATATTTCATGAGGCTTTTTCACTTCTGGTTCAATCCGCGTTCGGGGCAGAATTTTTCAGGCTAGCATGGTGATCGAATACACCAACCGACCCGGTGGAACTGTGGGTTTTTCTGGCTTCCTCTTCAGTTTAAATAGCAAAAGCGCTAACGTAAAAATTAGTAAGACACCAATGGCACCTCGGCACCCAAGATAATTAGCCGACCTCTGCCTGCACAAGGCTCATTATTCTCTTTCATTCAGTTACTGCTCATTTGAATTCATTTAATAATCAATTGTGATTTTTTTATTCACTGTGCGTCAGTTTTTCTGATCTCATACATTTTTCTTTATGAATTCAAGTTACATTTCATAACTGTTTCATTATCAATTGGATTGAATTCGGACATTTTGATTTTCAATGCCATCTTTGCCGTTTACATAACGGTAAAAACTCCAAGATCAATACACGAGTCCTGTCTGAGTGGAGTTGGCCGAAATGCAATTACGTTCCTGTCTTATTCTGACAGATATATTACGGTTTCTCTATGTGTGTAAGGCTGACAATTTTATTTATAATGCTGTGCTCTCAAGTTCGTCTTAACAGTGTTATTTCCTTTGTTGAATAGAGTCTGACGGCTTTAACTCTTTTGAACAACGGTGAGAAGTCGAATGAATGAAAATTGATATTAGCCTGGCCTAAACTATTCAGTCGTTTTTTAATACAATTTTTTTTCATCTTCCTTTTAAAAAATGACAATGACGTACTGATTTCCTAATGAAAAATCGACTATTTTTGAAAATATTTTTCGTCTACAAACTCTTTTATTCGGTCTTCTTGCTATTATCGTTCGAGCACCGTCAGGAGCATGCGCCATAACGAAAACGTATACGTGATCGTACTGTTTATGAATCGGTTCGAAAATTAAAATCCAATGTTCGACTTCTCAGATACGTACGGTTCTCGAACTATCAAACTAGTACTTGCTCAGGAGTAGGTATCGATTCCGACCTTTCGTTTGCACGTGTGCAATAGGTGAGTAATTTGTTCCCCTTTGTTACACAATTGTTGTGATTCGAAGTCTGACTAATAACCATTTCATACGAATTATTTTCGTTTCAATATGTCAAACGTCATTTAATAATCCACGAGCCACCAAGAAGCGTTCGACTTTTATCACAGTAAACCATAGCCAACAGTAGAGACTCTCGCGACGAACACCAACTTTAGCATTTTTACATCTCGAGGTGTTATCAATCAACGTGATTTTATCGTTCTGTGTGTTTGTAAACGAATTGTGTTTGATTTTGTCATTATTATTGGTACTTGAGAAATTTCACATTCATTTCGAACATAATTTTATACAAAATAATCAAGCAAAATGACATACTGGTCTCAGTATACCATAGACAGGGTGCTCATCGACCTGGAAAACATGGAAAACCTGGAAAAGTCAGGGAGAAGTCAGGGAATTTATTTTTCCGGCCATCTAGGGATATATATGAATCTTGGCATCAATGTCAACTCAATACATACTTTTAGTGATGACGATGAAAAAAAAATTTGACTGCCACAGAAGCAGAGCGAATCAAACAACAATTCAAAATATTCATAAACTCCAACTCCAAAACGTTTAAAATCTATAAAAACGAACATCTTGATTCATATTATTACTCATTACTGAAAGATAAAAGTGACTTATTTGAATTATGGAAACTGATTGAATTAATATTGATATTATCTCATGGCAACACTGCTGTAGAAAGTGGTTCCTCAAGTGATAAGCAATTACTTGTTGAAAATCTGAAAGAGAGATCGCTTGTAGCACAAAGAGTTGTTTATTACAATATTATCTATGTTGGTGGTACAGAAAATATTATTATTGTTGATAAAATGTTGAAGTATTGCCGTCAATCGAATAAAAAGTATAAAGAAGCACTTGAAGAAAACAAAAAAACTGAAGCCTTAAAAAATGATCGAAGAAATGAGAAACGAAAAATTGGAAATGAAATAAAAATGTTGAAAATGAAGAAACAAAGAAAAAATAGTACCCTTACTAAAGAAAATGAGGACATTCAGAAAACAATTGAAAAGTTACAGCTCAATTCAGAATTTTAGTTGTATTCTTTTAATTTTTATCGATAGATCTCATATTGAAAGGTGAAATGTTTAAGTTATTTCAATAAATTGGAAAGCCACAAGATTTCAATTCATCATCGATAATTGACCTACACTTCCCTTCCTAAATATTCCCATTGGAAAATTGAAATTTCCTTCTACAGCAGAAATAACTGATTTCAGTTTTTTTTAATGATAAGAAATTATGATCACTTCACTCAATGAATCTATATCTGCTTTACCGAAAATAATAAACTTTACCGTAACCCCACATTATTGGGCCCAGTATCTGTTTGAACAGTGAAAGTTTTTTTAACACATTCGTTATTGGTCATAGAAAACTTGAAAATCAGACCAGGAAAACTTGGAAAAGTCAGGGAATTCAATTTGACGAAATTGGTCGGCACCCTGGTAGATGTAAATTTACCGTCACAATATGACCGAGAACATGACTTTACTCACCCCGAGCACAGAATGAAGGTCATAGAAATTTGCCCCTCGAGAACAATGGATTAACATTCGAATGTCTCTACTTTATGTCTCTGGTATACTGGGCTTTTACTGAAATCATTATAGTTCTGGAACCTTATGATACGGCGACGGTGTGAGCGGGGATTGGGTCATTTTCGTAAATCTACAATTTGATAAAAACATAGTGACCATAATTGTCATTTGTTGCTATCAAATTGATCATTTGCGAAATCTGATAGATTTTACGTGTGAATGAGATCGTGGTGTGGATATTAGTTGTTCATCATAATCGAAAATGGATAGTTGGAGTGATATGACAACTACGGCTACGTTGGATTTATTTACCCAGAAATCATGAAATGTATACGAAAAACACATTCGAAAACTGGCGTCAGGAACAAGATGTCAAGAATCTCTCAGACACTGTTCTGCTGGCCTATTTCAGTGAAGCTGGCAATGGTTATGACTCAATTACGCTATGAACAATAAATATACATGCTTAAATCAACATAAAATGAAAAATATCACAGTTTCATCGACAATGGGTTCACAAAACCGCAACCCGTGTTTCGCTGTACAATAACTTCATCAAGCAGGATAAGATAAAAATAAATTCATTCTGCTTGATGAAGCAATTGTATAGCAGAACACGTGTTTTGTAAATCCATTTTCAGTGCTAGTCGTACACGGTAAACTGTAATATTTTTTGTTAATATGGATTCGCATGGCTAGTTCAATTCAGTTTTTGAAATCAAGGTACAAGCTATTAAGGTAAGTGCCTACTTTCATAAAGGTATGTACTTAGAGGTCGACAAAAACATGTATTATTATTGTTGAAGATTCATTTGTATCGGCTGCAAAAATTTCTTCTAGAATTGATAACTTTCGTAGGTCAGTAAGCATGGTCAACTCGATTTCAAATACTGGTATTACGTAAGCATCTAGAATCTAGATAATCCAGTCGTCTTTTTGTACCTTCTTCAGTGTGATTAGATAGGTATACTCTCTCAGTTAGCCAGAGTGAATGAGGGCGAATAATTCTCTTTTCGGTGATCATTGAATAGATACTTTTTCGTACTTTTTTTAGAGATCTGTGTCTACAAAACTGATATTAGGTAATTATATATATGTACTATATATATTGGAAAAATATTTGCATTTATTCATTATTACTATACTTTCTTTTGATCGTTTCTTTCTGGATAAGCAATAATCTATCAGAAACTGAAAAACCATACATTTTTTGAGGTCATGCAGATGAATAACATGGGGATTGTTTACTGTATTCTTCCGTCGGAACCTGCCGATAATAAACTCACTGATGTATTCGCGGCTAGTTCCGAATCCACCCCGGCTGGGTTGGCGCCTCAGGGGGCATTGTAACCCTGAATCCGAGTCTATTTGTTATCTAACACTTGCCCTATATAAAGATTAATGGCAAAGCCGTCTGGAAGATACAATGCCCGCATATTGCGTTAGACTTGGCTGGTTTTCATGCAGTGAACAGGGACGGGCCGAGGCATATACATTGTAAGAAAGGGGAATTCTCGCTACACTAATGTTTAATGCTTTCATGCACGTTCTCACTTTGCTACATTATTTTAAGGTAGCATTATTCATTCGGTGAACGGAGTTGGAAGACAACTCATTTTTCATCCCGGTCCGGACAACACTTCGAAGTAAATAATTCAGATATAATTGATTCAGTTGAATTCTCAGAATATTTCTGAACTCTTTGAATTGTTTTCTTCTAAGAATTGTTCTGAAATTGTTCGTTTCCATTAATCAGCTGACGAACCGAACGTCAACCCTCAGAAGTCGAAACTTGTGCGAGCGATGGATCAACGAGGCCTTACCTTTTAACGTGCGATTACCCAGCATGGAATCGAACCTTGGTCTTCCGCCTTAAAGGCGAATGTGCTAACCTCTACACTACCGAGAACCACTTTTTTTATTATTTTTTAAATTTTTTTTGCTGTGAATTTTCCCACGTCCTCATAAAAATCTTCTATTCTATCTAGTGAATATTTTGACTGATTTCACTCATAGTCTTTTCTCTCACTTGCCATCAGTACAGAATATGTTTTTCCTATTAATCTGCAGATGAAAATATCAGTTTCACTGACTGATTTGTCGTTTTATTCCTCAAAATTCGGCATTGTCCCTTCTTAGTTATTCGCCAACAATTGCAGAAGGGCAGACTCCAAGACCACCCTGAAAAATCAGGCAGTAGTTCGCCGTGTGACTTGAGATTGCTTACTACAAAAAAATGAAGGAACTGATATTTATAGAACATTCGATTGAAAATTTTTAACATTACGTATTAGGAACTAGTATTTATTGATTATGTTTCAGTCGAGCATCCTTTGTGGAAATGTCCTACTTTTTCAGATATTTTACAGATTTAATAAATAATATTTCATCAAATAGAGTAGTGAACATTAATTGCATGGTTTAGTTTCGAATTCCAAACTTAGGAAAAACATTCGGTATAAGATCGGATTTCTGCTTTATGTACAGAGTGAGCCAAATAGACACTTTTAAAAGGAATTTCCCTCGGACTCTTTTTTTTGCAAACTAGGTAGATGCGATTTGATAACTGTGTCTGAGGGTCAAATTTTATGACAAACTTGATGGTGAAAACCGCATATCGATATTTATCATCGTTTCTGAGTTACAGCATGTTTTTTCCAAAATATGCATTTTCGAAAAGTTGCTGTAACTTTTTTCCTGTCAAAAATTTCTTGTTTCTATGAAAATATTTTCAATGCACTCTTTTACGTAGAATTCGGTGATGGAAAAAAAAATTTCAAATGAGATATCATTAGTTATTGATGGAAAACTAGTTTTTTAATGAGACACCCTTCATATTTCTATAGTGCTCAAAATTACCTTTCCAAAAATGCTAGAGTCATCTTCGAAATACAGAGCTTCAAGGTTTTTTCATGTAGACTTTGTTACGCACACTTTGAACAAGTAGGCTTTGGACGATGCGGCAATAAAACAGAGTGCAAATCTTTACTGGCAGTAAAGACGCTCTTCAATTAGTGGTTTGTGTTCATTTTTCAAACACATCCGCTAGATTGCGATACAATTCAATTGGTGATGGTCAATTTGAAATGGAAAGGCCAAAATATGAATCAAATAAGGATAAAGAGTTGAATGACATAGTCATTTTAGGGTCTTTTGAAAATAATCCCAAAACGTCAACGCGAAGTTTGAAAATATAAACAGGCCTAACAAGAACTAACGTTAGGAGGATTTCTAAAAAACACTAAATCAAGCACCAGGAGAGTTCATCAACTGATACCAGGTGATTTTGAAATCCGCATGGCTTTCTGCCAGTGGTTCCTGGAAAGTTGTAACCAAGTGCGTGATTTTTCGTTGGATTGTATTTGGACAGACGAAGCTTATGTGAGCAGTGTCGGAATTTTCAACTGCTACAATTCTTATAATCGAGCACTACAAAATCCCCATTCTATTGTGGAGCAAAGAAGCCAGGAAAGATTTGGATTTAGTGTGTGTGCAGGTGTTTTCAGGGGTAGAATAATCGGTCCGTTCATTTATAATGACACTCTCACATCTCAGAGGTATTCAGAAATTTTAAGGCAAAATATTGAAAAACATGTAAATGAATTGCCACTATTGGAGTCGAAAAAATATGTCTAACAAGACAGGGCTCTTCACAACAATGCAATTGTCACCAATTTTTCGGCTGCTAATGATTCAACAGCCTACCATGGTCCTAACTGTTGGCCGGCCAGGTCAAACTCCTACTTTTACCTCTAGGGAAGGTTGAAAGATCTCAAGATGAATTGCCGACCAATTCTAGATACGAATTGCAAGCGGCGGTTATGTAAAGTTTTGCTTCTCTCACCTCTATTGAACTGATTAATTCAGCAAAAAAACGTTCATATAAGGTGTCGCCTGCGTGTAGGAAATCTTCTCTGAAGAAATATATTTCATTGTTTATTCTTTATTATTATTATTATTATTATTATTGTTGTTGAAGTTTCATTTGTCAGTAGGAAATATAGTGAAAATTGTTATCAGTTTTATCGAAACTATGATTAGTGCTGTGAAGAGCTTTTCATCATTTGATAGCTACTACTGAACAATTTCTTTCTGTTTTATCGCCGCGTCGTCCAAAGCCTACTTGATCAAAGTGTACATGAAAAAACCTACAAGATCTGTATTTCAAATATGACTCTAGCAAAACATTAAGTGTGCAACATTTTTGGAAAGGTAATTTCAGGCTCTATTGAAATATGCAGGAATGAATATACATGGAGTCTCATTGGAAAAAAAGTATTCCATCGATAACAATTATTGAA
The DNA here is from genome assembly GCA_032362365.1 of Zygogramma bicolorata. Lineage (NCBI taxonomy): Eukaryota > Metazoa > Arthropoda > Insecta > Coleoptera > Chrysomelidae > Zygogramma > Zygogramma bicolorata. The sequence goes on from JAVJAQ010005821.1 coordinate 213,917, forward strand.
ATCTCATTTAAAAAATTGAGTTTTCCACGCCATTGAATTCTACGTAAAAAGTACTTTGGAAATTTTTAGATGAAAAAATAAATTTTTGACAGGAAAACAGCAACAGCATCTTGTCGAAAATTCACATTTTCGAATAATACGCTGAAAATCAGAAACACTGATAGATATCGATATGCGGTTTTCACCATTGAGTTATAAAATTTAAATTTGACCCCCATACATAGCCATCAGTTTTTCGACACAATTTCACAAAATGAACCCAAAATGCAAGAATTATTTCAATACATTTTGTGTTTCAAGTAGGCAATGGAAATAGACGAGCTTTATGTAATGTATGTATGAAAGTCCATTTTTCACCAAATTAATTTTTCTACACAATAATACTCTTCTTCTAAAAAAGTTGCATTTTTTTGGTACCCAAATGAACGATATCAATAACGGTCGCATAGAATACGTGATTTTGAAAATACACATACTCGGGAAAAACGATGAATGGTAATTATATTGATAAGCCGATCTGATAGCTAAAACACATGTTTTCATAAATGAGATAACATATTAGGAAGGACTGTTTCTCTCACTTTCTAAAAATATATACTGACTAAGCCAAATTTTAATTAAAAACGCTTTCTCGAATATTTATGGTTTTAGGACATTCATCGTTTTTCCCATGTGCTCTTTAATTTGCATTGTTTGTCAAATGCCATTCACCTATGAAGAGGTTGCAAATATAATGATGTAGGTACATGCAGGCACATTTTAGTTTCGTTCTAATGAATGCAATTGGCATACTAATAATATTTCGAAAATATCAGTTCTATCACGAGGATTACTGCGTGTAGGCAATGTATGGATTAATCACTGACTATTGACGACATTTTGAACAAAAAAAAAATGACTGGCCCTTATGAGCGACAGTGCGAGAGGTGGAAAATGGCTGATGAAAAGGTAACGTTTTATTTTTGAAAACTGAGGATTGGAGTTTTGGTGGCAAAAGTGAGTCTTATCCAATGCATCTTGGCGCAGAAATAATTACGTATACGCCCAGCAATCTCTGTGAAGTATACTGAAATAAAAATAACAACTATTATGTCTGTTCACTGTGTTGAAATTTATTCCTGGAAGATGTTTTTTTTTTCGTCATGGTATACATGGAATAGAGCTGTAAGTAGTACTTTGTGAAATCAAATCGAAACAATTTGCCATTGTTTTATTGGTTATGCGCAGCAGGATGCAGAGAAATTTTACGTTTTCTGCTGGAAAAATTCACATGAAGATGTCAATCGAGAAAAACCCAAACCATCTTTGATAGAAATCGATGCAATCTTGAGTGACATCGAGAATGGTTCTATAATCTTGCTGAAAATGGATAACTCTATGATAGTGGACCACTTTGTGGGCCAGCTTAAATCGATATTGTGGACATTTTTCGGTAATCCCCGATCATTTTTGGGACCTTCCTCTCTCCCCATTCTACGAATAAATAGCCACCTTCAATTATATGATGTTTATCGAAAAATTACCAATCATCATTTTGACATTTTGAGAAAATGATCAATAACCGAAACTCAATTTTACTACAGTAAAATATATAATTACATTTTCGAACAAATTACAGCTTCTTCCTAAAAAATATTCAGTACCGCTGATTCTCAGCTATTTGTCTGCCATTCAATGTAACTATAACCATTAGATTCACAATTTTTTGTTATTGGCTCCCTTTCAACAGATGCCGAACTCAGTGATCATTCCTTACGGAGGCAACCAAACTACATTCATTATTTAAACTGATTTTATTTATAAAATCGTCTAAATTTTTACATACTCCTTGAAATCAGAAAATAATCCCATTTTGTAAAACGGCCTATCATCAAAGAAGGGACTATATATTCGGAAGTGGCAAAGTCTAATTCGTCTTCGGTTGAGACGATTTCGACTTCTCAACTTTTAGAGATGTCAACCATTCGTGTTGGCAAATAAGTAGCAAATAAAATATCCAAGATGATCGAACAAACATCGCCGCAAATTTTTTTTAATATTTTCCTTTGTGTACAACCTTTAACGTGGAACATGATCTTTGTGGAGGTAGGAAAGTACTTTAAAAAGTGATTTTTGGCTTTTTACTCCTCTGCCTAGAAGGCACGACGGTCGCTGAATCACATAGAAGTCACTTCTTCCTGCCCAACTTTTATACCAGTCACTCGAAACATGTATGAAACAAATTCCACTTGTAGGATATTTCTGCAAAAATAGGGAGTGGTTTGCAAAAAAAACATTCAGAGGTATAACAGTTCATTCTCAAACCGCGGCAAGCTTGTTTCGCTCAGAGAACCATATCTCTTAGTGGTCATTTGGATAATATTTCTCAGATAGATACACCAAACATTATTATTCTTTTTGCATTGACTCGGAGAAGAGAATGTTAAACATCAGTTCCTCAAAACTTTCATTATGTTTCACTCCTTTGAAACGCAAGTTCCTGCAATAAGCAATGATCTCGTCAATGCATTACTGCCACACGAAAAAATAATTTTCAATGATTAACTGTAGGCTTGTTTTTTGTTTGTCATGTTTGTCTCTGATGAATATATAGATTGAACAAGCTTTCTGAACTTTTTTCCATATATCTCTGTTTAAGAATGCTTCTTGTTATTGATAATAAACAACAACAATCAACAACCAAAAAATGCCGCTTACTTCTTTTATCTGAATGAAATACCAGTACTGTTTGAAAGTCATTATTTTGTGGTGTATGAATCCTTTATTCTTAATTTTATGTGTTTTCAAACTATCAAAATTCAAAAATCAATATTGCAATCTATACAAGTGTAGAAGTGTAGACTTTTAATCTACCCCGAAAATTTGGAAAAGTTGCTGCTTTATTGAAAAAACAGATTTTTTTCAGACAGATCACGTCCCATTAGACACCATGTATATATAATATATAAACCGACAGCCTTCTGATTAACTATTGTATTGAGCTGAATGCTTGACCAGCTCCAGTGAAACACAAATGTTAATCAACTGTGAAACGGTCCTTTAATATGAAAACCAACGTTCAATCCGACCCCTTTAGTCTAATTTTTCATTATACTGAAATACCCTTCTCGCGTTGAGTTGGGTAATGACTAATTTGGTAGCTCCAATACAATTATGAAAGCAAACAAAAACAAATTAGTTCACACAGTATTTCCACTTTCAATTATTCGGAAGCCGACTCTGAATCTACAAACAACCGCCTGTGAAGAATCCATGATGAATGCGGTAGGGTGTCGTTAGAGCATATCAACACCACGAACGCTTTGCTCGAGATGAATGAACAGTAATTCTCTGGAAATTGCCTGCATATCACTCTGGGAATGCTAAGCTTCGGTAAACGAACTTCTTGTAGAATTAAGGTCAGCTTTCAAAACCGAAACCCTTTATTTTGCTGACACTGTTTCACGTTTGTAGGCATTCTGCTTTTTGTATCATGTCAGTGAATGGCAATCCGGTGATTAAACTAATCCCTGTAATCTTTTGTTTATTCGCACATAGGTCGGTAACGCAACGAAGGCGCAGATTTGGTTATTTTGTTTAATCAGCAGTTCGAATTGGACCGATTAACTGTCTATTATACGAAATATAGTCTGTGGCCCCTCAGCCCTTTCGAAGTAGAACCTCACACGAACTGCATCAAAAACTAATTGGTAGAAAGAGTTAGAGGTCAATTTGGCAACTAATGTCTACTTTCTTATATTTTCAGTTCAGGGTTCGTTTGATTCAGGGAATATTTCTACTTTCTTATATTATCGGTTCAACGCTATAAGGTAGACACGATTAAATTTCCACAAAATTTATTGTCTTCGCGACATGTTTCGATACACTGTATCTTTATCAAGCGAATGTACGTATGTATGTATTTAAATTAAATTTGAATACATTCGCTTGATGTCGCGAAGACAATAAATTTTGTGGAAATTTAATCGTGTCTACCTTATAGCGTAATAACTATGGATTTCCATCAAGTAAAGGCCACCTCAATCCAAAATTATCGGTTCAAGGTTAGTTCAATTGAGAGAGCATGTAACAACCCATATCTTCTTCAGTTTCGATTTTCTGCCTGAATGAGCTGTCAAATATGTGTGATCTATCTTCATTCAATATTCAGATGTCAGAAGTAACTATTCCTACCAAGTCAAGTATCTCGATGCTAGGAATTACGATCAGTAATAATCTCTCATGAGAAAACCATGTGAGATCGATCACTACCTAAAGGTGCTTTCCAGAAGCTGGGATCTTCAATAGAACAGCTGAACTTTGGAAATCCTTTCCGGGGGAGGTTTTTCCTGAGGCTTACAAACTTCAAAAATTCAAGTTTAATGTTGATTCGTATCTCCTGTCCCTTGATTCACGCGGTGTTCTTTGAACTTTATAGGGCTTCCCTTTCATGTGAGAAAAATGTGTGTGCGAAGTGGATCTATCATTTATATACAGAAAATCCGAGGGAAAAACAATACACAATAAAAGAGATTTACGTCATATTATACGAAGGAATCAAATCCAGACAAATAAAATTATGACTTGAACAAGAGAAACGACGAATAAAAAAACAATGGCTGAATAAAACCAGGACATTCAAACTAAAAAGCAAGGTATATATTTGAAATGCCTCGCAAAATGCAGTGTTCAAAAAGCATCTAAATGAGGATGGAAAGCATTCATTCGTCGTTTGGAGGTGGTTGAATAGGTGTAAAAAACTTCGAATTGAGTTTCAGAAGGTTCGAATGAGAGATTTCGGTGTAAAATACATCTACCAAAGCATCAACAAAATTCAAATTGAATATAATATTGTGCCATCTAAATTTTTTCCACGAAATATTTCGGACGAATGAACTTTTTTTTAATATGGGATCAAAAATTCCTTGATGCAAACAAAATTACGGAATGAAAATTACCAGCGATTGATCGATTAGAATCACAATATCACGACATAATACTCAGAATTATTATCAGTGATCACAGAGTGTGTCGATAGAGAACAAAACTTCTGTGAAAGAAGTAACATCAAAATATCACACACTTTCTGTTATTATTTTCAGCAGATAGACATTCAGTTCTTCAAACCCAAAAAAGGAAGAGAGTGTGTCTAAAAGAACTACTTCGCTGTCTTTGTGGCGCTTCAAGCGTTGAATCACAAAGTCACTATTTCCTGCTGAAATTGTTTACCAAACATACGTTACTTGAATAAGATATATGTCATTTGTAGGATATATCTCTACATGAAATGAAGTGAAATAAAAAAGAGTTGTATCAAAATTTATCTCACCCAGTATAAATCAGTATATTTCTCAAACCCAAGCAAGCTCAGGAGATGATTTACACTGTGAAGGAACAAGCTTGTTTGGATTTGAAGAGTGAATAATTCATCCTGGTAAGTGCAATTTTGATACAAACTGAATTATTATTCTCGTATATAAATATTCTATCATTTATACGATTTAAATCAAGTTATGTATGTTTGCTTGGTATACGATAATAGTTGGTAAAATGGAATTCCATGTAATTTAACGCAATCAACAGAGAGTGTTTGATGTTAGGTTATTCTATTATTGATGTTTTCTTTCAATATCGATTTGGAGATGATTCAAGATTCCCTCAGATTTCGTGTAGCTTTTGGGAGAATCAATGATATAATTCGAAGTCGGGTGGAGCAATCTCTCCATATCACCTCTTTGAATGCAATGTGTGACTTTCATTTTCCCTCGCAGCCAAATTGGTTTCCTTTCCTATAGGTTAGAATGTTAGTTTTTATTAGCATGTGTGAGAAGGACATAATTACACACGTATATAGCCGAGTATATAGCGAAGTATCCATTTTTGCCACGGTCGTGATAAATGATGCACTTCAACTAAAATCGTCTTTGCGCTCTCTGACATCCCGCATCTAGTTGATGGATGTATGTTGAACGTAATTCTGAACACGATCCTTTGAATGCGATTTTTCGTAGAGATCATTCTTCATGGTGACGTATAATAAATGTTTGCTAGAGTTTTCGAGAGAACGACATTCTTATATCGATCGTCAAGCAGCTCCATAAAATTCAAACTTTTCGGTCGTAAAGAGGAACAACATTTTTCTATGATGTGCCGAAAATAGTCATATTCCATATGCAAGAGTTTGTGTCTCTTTCCTCTTAATTAAACGCCAACAATTAGCATCCGTGATTAGCTCCCACCAGGCGCGTATACAGCTCAAGTTTATAGGGGGGATAATCACTGAGAAAATTATGCGTTTCCGCCATTTCATCAAAACACAAATGCATATTGGCTTTTTTACAAACTTACCTTTCACAATATCTTGAATTATTACGAAAATGTGAAAAAAAAACGTCAGATTTGTTTGATCTTCATTTTTTTCATAAATAAAATTGGAAAGTAGAGAAAACAATAATTTTCGCTAAAAATAAAGTTCAGACTTTAGAAATAACTATCATTCGCCTTGTCAACGTAAGTAAATATAAACCGCTATAATGATATTCGTTCATGTATTTATCATACTACATATCAATATGAGTAGAATCAAAAGGATATAGGTACTTATTGAACACAAGATAATGAAACAGAAAAATAAATTCAAATTTCACTTTTTCTCATCAACATAACGATCTACCAATGCATCAGTTTCTATGGGTAAGTCCCAGGAATGAATGTGTTATAGTGCTAGACCAGTTGACCGATCCTGAGATATTGTCAGACTAGATCGAAGTTAGTAGCATGCATTTTTTAAATGAGAGGCATGTTAGAATCGCACTTTTTGAAAGCGGTATCTATCGAAGTGGAAACGCACGAACGTTCTTCCAGAACTGTTGGTGGTAATCAATTTCTCCCGAAATACTACACTATATAATCTGAGATATTCTATGTTTTGGTTATAATTTTGAATTTAATCAGGTACTGGAATCTGCGATCTAACAGGGTTACAGGGAGTAAAGGTGAAGTTGTGATTGATTTTTCATTCATTTATTATATTCTTTGATATCTCCCTATATTTTTCAATATATATTATGTTATGTGACTGACTGATCATGAGGGGGGTAATTACCCCCTTCACCCCCCTTCTATACGCGCCTGGCTCACACATTGTTAAACCATAATAAAAAAATATTATAAATTATATATATATATATATATATATATATATATATATATCTATCTATATATATATATATTTTGATGTTCGTGAAAAAAAATTGATCTCTGTGCTTCCCCCCCCCCACGGCTAGCGCTTCCGCGGTAAGAAATACTTCCTGCATGGCTAGGAACTTCCGGTTCATCCGCGTCTGGAATATGAGATTTACACTTGTCTACGTTTCAAACGACTAACGATTTCACGAGCCATTTTCAAGACTTCGTAACCTTGCGTCTAGGTCTAAGTTGTCTTACTAGCTGGCTATGCATCACTTGGAGATCGAGGTTAGTTTCATGTGTGGTCGATCTCCAGTGATGATACCCAGCTAGTGAGACAACTGTCAGACCTAGACGCAAGGTCACTAAGTTTTGTTAAAATGGCTCCAAAATGGGAGTCGCAAAACGTAGACATTGAGATAAATGAACTTTCCAGACGCGGATCAACCGGAAGTTCCAGCCAGCATATATATATATATATATATATATATATATATAGTATGAAATTTCGTTCGATATGTCATTTGGAGTTCCATCATACATTTTTTTTTCCTTTTTTTTCTTTTGTTTTGCTTTCGGTGACGTATGTTTTTACGAACAACCATCTTCAGATTGCGTGATATCAGTTGCCAGTTACCATAAAGTGAGTTTGAAAAAACTGGATACTATGTACCCATTAAAAGTATATTTCTCATGAACACACAAGAATTCCACAGAATCAGCTAACTTGAAGTCCAAGAATATGTGACAGCCACCAAAGTTGTACATTTCTTTTCGAAAACTCTTTCAATAGGATTTTTTTTCAAAGAATTGTATATTAAACAAACATTCGACAGTCCGGTATCGAAGCTTGCACCATTCCATCATTATATTTTCAATGAATTATCTCTAAATCAAAATTGTCACTCTAGTGAATACGCAAGGTTTATTATTCATATGAACTGTAAAACAAACAAACATGTATTCATTGTTTTTCGAAACGTCCTCTGTGACGATCAATACTGCACGAGTTGACCCAATTTGCAATGATTTTTTCCAGATTCTGTTGAGGTACTTCCGACAATCATATTCAGCGCCCATTCATTTTCGATACCTCAAAAAGCTTTTGGATACCATTTCACTGCGACGAATGATCGGTTGTTGATGGTTGGTTTTTTTTCTTTCACCTCTCAGAGCCAGTTGAATGATTTCAGTTAGAATTGAGTGTGTGGTTCGAACTGAGGATTTGACAGAACATGCATTTTTATTATATCAGATTCTCCTAGTAAGAACCGCTTTTTCCATCTACTTTAGCTGTCTGTCAAGTTCTCAATAGCCAATTAGAAATCGAAGTGCTCCTGACTAATATGTGATAAACAGCATCGAAAACAGAGTTGAAACACGGATTCTACCTTTTTTTCACGATCTGTGATAATTTGAAATAATGTTCATTCCTGATTTCAGTGTTTGATTACACCTATTGCATCTATTTTACTGTCGAGCTATTGTATTAAGTTCACAATTGTACATAATTGTTTGAAAGTCGTCACGATAACACTTTCAAAAATTGATCCAGTAAAAAATAAGAGATACAGGTTCAATGAAATCGAGAACAAATACACATCGAGAAGCATAATACAAATACAATAGTATAGGTATAGGCATTCATAACATCTGTACCTATATACACATACCCATGTAATCACATTTCTACACATATAAACAGTGGAAGGTTATTACCATTTTTTAATTTGTAAAAACTCTTCCACATTATGAAAATATTTCTCCTTCCATAGCATCCTGAGTTCCCTCATCAATTCATTTCGATTGTCTTATATTTTCGAGTACTCAGGCAGATGATTAAACGGTCGAATGACAGTTTTCTATTTTTGTGAAAGAATCCTGATTGCTAGAAAAATATAAACAAACGCAGTTCAAATATGAAGTGTGACGATGCCATTAGAAATGAATGAGCCTCTACAAAGTAGGGGAACAGGGGGCACAGTGTTACACAAAAATAATTTTTTCTTGTTACTCTGGCGCTATTTTATTCACAGTGAATTTTCCGATACCAAATGATTTGTTCCTGAAAGGACCATGTCTCAGGATAATCAAGTGAAAGAAAAACTTTTATTTCTAGACTGGGACAATGATTATGTATAACAACTACAATTGTAACAGTGTGCCCCGTTAGTGGGGAACAGTGTTGCATGCTATGGGGCACACTGTTACTTGAGGGATAAATAGGAGATAAGTGAAAAGCTGTAATCGGAAAATTTATTTTTCAACACTTTACATAGTACCCAAATAAGACTTATTTTAATACATTATAGTATGCCTGAAAATCTACCGGAAAAACTAAAATTTCACTTCTTCTTGCTGTCTGGCCTGAAGGTGTGGGGGCTGGTAATGTCATAAAAACTTGGGAAATATAAAAAACATAGTCTAAATCAGCAGGAACAAATATAAACTTAGGAAACAAACGGCGGATGTAAGTTACGTTCACCGTAGTTTCGGTTTTGTTTGTCCATATCCAATGGACATCACTCCAAGGCCTTTAGAAACACCCTCTTTAATGAGAACATAATCTCCAATGTTAATTTCCTTGTTATCATCGTCATTTGCTTCTGATGGATCTCCATCTGCACTTATAAAAGATCCCATACTGGACTCAGTATCTGCGCATGAGTATTTTTCGAGTCTGATTTCTATTACGTATCATTTTAGTTCTGAAAAGAATATAAAAATATACCTTCAATTGATTGTAATACAGGTAGGTGCCGACTTAATGAGTTTCAATGTTTTCTAATTAAAAAAGTAAGTGTCACAGTGTGCCCCACATGCAAAACAGTATAACACTGTACCCCTCTATCAGTTGTAACACTGTGCCCCAAACGCCGTTTTCTTATTCAAATATCAATTCTGACATTGGACAATTTTTTAAGGTTATGTTTATATTGTGAGCTTGTAGCTAACTAATGTGTTTATGGTTCCAAATATCAAAACAACTTGTAATATTTTTCTACAGACCAACAAAACATATTTTCAAACATATGATATACTTACTTCGCTGTTAAAAAAACTTGAAAATGGTTATATTTCTGCTTCAATGCACTTCAGCGCTCTACAAACAGGCACGGTATCAAACAATGATGGGAAGTGTCGACAGTGACGGCGGTACGGTTTTCAGTTCAAATTTAAAAAGTTGGCGCGTAATTTAACACTGTACCCCGTGTAACACCGTGCCCCCTGTTCCCCTACGCGGTGAGACAAGTATTCGGACAAGTAACACATGGCTGTAATGAATTCTTTTGAAAATATCTCTGCGTGAAGATGCTCAATCCCAGAAGCGTACTCTGTATGGAAGTCGAGACTCGATACTTGATAAAAGGTTCTCATGGTTTGATATATTTCTTAAATTCCTAAACATGTAATGAAGCGAACCGAGTTTCTTGATAAAGGATTAACAATGTCCCTCAAAATTTAGATGTTCCTTCAAGTAATTTTCTGAAAATTTATCCTCTGTTACTTTTACCAACTGATCATATTCCACAATGAACTGAAAATCACCTTTATTTTTACTAATTGAAAACTAACACGCACAGTTTTATTCATATGCAGATGTCGTGAATTTTCCGTGAACAATCTATTCACAATATTCAAGATTATATTAGAATGACGTTTCAAAGCAGAGATGCTTCTGACAGAAACTAAAATTGATGTATCATCAGTATACATTGTGCATATAGCATAAGCTTCAAGAGATTCACTGAATTCATTCAAAATTAAAATAGGTCCTATAATAGAACCTCGAGGGGCTCTTAATCCAATTACTATATCGCTAATGTTGATGATTGATTTGGTTTTGATATTTTTGTAACAAATACATATTGTTTTCTTGACGCCATATATGTACCTAACCAACTCAAAAAAAAAGATTGATGAAATGAATCAATTGCCAACAAAATGAGTTTCAGTGTGAGAAGAGGAACATCATCAGGTCCAGAGAGTGCTTGTTTCAACTCCTCATTGATGCGGTTTATCATGTGAATCAATATGGGAATAGTCTTCAAGACTATCCCTTATATCTTGCACCAATCTTTCTGGTACAGTTTTAAAAATTCTCATAGAAGTATCAGCTGAATTTTTGGGATCATCAATCAAGGACTGGTTCAGATTCATCCTCAATATCGATCTTTCTGGTACAGATTTGAAAATTCTCTTGAAAGTATCAGCTATGATTTTGGGATCATTAATAAAGGGCTGGTTCAGATTCATCCTCAATATCAATCTTCCTGGAACAGATTGGAAAATTCTCTTGAAAGTATCAGCTATGATTTTGAGATCATCAATCAAGGACTCGTTCAGATTCATCCTCAATGGAATATTTGGTTGTCTTTTCTCATTGCCTGTTATTTCGGCCACAAACTCTTGTTGGAAAACTTAGCTCGTTATATAGATTGACTTTTAATAACATAGTATACTGAGTTTAACATAATCTGAACTGTGAATAAACGAATCCATATTGAAATCACTAGTTAGTATGAATTTGAATTTCAATTCCCATGAACTGATACCATTTCATGAATTATCTCAAAAACATGTGGAACAACGATCTGAAAAGTTTCACAAATATTTGGTTTCTAAGAAATGGCTCATATCTCTACATCTTTTTCAGAGCAAATTTCTTTTACATCAAAGGAGTCCATACTGCTTTTTCATATATATTACCTTATAAACGATGAGTTTTGGAACCTTTGGTGCAAAAGTTGAAACTTTTCTAGAGATCAATTACCCTAACACCAAACTGATATTTTTGCACTCGACGCGCGTTTCGCTAACAAGGTTAGCATCTTCAGGAGAAGAAAATTAATACTAAATCTAGAGCTGAGGTTAGTTATTTATATACCTAAAGTTTTCCGGTCCGATATGGAATTAACAGTAACAAACGAAGTCCATATCGGACCGGAAAACTTTAGGTATATAAATAACTAACCTCAGCTCTAGATTTAGTATCAATTTTCTTCTCCTGAAGATTGTTGTTGTTGTTCTAAAATTGTTCGTTTTCGTTAACCAGCTGACGAACGTCAACCCTCAGAAGTCGAAACTTGTGCGAGCAATGGATCAACGGATCAACGAGGCCTTACCTTTTAACGTGCGATTACCCAGCACGGTGGCCCGGCGAGGATTCGAACCCCGGCCTTCCGCTTGATAGGCAGATATGCTAACCACTACACTACCGAGACCACTAACCTTGTTAGCGAAACGCGCGTCGAGTGCAAAAATATCAGTTTGGTGTTAGGGTAATTGATCTCTAGAAAAAGTTTCAATATATTACCTTGTTCAGAAGGCAAGGGTCAGCCAATAACTTACCCCATATCCAAACAAAATTCCGACATCGCCACCTTTATCCTCCGGGCAGCTGTAGATTATACTATACGTAGACGACCCGACCCCTCCCTCTATTAAAGCGGGCGGAAGGAACAGATTTTTTGGACCAATTTTTACAGTCTACCTTTGGAAAGGGAAGTGATTGCAGATGAAACGAATAGTTATCTGCAAAAAAATTTACGCGCTGCGTGGTACTTCATATGAAACCCACAATATGCGTTCGTTAAGTTCAAAAATAATTTGGATGGAGGCCTTTTTACAGACTGCTTTACATTTGTTATACATAAAAACATCGATCAAAGTACAACTGGAACATATGGTTCGAAATTTTTGAATAATTCAGGCGATTCTCTAACAATCAATTCTTCATGACCTTCCGACAGTAGACCACAACAGAAAGCCCTCAAAAATCAGTGTCCAAGAGGAGTATGGTATACTTAGACCTATACTGGTACCAATTGAAGTGGTGACTATATTCCAAGCCATGTCACAAAGTAATACTTCTGAAAATATTGAGACATGTGGCATTCTAACAGGCAGACTCGAAAGTAATGAGCTAATTATAACTCACATGATTTTTCCAAAACAAAAAGGAACCTCAGATTATTGCGTGGCAATGAATGAAGGGGAGATTTTTGATTATCAAGATTAACATAGTTTGATAACAATAGGATGGATTCATACTCACCCCACTCAAACTGCATTCCTTTTAAGTGTTGATCTTCATACCCATTATCCTTACCAGTTACTGATACCGGAAGCAATTGCTATAGTATGCTCGCCAAAATATAATGAAACTGGATTTTTGATATCAACTCCTCATGCTTTAAGAACCATTGCAAATTACCGAAAGAGTGGATTTCATCCACATTCAACTGGACAACCATTATTCAGAGTGACCGATCACATCTGAATTGAAAACAATGCACCTCTGGAAGTATTGGATCTACGCAAGGCTTAACACATCCACTTTTACAATATTTTTTTTATTTATAGATATATAGATTTTATTTTTACATAATTCATTAATGTTTTTTATTCATTCTTATATAATTTTCTATTTTATTTTTATATTCATTCTGATTGTACAAGTGTTTGAAATTCTGAAATATGGTGTAAAATCATGAAGATATACTGTTTTGAATGATATAGGGTAATTTACAAATTGCCCGAATGTATTGCGAAAAAATTTAATGAAAACCAACTTTTTCCAGTACGCCTTTCACAACTGAAACTAGTCTCATCGTGAGAATAACGAAATTCTCATACTCTCTGGAAGTATACAGTGTGTTCCATCAAGAACAAATTGCGGGTTTGCCATGAAGTACCACGTAGCTCGTAATTTTTTTTTGCAAATTATATTTTCGTTTCAGATTCAAGTATTTCCTATTCCAAAAGGGGACTGTGAAAAATTGGTCCAAAAAATCTGTAAATCAGGAATAGAGTCGTCTTTATAATTCATTTATAAATTTCAAAGCGCTTTCGGCTCGTCATTTCGCACATAGTCTCCTAGACTTTGATGCCTGTTAGCCAACCATTTTCTATCTTGTCTACAGAAAGGTAAAAGGGCTTTGCCATCTCATTTCGACTCAAGCGACGAAAAAAAAAAATTAAGTATAAGAAACAATTTTGTTTCAACAAATGTACATACAAACCATTTGTCAGTTGAATTTTCTTTCGATGCTTTCACGGATTTATTTATATATCCCAGCGGCTTTTCAATCTATTGGTGGCTTCATTTGTCCCGTCGCTCTACTCCACATACGCAATTCAGATTTGATAACACATGGGTCGGCTGTTCCGGACGTACAATTTAATCTCAAGTCAATTTATCTTTCAATAACCGTAAATTAGATTTCATATCCCCCTAAAAATATATGTCCTTGCTTCATATATAGGGTCGTTTTTTATGAGCATGACTTGGTATCTGCCACCCTCTGAAAGATGATTCACCCTCATAGGCTGTAATGTCATATATACAGTCGTAAGATGGATTGCTTGGCTGTTGTGTAACAAAAGGCTTTCATTTTCTATTGTCACAACAAATGAGTTGAAATGGAATTGGTAGGGGAAGTTAATAGTTTTTGAAATACTACATGGCATAACTATAAAGTGAGGGATTTTGAAATTTACCATGCATCTGGGTAATTATATTTTATTGCCCCTCGGCACTATGAACTCCACAATATTTAAACCGCACTTAATCGGGTAGATCCCGAGAATTCTACTGAAACCGAAATAGTCGACAATAATTCGAATACATGCCTCATAACTCCTTATCACTTAGTTTGAAATTTACTCTCAATCTGGAAGATTTAGTAAGTATTGCCCTGAAAGTAAGGAACTTAGGGAACCAAAGTAGTGAAGTTCAAATGAATGAATTATAAAAAAAGTGTTGATAGTGAAGCAAAAATTGAAGCCGAAGTGAGTTCCAGACGCGAATGGAATATCTAGATGAATCGCTCTTGTTCGATCAGAATATATAGGGATGTATTTCATAGGGTAACTGAGTTTTTAGCAGAGTATTGAAAATTCAGAACTTAGTGGAGCGTAGTGCAGAAGTCAGTTGAGAAATCTAAGTGTTTTGTGAGCGAACCATAAATGAGAGTAGTAGTTGTATTTTATGATGAAGTTAATGAAAATAGTTCAGTTTTGTTGGAAGTATTATTTACATGAACGAACCCAGAAATATCCTTACTGTATTTTAATTATTTTAATGAAAAAAAAATTCATTCAACCCAGCCTTAACTCATTTACTCGATACAGGTAAATGTACTAATACCTGTCAAAAAGTAACTACTTTCCTGGCTAATATCACGAAGGGCGTTGGATTATTTTCGATAGGTGCCAGAGCAGGATTCTTCACAGAAAAAATGGCTGCAATTGCGTCTCGCGATACAACTATTAGAATAAATTTTCATTTATTTGGATAGGCAAACTTGTAGACCGGAATCAGGCTGATTGGACCATCGTCAGTGCAAGGTAGTTTTTACTATCAACACGAAAGTCAATGGTTTTTCATAATTGAAAATATTTTTCTTTCAAAAAAGCAGCTACGAATAGTAAGTTGAGCCGTCATCACTGACTATAAATCGAATCATCTTGAAATAATTCGTTCAGGCCATCAGCTGAGCTGAAACTCTCGTGGGTTGAGCTGAGTTTGTAAATAAAGAAATCCGTGAGATGTCCCAGAAAACAAGTTTATTGACTAATTGTGCGAAATCCACAGTGACCACGATAAAAAATGACCTTTTTTATCTAAAAAGAAATATTCCGTTGATCATGTAACAAATGACATATTTTTCAAATCATCTTACCTAAAAAGAAATGACCGAATGCCAAGATTGTAAAATATTTAACAATATTATACTTGAATCAGACAAAATCAATTCAGAGTCCACTTATCTCAGATACAATAAATCAGCTGTACTCTCGTGATTATTATAACGAAAAGCCTCGATATTCCCCATGAGGCAGTAAAAAGCAGAGAAAAAACAAAGTACTGAAAATGCAAAAAACTCCAACAAATCGTAAATTTGTTCGCACGATAGATTCAAATAAGCATATGAAAAGGTAGTCAACTAGCAATACAGGATTCAATACAGGTAGTTGTCTAAACCATTTGTGACTGTAGCAATTATTTTCAACAACAATGAATAGGAATAAATGTTACAAAATGAAGGGTTATAATTTTGTACAGCGTGATCACAACTGAAAATGTTACGTGAAACTATGGTTTCAGCACAACTTGCCCCCACAGCTTATGTGTATGTATTAACTACAGAACAGAAGCTGGTAAATGATACAATTTCAGATGTGATGAGTGGAAAATGCCTCTTTCGTTTTTATTATTTTCCGGGTTTACTAGAAGGTGAGTATGGTCATGAATCTTTTTTTTAATTCTGAAAGGTCCTTCAAATAATAACAGGAATTTTTTCATTTCAGACTTTATGGAAGATGAAGAATTGTTAGCTTTGAGAAGAACAAGGTCTCCTATCTGAAAATCAATGAACTTTTTGCCTGGATTTCGGTAAGCTCTGCGTGCAGCTTTACTCAAAAGAGTTGCTTCCGCAAGAATAAGTTTTTGTTCTAGTGGCAATACTTCCTTTTGGTCCAAAGATGCTCTGAAAAAGGCTGGAAGAAGTTTTACTCTCTCCTTACCAAGCTGAAGCTCACTTGGTGAAAATCCAGTAGACTCATGAACGATTTCATTCAAGAATTCTGTTAGCTTTGTGATTTCACAAGCCCATTTTGAGTGTTTGTCCGAACAATAGGTGCGGAACAACCTACCAACTTCACGTAGAGTACGTTCCGAAGGGTTCGAAGCAGGGTGACGAACAGAACTGTAGACAAGCTGGATGCCAGCATCTTCTAATGATTTCTTCCACAAATTAGAAGTGAATTGACTTCCCCGATCCTGTAAGATCCTTTTGGGCCTTCCATGTGTGGGAAAATATTCTGCAAACAGACGATGTAACATAGAACGAAAAGTTGCTTTTTTCAGAGGATACAGGACAACATACTTTGTGAATACATTGACAATCACAAATATGTACTGTGCCCCACCACGACTCTTAACAAGTGGCCCATACAAATCCATTGCAATTAGATCATCCTTACCTCGTGAAATAATATTACTCTGTGGTGGTACTGACAAAGCAGAAGACTTGGCTCGTTGACAGATGTCACAACTTTTTACAACAGATTTTATCCTTCGATGCATATTACTCCACCAAGTCTCTTCCCTCATACTCAACCAGGTCTTATGAACACCGGGATGTCCAAGAGCAGAATGATATTCTGTAATGAATTTCGTGACCAGTTGATGTGGAATACATAGCTGGTAACTATGTTCATTTTCACCTCTTTTATATAAGATATCCTCATGAATGACAAATTGTCTCTGAACCTTAGGATAAGTATCTATCAAATCTTTGATTTGTTTCAGTTTTTCATCTTCCATCTGGTGTTTCTTTATGTTCCTCAGAGTTGGTAGAAAATCTCTGGAGAGCATCAGTTTGAAAATCTGAAAATATTTGTCATTCGGAACGGGCAGTCTACTGCAGGCATGCCTGGATAATGCATCAGCCACATTTTCGTGTCCCGGTAAATACTTGGCATCAAATGAAAATTCTTGCAACGCTAATGCCCATCTGGTGATTCTTGGGGATAACAACCTGCAGGAGTTTATATAAAAAATGGCTCGGCAATCAGTATGCAGAGTAAAATGGGTACCGAGCAAATATACTCTCCATTTTTGTATCACCCACAACACTGCGAGTAGCTCTTTCTCAAAAATGCTGTAATTTTTTTCACGATCTAAAAGAAGACGGGACGCACAAGCCACTATCTGTCTTTTTCCTTCGACAACTTGGAAAAGAATACCAGATATCCCATCATCACTTGCATCCGTCATAACTTCCCAAGGAAGGTGAGGATTTGGGTGGTAAAGCATCACATCTTTTTTCAACTCATTTTTCAGACTATCAAATGCCTCAGATTCTTCTTGTTGCCACCTCCAAGTTGATTTCTTTCGAAGAAGGCGAGTGAGCGGTGCTGACAAGTCTGCGAAATGAGGCGTGAACATTCTGTCATATTGACAGAGTCCAAGAAATCTCTGTAATTCCTTTTGATTTCGAGGAGGCTGATAATCGGAGATAGCTTGTATTCTTTCTGGATCAGCTTTCACACCCTCACTGTTAAGAATATATCCTAAATAAGATATTTCTTTCCTAAAA
Source organism: Zygogramma bicolorata (assembly GCA_032362365.1). NCBI lineage: Eukaryota > Metazoa > Arthropoda > Insecta > Coleoptera > Chrysomelidae > Zygogramma > Zygogramma bicolorata. The sequence continues at coordinate 232,192 of JAVJAQ010005821.1, forward strand.
AATTGACATTTTTCAATTTTGAGGGTAATTCCTGCGCTGGACAAACGTTCTAGAACCATAGAAAGATGTTGCAAATGTTCATCTATGTTATTGGATAATATCAGAATATCATCTACATAGACAATAAGAAAATCCTGAAATTTCGGGCCAAATATCTTATCAATGCATCTAGTAAAAGAGCTAGTTGCATTTTTCAGGCCAAACGGAAGAGAACAGAAACGATAGGTTTTTGTACCTACCATGAATCCAGTGTATTGTCTGTCCTCTTTTCTGATTGGACATTGCCAATATCCATGAGTAAGGTCTAAAGTGCTCATGACCTGTTTGTTCGAGAACAATTTGATTATTTCATGAATAGGTTTTGGATGTTCGAAATCTGGTTCCATGACCTTGTTTAGATATCGAGCATCCAAACATACTCTGACGTTTCCATCTCGTTTCAGCGTTGTCATTAAGGGAGATATGTACTTTGATGAACACCTCTCAATGACACCCCAAGATAGCATTTGTTGAATAACCTTTTCAACAGCATCTCGGTGCGCCACTGGAATTGGGTATGGTTTGACAAAGAACTCTGAATTATCCTTCAATATTATTTCGTGTTCATACTCCGTTGTTCTTCCAGGTATATTTGAGAACACATTCGAGAACTGTCAAAAATTGACAACAACTTTTGTTTCTCAAATGGTGAGAGATCACAATTGCTTACTATTTCATTAAACATCAAACCTATTTGACATTCACCCTGTTCAACAAACGCACATTTCTCATGAACACTTTTGTTTACTAGAGTGGAAATTGCCATGCTATCAGTACTAGAAACATTGTGAACAACAGAAATTACCGGAATATTCATCACTTTACTACCATTTTGCAATGTAACACTATTTTCAGATAGAAACATTGTACCATTGTAAAACCTGAGAAAGTCACAACCAATAATCATAGGATGATGCAAATTATCGATTACCAGAAATTCGAAAATGAATTCTTCACCTCCCATGCTGAAAGATAGCTGTGCTTGAATAGAAACTTTTTGTGGTTTGGTTTTGAAAGCACCTATTACACGTATTCCTGTTACAGGAAAATATGGAATGAATTTGTGAAAATTACTTAATTGTAACCAAGCATCCATTGAAATGGCACAAACTTTACTGCCTGTGTCCAACAAAACTGCAAATTTACAATTAAAAATGTTAATTTCTATTAAAGGACAACGATTTTCCATGGGCGCATGGTCATATTCACATTCTTCCTGAAGAAGATCATCTAATGGGTTATTATTTGTGAGAAAAAAATGTTTTTCGTTTTTTAATACTTTTTGTTTTGCCCCCACATCTCCAATTAAATGTGGAGGGTTTCCACGTTTCCCGAATCATCTTCTTCAGTCTGTTCAATTTCCAGGTTAGAAATACCTTTAGGTTTCTCATAATATTTTTTATTTGTGAATGTAGAGTTTGAGTTTTTGTTTGTGCTGGAACCAGAATGGAGATTATGATTCAAGTTTGTGGAATATTTACTATTTTCTTGAATACCTAGAAATTTATTTGGTTTTGCTTCATTTTTGTAATATTCATCCGCATGTCTTAATCTTGTCACTGCTTCTGAAAATGTATTACAACCCAAAAGAATACAAGAGATACTTGGAGGGAAATGGGGTGCAATGAAATCTATTAAGTCACTAGGGGAATACTGAGGGTGTAAATATTTTGTCTGTGCCACCCAATAATTGAAATGGTCAACAAATAAACCACTTTTGAATCGATCACTTTCTAGTTTATCTTTTATTTTTCTTTGTGTTTTTGTTCCCCAAAAATGATTGATAAATTCTGCTTTGAAATGAGCATAGTTGGTGAATGTGTGAGAGAAAGCATCCCACCATGACTTCGCTGAATTTTGAAACGACCTGCTTAATAATATTTTCATACTATTGAAAGGTATTTGCGAAGTGTTCACAGTATTTTCAATGAACTCTAAAAATTCTAATGGTTGTAAATTATCGTCATTATCGAAAGTTGGGATGAATTTGCAAAGATCACCCAAATTAAATTGAGCCTCTGTTCTCATATTCAGGTTAGAAAAACTAGTTGAGAGGCTTGGAATATTGGCATTCGGTACACCCTTAAATTCCAACAAATCGTAAATTTCTTCGCACGATAGATTCAAATTAGCATATGAAAAGGTAGGCAACTAGCAATACAGGATTCAATACAGGTAGTTGTCTAAACCATTTGTGACTGTAGCAATTATTTTCAACAACAATGAATAGGAATAAATGTTACAAAATGAAGGGTTATAATTTTGTACAGCGTGATCACAACTGAAAATGTTACGTGAAACTATGGTTTCAGCACACAGCCTCAACTTACCTTCATAGTATGTTGATTGATGATGAGATTATTTGTTTTATAGCCAGTTTTCAACTTATTCCTTCAACAATTTGTAAAGAAGTAGTGAACTTTCCTATTGAGAATGAATTTCAAGAGTTACTCCCGGGTCTTTTTAATGAGTTTAGTTTCAAAAAATCGAGATCGATTTTTATGACATCGTAATCTTCTATGATGATGAGGTAAAGTTTATAAATTTGTATGTTTTTAGGGGTCAATCTTCGAAAATACTGATCCGATCATGAAATTTATTACACTCACAGAAAGCTAACCCTTCCAGCAGTGATATAAGGTATATTTTATTATAATTGAAAAACAATTCAGTGAAAATCAAGTCGGAGAAAAGCGGACGTGATGTTATGATCCAACGGCGTACGCTGACTGAACGGTTCGGTTCGACTTCTACGCGGACGGAGTAACGGGCAAAAGCTAGAATTTGATAAAATATTAAAAGAAATTGCCAGTACGATAACCCCTTCATGGATTCTTGCTCATATACAAAGACCATATCAAAATTATGTCGTTGAAGGATACATTATGTTATTAAGATGTGTTTTAGCGCTGAATCACCTGGTTTTTCAATAGCTACTGAATTGGTTATCGAACAAGATCAAGTATAATTGGGAGAAGGCACATGGTTTATTGAAGCCGTAGCCAAGAACCGCCAGAGGTTATCTTATTTGAATATCACAACTGCCTGTACAATTCAAATCATTCCCAGATATTCCCACCCTATTAAGTACACTTCGATTCGGTGTACCTAATAATATGGAACTAGGCGATCTGAATTTTACATACTGTTTCAATGGCCGGAGGATTCCAACGCGATGAATTCGAAATAGAGGATAGAATGTAATGATGAAATCAATGTTCAATGTATTGTTGGCGTGGTGAAACAGGAAATTGTTCACCGTATGAATGTGATCGTTATTCATGATTCAATACGCTGTCTACTCTTCGAGTAAACTGTTGATCGATTGTTCTTGATACTATTCAATTGTCTCCGAGATATAAAAAACAGACATTTGAGTTTCAATACAGATATCATTTCAAATATTTTGAACTATTGCTTGCCTCTGGAAAATATTGTTTCAATAGAGGTAACATGTAAAAGAGTAAAATACAATCTGAAGTACACCGATCACCCAATAACCTAGTCGATTATAGACCAAAGTAGAAACGGATTACTGAGGCCCTACCTTTCTACATGTGGATCATAGGAAAGAGGCTCCCTGCCAGAGATTCAATATTTACTTATATTCAATGGGCTTAGGTATATTTTGGTTGAACGGTTCCACTGTGGTACTGTAAGGTACATACATAGACGACTCTAACGAAGTTGATTTATGAATTTCCATTTGATCTTGATATATTATTAGTCAGAAAGGGAAATTTGCAACCATCCGAATTTGAAATGAGGGTACCAGAATAGAGATTATGATTTATTTCAAGGACCGTGGCGTCAAGTATGTGTTACTGGTAATTTATTTCTGTACTCTGAAACTTCTGCTAATTAGCCCTGAATTTCACAGCCACTTGACAACATATCTGAATGAGTGAGTAGCATACTTGAATACATTCCTGACGAAGATGTTTTCGTATAGAACATATACGGCGCAAAGGAATTTCGAAAATTGTCTTGAAACTATCTACCCAGCTATCTACAGAGCTACTTCAACTCCATTATTACATTAGTGCCTGATTTCAGAGACTTTCAATTCCCAAAATTAGCACTTCTACAGTTTTTGATTCATTCTATGTTGAACTTATTTCTGGGTTCACACAAGAAAATAATGAAATGTACAAGAAAAATTGTGACGTGAAAAGTAATCCCTGATGAAGAAATTACAGACAATCATCAAAGCTCACAATGAAGTGGTATAATCTTCAACGTTCACAATGAAGATGTATAAGGTATCATTTAAAGACAATGGAACAATTTTCAAACAACCACTGAAGACGAAATGAGTTCGTCTATCGATGGAGAGCGACTCTCTAGGCGACTGAATGAATAAAATGTAAATTCTTACATGAGCTGGTATGAATGTTGAACAGTATTCAAAACATATTTTTTCGTCCTATTTTGGTACAATAAAACAATTGCACATCACAACCGGAAGTAGACCCGATTCGAAAATTTTGAATGGCACGTTGTGAGAGGCCATTGCAATTCGAAATGACGCCGGCGTAGAAGCTATTCTTTCCAAATGCAATATAATAATCTAAAAAAAACAACTTGTTCAGGCCAGTTCAGACTTATCTTCACAGGTTAAATGACTAGGGCCTATGAGAAAACAGCTACACCCCTGTCAGTGCAGGATTCTTCACAGAAAAAAATCCGAATTTATTTTTGGCGATACAAAGGCCCTAATTAATTTTCATTTATTGTAGATCGGTTACTGGCTATTCGACTTCTTATTAGTACAAGGTTCCCAGAATCAAGTCGAAGTCAGTGGTTTTCCATAATTTAAACTTGCTTTCTGTCATGAGTAAAAATATCATCATACCCCGAACAAGGCCCCTAGACGAGGTTAGAACCAAATCAAATAATATTCCCAATTACTCTCTTATAAGGAAAATAAATTTCACAAATAGTCGGTGAACACTCTAGTTGATTTGATTTATATTGCCCCTCAAGTTTGCTCACCGACTATTAGTGAAACAAATATTTTGTTTCTCCTTGAAATACTTGTTTAAAGTCAATTCTCCTCTAAGTCTTGATGGAAAATAGTATCTTTAAACTCCAACCTGACGTATTTTCCTAAAAAATGTTTAATATACTACCCGTTTAATTTTTTACTTTCAGTAGACAAAAATTGTATATTTATATTTATACTTTATAACTCAACGTTAAGATCTATCCCTTTTCCGAGGTTTTTTCAAATATCATTTTTTGTTTATCCTCTATCGGTTGGTGTGGCCAAGCGATCTAAGGCGCGGTCCTTACATGCAATTTGGCTATTTCACTGCTGGTTCGAACCGCTGTTGGGTCAAAATTATCATTCTGACCGGCTTGGTGCGATAGGCAATTGTTAGTTGCCTATATACCAATTGTAGGTGGGAAATCTGGATTGAATACAGCTAACGATCCGGTAGCACTGTGGGTTTTTCTGGGTTTCCCTACAGTTGAAATAGCGATAGCGCTTCGGCACCAAGATGATTAGCCGACCTTTGCCATCTGCCATCTGGGCGCATCCGTGAGAGAGTTCAGCCGTAGGAAATATAAAAAAATGTTCAGTCACTTTTTATGTGTAATCAAACACTCGGCAAGCGATGTAGACACGGGAGTAGATGCGGCAGATAGATTAATTCTTCAATAATTGTTCATTAGTTTACAAAAAGGTGGACGATAAACAGATGCCTGTAAATAGTATGATTCAATTATCACCTACCATCTAATTTAGGCAAAAAATCAAGATGTTTATTTCTAGCATATCATTACTGTTTCTGAGATCGAAATCGTTGCTTGCTGCGTCCTAATCCAATGAAGCTGGATGGTAATTAACTTTCTCTTTCACGCGTTGTGGGGTTTGTGTATTTATAGAAGTGGCTCTTGGGTGTTTCCCTATTTGTATCAACTTATAGACGCCGGAAGGGATGTACATCTTAGAAAGCCGTGCCAAATGTGGGATGACGGGAGGTAATTAGAAATAGGTGGTAGTTTGTAACGTTAGGAGTACTCTATTTTCAGACGACCTATTTTTATTTAGCGATTTACAAGCATGCCAACTTTTTACTTATACATATATGAAATGGATTGATTGTCTGTCCTTTTCGAATTTCATATCTGTCATTTTCCAGTGGGATATTTTATACTCTGCATTAAATAATATATCATTTGGAATATTCCTTGTTCTGAATGAAAATGTGAAATTGTTAGTTTGAAATAAAAACTCGGTATGTTTATGTACAAATAACATTTTTACATGCAATTTCAGCTTTCGATACTCTATGGTTATATTAAAAAGGTGGATTGACAAAACTTTTATGTTTATTAACATGTTCATTCGCCAAAGATGTTGAATCCCATTTCGATTTTTCGATAAAGGGGAATACAAAATCAGATATTTTTCATTTGGAATGAAACTATCAAATTGGTATTGTTGATTTACTGGTGATAATGATGACCCCAAGGGCACTACGATCGCTCTGAAGTCACGCAAATAGTAAAATTTGTGCTAACTACTAGATTATTTTTTATATACCCACGGGTAGCATTCACTTTGAGCCCGATTTTAATACTATTAGAGAAAACGATCTAGACGTCTTCCAGGTCCTTATCATCATAGGAAATGTCGGTAAAATACAGTTACCGATCAACGGTTAAATTCGAATTGAAATCCCGTACGATAATGTCGGGCTAGAAATTACCCCATGTTAATTATTTATTTCTTCAGTTCTTTTTTCGAAATTGGGAACATTCGATGAGCTCATGAAAAGGGACGTTTTGACGTATTGGGGGATTTTTTACAGCTTCCGGTTTTTCCGAAAATGAGAACAACGTTCGATTTCCGAATGGAGCGCTCTGTATGTTAATCCTTTTTTAAATTCTGTATAATTTTCTAAATTCAATGACACTCCATGATATTGGATAATAGATTGGAACACATGGTTCTGACTTGAGCCCTCTGGACGCTTATAGTATATTACGTAACGAGGAGAATAAGTAGCCTATTACGCATGAGCGAAAATTGTGAGCACGAGGCGTTAGCCGAGTGCGGCACTTCTCGAGTTGCGTACTCTACTTTTTCTACTCCCACCATTCTTGTGCGGTAAATTTTGCGGGTGTAAGACCAATTCCTTCGTTATCCCTCATTTTCAATGATCAACGAGCCACTGGATGACAGTCAAGTTGGTAAAACAATTGCTTGCTTCATGGATATAACTAGATACAGTACCAATCCACAAAATTCAATTTTACAAAGAATCTGAAACAAAATTTCGCAGAATTTGATTTATGGCACATTGAATGTAGCCATGAGATCAAATTTATCTGGTCAAATGTTACATAACCCATCGTTTCAAAAAAAAACTATTCCGGAAGCGGCTGCTATCAATTTAAAATATACCCGTGTATTCTGAATGAGCCATTATCTAACATCTGTCAAATACGTAATGAAAGGTTTAAATAGTGGGAATAAAAAATAGTTATTTATGGTATATGGTATATTCTCCATGAATTATCTGCATATCCAGTTTCTTGTTTCTGTTATGAAGTTGTGGCAATTTCAATTTATTTCTGTGATCAATATTCAACAATTCCGAGATTCATTCAGTAACTTACTAAAAATTTTAGTTCATCAAAACCAAAAAGTTGTTTGTTTTGTTCACAACTACCCGCGAGAACCTAGAAGTCTGGCTAAAAGGCGACAGAACCATGTGTTCCACTGCACAATTCAAATACCAATCATGGGGTGGGCTTATAATATTATGTACATTTGGTAAATGCAAAAATGAACAGGTTGTTCCGATTAGAAGAATCTCTCATTACGCCAAGAAGTGCTTCTTTGTGAAAATATTCGAAATTCCGAGTTCCGTAAAAATAGTTACAGAATCGAAGGGAAAAGGGGTGTACCATGAATCTGTGTCACCTGGTATAGATGAATATGTTATTTTTGTTTCCTCGTTATTAGAAATCAACCATCTTCTCTTCTTTGTAAGACGAATTTTCATCATCAAACGTTGTACTTGTGAGAGAAATGTCCATTTTGGAGGAGAAAATATGGTACATCAAGTGTAGTAGCATGTTTTCTTAATGGAACTCGTTCAGTATTCCAGCAATATGCTTCAGGAATAAAGTTTACAATTTTGTAGAGTTCACCAGCGGCACATGTCTCTCAATTCCGAAGTGTAATTTTGTTTGGTATATTATTGAGATAGTTCTGCAGGAGGCGCCGCCGGAAAACTGAAGGAATAAAATACGTGGTGTTTCATATACTCTGGCCATGTTGAAGTATATTAATTCAAAAGCAGTCACAAACTGAAGAACAAAACCAATGTATTTACAAATTTCTTTATTTTTGCCAACAAAATGTATTAGAGAAGGTAGCTTGGTGACTCTGATTTCAATAAAAAATGGGATTTGCTTGGCAAACCAAAACAAATTATGCATAATATTTAGATAACCATGATTTTGTTGAGTATTGAAGGCAAGATCGGACATTTGAGGTGGTTGACTGTCAGAGACCTGAACAATGATTTGAGAACTTTATACATAAATACTTATGCAAACAAAGAAATGATGAAAGTACTGCTGACATGACCTCTAACCCAACTATCGCCACCTAGTATCACTACTTTGGTTCGTTCGGGTTTAAACGCCGTCGTTTTTTGGAACTTCTCCTGGCGTTTCGTGGGCGCGAGTGGCTAGCTTCTTCACGGGCTCATACATTTTGAGTTAGACTCCGATTCTCACCTGCTTTGTGCTTTCCAGAAAACATATCACTGACACATCAACAGTGTGAGGGACAAGTCAAAAATCGTTGATTTTCCATAACACAAAATTCCTTCGTTATACTTTCTGAATTTGATGATGGTTGTCAAACATTCAAAACCAAAACCAGTAGATACTTTGTGTCACAGGAAGCATCATTTTCGTAATAGAATAAAAATCTCTTTCGAGTGTAAGTGGGTGAATAACCCCTTCCTACGGAATTGAAATGAATGGCCTCAAAACAAAAAGTACATCCGTATATTATTGAATTACAAGTACTCTTACCACTGTGTCAGTGTATCAACACTCAATAACATAATGGTTAATTACGTTTAAACCACGTGTTCGTTCCATTTAATCAGTGTTTCTGAACAAACAAGGATCCCCTCGAACCTCTCAATGCAAGTAAGTGCACTCTGAATAATCCACGATAAGTAATGGGACACAATTTTAATTGGAGTCTGAAGTGCTTTTTAACACCCAAGAATAATATGCTACGCTTGGCGGTGGTTCGAGTTCGAAAATTATATGGCGTCATTCCCGGTGAATCCAAGATGATTTGAATTTCAAACAGTTTCATTGGTCCGAAATTAATGACTGAGTTGGGAACTGGATACTGTTTACATACGTGCGAATTGCTGTCGAGGACTGTTCTATGCTCTGTGCCACTTTGTGAGCTTTTCATTAGGTGCTATGTTCGAGGAGACTGCAAATGAAATAATTATTGAAGTTGATACATTTGCCGTTTTTCTTCCTAGTCGAATAGTAAACAGGGTAAAAGTAAAGTAAATTGAGAGTTCCTATATGTTGAATTTACGAACTTTTGCTTGTCGATGCATGATGGAGTATTATAGGATTTTGAAAAATAGAACTTTTTTGAATTATATGCATTCAAGAGTTGATAACATTAACTCGATTCCGAAAAAATGGGATTAAGTCTAATTTAGTAAAAATCAATTATTATGGATTCGTCCCAAGCAAGGTGAATCATTCAGTTATTCAGGAATATGGTAATTTCAGACTGACCTGAACAGATTGTTCGAAAGATTATTTGATTTGACGCCAGTCTTCAAGTATGCCCACTGACTATGTCAAATGTTTTTACATTTTCCTCGCAGGAGGAATGGACGAATTCGGTTTGCTTTTGGAATACCTCGTCCATTGGTAGATGGCGCAAAAACTTCGTTGTTCGCATCAGCTTTGGTCGGGGCTTGATTATGGGAGGTCATCGACTTTATGTTGATGATGGCACAAATAGCCCGAAACCGGTCTGCAAGTGTGTCCGTCCCTATAATTGAAAATCAGTTCCTTCATTTGTGTCGACGAAAGCGAATGCAGGATTTACTTCTGTGAAGAAACCTGCACTGGCACCTGGTCGGATATAATTCAATGCCCTTCGTGGTATTAGCCAGGGGAGTAGTTGTTTCCTGACAGCCGAAACCTAATGTGTAGGTAATTTGAGACTGACCTGAACAGATTGTTCGAAAGATGATTTTATTCAGGGATAGATACATAATCTAATAATATTCCAATTTTCAAGGAATACGTTCAAAAGTGATATATTCTAAAATACTGGGCAACAAATTTTCATATATGAGTAGATATGACTCATTTATGCATGACTGTTTGAAGCAATTTCAGGTTTTTTGCTGACTTGAATATAGACATTAATCTCTGAGGGGCTTAATTGATATTCAGCCACAAATACCTTTTTTGAAAAATCGAAAATAATCCAGAAACATTTGAGGTCATCAATGATTGTATCGAAAAACAAAAATGGCACTAATAAAGTTGACGGTCCAGATAAATACTTTCAGTTATATTCGATCTATTTCACGTATTGTCATTATATCGACCTACAAAAGATTATTCCATTTATACGATCGATTAATATCCTAGCTTGAAGATTTCATCGTTTCTGATGATGAAAACAACGCGCACGCGTGTAATGAGTTGCATGCGATACAATAAATAAAGCGCTACCTTATTTCTTTCCTTATCCTTGCTTGACTTGGTACAATAATTCGGGTGCCAGACAGATTGTACAGAAGCCACAGGAAAACGAAATATATACAAGAGGGTCAGGAAAAAGACCGAGAACACATTATGGCGAAGCATAGCTATTACTTAGTTTCACTAGACAATTACAAACAAAAAGTGGACCACTTAAATACATGTTGTAGTTTCAACTGAACATTCCTTTTTTTATCACCTAATAAGTGCGCTCGTGTTTACCCCAGAGCCTGCTAGAAACCAGATACAAACTTCACCAATTGCTCTCCTCATAATTAATTTGTTGAGAGCATAAAATTTAATGTTATGGGAAGAAACTGAAATTTTTTTAAAAGTTGCCTCTTTAGAAGCCCATCATCTTGAAAATTTAATTTATTTTTAAGAGCGGACATTCGGGCATTTTCTGTTCCACATGGGATCGTTTCACACTGGTTTATTGCTTTCATGCCGTCAAAAGTTCATCTCTAATTCTATGACTACTGAATAGTCGGTGCTTAATGATTGAAGTAATTGGAAAATTGTGTGCATTGTTACCTATTGATTTTTCCATGTCTTATTTCTGTCCTTTGGATTGTTATTGTCATCGGGTCCATCACTCAGTTTCAGAAGGAGTTCCCAGAAAATTCAAAGAATTTATTGAAAAAGACAATAATTTTCTCCCTTGATCACATCACTCATAATATTGTACTTTCTCATGGAGCAATTGCGTGAGAGTCGATAACAATAAGGCTTTTTTACCCATGATATGTTTTCAATGAATACAGATATTTTTCTTGGTCCTAGCATCTGTGAATTTCCAACAATAATTCTAATGATTTGGACACTGGGAACTTTAGCGAGGCCTTGAACACGTTTGGCATATTCTTTTAATGTCATGGCACTCGATCAAAAACTTTAGTTGTCAAGCATATGAATTCATATTTTTGTACTGTTGATTTTTACAATTTTGTCTATTGAGAATTTACTGCGACATAAGGTGGCTAGAGATGTAGGTTTTTTTTTCAGTGTAAGTTAGACTTGGATCAACATAGTTTTGTTGATTATCATTGGTATGAAGGACAATGTTCAAATCAATCTTCTTGTTTTCACCGGAGTTTTCTCGAAACGTTGTTTAGAGTCCCACACACTATCACTTCAAATCGGCTGAACTGTCCTTTATTGATGTATCAACCGTAACCGATAATTTAAACTCTCGATTATGTCTGATTTAATCGACAGTCCAAACTGTCAAAATTATAGGATACTAGTGCCGAAATGCCTATTGAATCTGGTTACAAAAAGTCTCAAGTACTTCTATTCACAGAAAGTTCTTGACAATGCTGTACTTCCTATAGCGGTAACTCTACGAACGGTTAATCTCAAAATAGTGAAAGCCTGATAGGTTCGAGGAAACGGTAAAAGTTCGTATGTACTAAATCACCTAGTTAAGAAAAAAAATTCTGAACGAAAGGATAGCGCCGCAATTTGACTTCGGGTTCGTGTTCAGCGGTTCGAAATAAATGTTTTTGAAACTAGGTGATGTAGTATAGACGAACCTTCACCAAGGCAACTTCTATTTCTCTCTATAAGTAGAAAATATCTCATGAAGGATTGAGTGGGTTTTTATACAAAGTATTACAATATATTCCTCGAAAAAAAACTTTCATAAACAACAACAAAAAATAACAGTGTAATGCCTGCTTCACTTCAAACTGATATATATGTGTGAGAAATATGTTTTTTATACTATTAATCGAGTTGTTAGTGAAGAATAGTTTTTAAAAAAAGATTAAAGAAGTGAGTTTTCAGATTTCGAGTTGGCAACTCCCTTCACTTACTGCTTCAAACTATCGTTCCGTCAGTTAACAATACATCTGCATCTTGATTGTCTTCAATTCAAATATTGTAATGAATGCGAGGGAACAATCGCATTGGTTGTTGTGTTTATTAATAATATCGTGTTTGTTGTGTTGGAGACTGATCTGTTTCGGAAATGCTGATACATGTTTTTTTGTTGCAGGTTATACAACATGTGTGAACGTCCATTTCGAAAACAAAGACGGCGGTTTCTTCATAAAACAGCAACCGAGGCAGCACTACTCCCTTCCCACAAGTCTGGAAACTTCCACCAGTGGCAGCTCGAGCAACTCGGGAGTGCCGCTTTCCGTAGACCGTTTCACGGTATTTCAAAGCTCGCAGCCGATTTCGGTGAGGGCCACTTATGGGCCGTTCAGTACGAAACAAACGGTACCGGCCCGCTACATCGTGCCCGATCCCTTGCCTGTGAATACATCAGGTGAGTAGTGTCTGAGGTATTCAGTCCGGTCCTTATTAGATACCGAAATAATCACTAGTGGAATTCATTCTAAGCCCAAAGTTACATCTTATCCAATCCATCGTGGCACAGAACTAATAGAGTATATGCCCAACAATCTCTGTGAAGTATACTGAAATTAAAAAAACACCTATTATATGTTTTCACTGGGTTGAAATTTATCCCTAGAAGGTGTTTTTTCTTTCGTCGTGGTCTACATACCAGTGTGCAACTGGAAAAGTATCTGAGTTTGTGCCAAGATGGATGGGATAAGCTGTACTGTCCTATAGTGGGTTGACCGATAATATTTGATGAATTATCTGAATCTCAGTTTGATGGAATCCTCAAAAATGGCCAGGCATGAGATATTTCCATAGCTTCAATCGATTCTTCCGTTGTGATAATGAAACCTTTCCTAACAGAACCAAATATCCAATAACCAAACTGAAAACACACTTCATTTTTCGGATAGTATTATAGAATTCTAGAGTGAACTGAGGATCATACTAATACAAAGTTTCCCTAAATCCTGAATCAGCTATTAATCAACTAAGTCCGGCGAATATCCGTTAGCTTCAGCTATAAGTTTGATCATGTTCTTTCCACTGTCGTTCCTTCACTTAACCGAAGGAAAACTTATCAGCTTATGCACGCCAAATAAAAATCATTAAATCTTTCAGATCTGTTCGTACCTGTAGCCCAAACCTTTCGAAAGCCCCTTTATTACTTCTGTTTGCTCTTTAAAATCATTACATCAAATGTTCGCATATACTTGGTGACAAAATTTGCGAAAGGATCCGATGTTCCCAATCTACAAAAACGTCATTTCGATAGGTATTTGGTCTTTCTCACATTGTGGTGAAAGTTTATAACTCCTAGCAGGTATAATTGAAAACTGCACCATCTTCGATTTTTTCAGGGAACATGTTAGAACAGTCTTTCAGGAGAGAAATATGTCAATTCTGGAATGTATATTCCTGTTTGCAGAGTGAGATATTCTCATGAATTAATGGATTTTTTCTGTTTATTCATTATTATTTATCAATACTGCATATTCCGGTTATTTATTGATGCTGACAAGTAGACTTTATTCCTGGTGAAAGAAAGCATCACATTTCTGCTGGGGTTTCACTTGATTGCTCTTTCTGGAACATGGTCTAATGTTCTTTGGAGAATATTAGAAGCTACCCTTCGAGACGTGGCCATTGCCAAGATGACAAGGTCATCTGCGTGAGCTTGAAACCCACTCCTCTTCTATCAAGCAACCCGTCCCTCAGAAGCGACCACAGCAGGGGAGATAGTACTCCACCCCCTAGTGAAACTGTTGCCTCCATCCTGAAGAGTTGTGGTAGCCGTTTGTTATGTTCATAAGTATGGCTTAGATCCAGCCATTAATGGTTGATTCTATTCTCTTTTCAGACAAAGCTGATCCGATAGCTTTCGGTAGTGCATTATCAGATGCTCCCTCGATATCGAGGAATATGGCTACTGCAATCTTTTTCGTTGAGAGATTGGGTGATTTTCTCTACAACGTTATGTAGTGCTAAATCTGTCGATTTGCCAGTTTGATGAGCAATCTGGTGTTTGTTCAGAGGAAATACGCATACGGCGCTCAAGTCCTTTCAGAAGGAAAGATGTTTGGCTAATTGGTCGTACCGATTTGATGTATGGGTCTGTGCTGCCCACTTTTCGTCTATATACCCGCCTCGCCCCCGACCAAATGGATGGTATGTAATTCCACGCCAGTTTTATGAGAATGGGTAAGAGTATTTCCAGTCGGTTTTGTATCAGAGCTTTAGATTTGCCATCCCCATCAGCTGATTCGAAGGGAAGAAAGAGTTGTTTTATCGATCCGATTTCAGCAGTCGGCTCTCTAGAGAGAATCTTGAGGAATTCTTGTTCTGCCAGGTATGTTAGATATACTCTCGCAGAACTTCCCCATGACTCCGTTCTGCTTTTCTGATTTTATTATTGTAAGATTTTAGAGTATTTCTGTAAAGCCCCCAGTTGCCTGATTTTTTAGCTTGATTGAATATTCGTCGAACTCCTTTTTCAAATTTATCAAGGCTTTTGTTCCACCAAGAAGAGTTCCGATCATCTCTTTGGGTTCTCAGTAGAGATCACCGGTTCGCAAACTCAGCTCTACGGTTTATATTCGTGCAGCCCCACATTATTTGGAATTTGTTCCTCTTGCTGTAGTCGATTAGTAGGCGTACGGGGAGGGAGGGGTGCTATATCCGAATCTCTTATTTTTCATATTGCTCTAGATGACAAATATCAACTCCAATAAACTCGATAAGTTCGCTGGCCATTCAAGTTGTTTTTCCATTGCATGAGGGTACAACTTTCCGTTTCTGCAATATTTTTCGTCGTTTCTTTGATTTAAACGATGAAGTTGACTGTGACTACCCCGCGAATGCTTCATTCGATTCATTTTACATTTTTGGTGGATAGGCTAGTACTTCTATGGTGGGCCGGCCACTAGCAACGGCCGCCAGATTCTGCTTCATCTGGGGAGTGTGCAGAGCCGGCGATTATTTTCATCATGTCCTTCTAGGGTAGGAAAACTTCGATGGCTACAACATCTGGGTTGCAGACGCCTGTAAGCGAAAAATATTCAGTATTTTTCCTGATGAGTAAACATGCTCTGGGTTTCACCCCAGGGCATACTGATTAAATAAAGATAATGAGTAAAAGAGAGTGATCGAGTACATAGCTGAACTGAACGGTCTTAACCCAAAGATAGTTGATTAGATGATTAGAAAATGTAAATATAGGAACACACTTCGTGAATTTTCGACGTTTGAAAAAGACTAAAATAGTAAAAAATTTATAATAATTTCATATTACTTAATCATTAATTAATCATTTTTTTGTTCTTCATCGGACCAAAAAAATTGCAGGTGATTTTTACTCTACCTAAGATTGTATAGTGTATAAATATCGAGCCGTAGCCTTTGGATTCAGTAACAGTTTTCCTGAAGATGTTAACCTTGTTAGCGAAACGCGCGTCGACTTCAAATAATATCACTTTGGTGTTAGGAAATTTGTATCTACAAAAACTTTTACACCGAATGTTACAATATCATAGTGTATATCCTATCTTGCAAGAAACTTGTGGAAAAATTGCAATAGTCGAATCGATCTCATCAGATATGCCAACATGAAAATAAGTGATGATTTTCAAAACACCGACCATAAAGAAGTATTCAGAAGTTATGAGCGTTCTGGTATTTTTTTCGGTGAGTTTCCCTGGGAGTATCTCCCATGGAATGTAGTTTTTTTGTTGAAGAAATCAGAAATCTAATATTCCAGGACAGGTCGGACACGGGTCATGTATATCTTCAAATGTTGACGATATATGGAAAAAAGTATAAAAACCCAGTAACACCTACCAACAAAAATATACCAATTCAATTCGTTTCCCAGATCATTAGATACTCGATACTTGGTACTTAGTCAGAAAAATCATGAATTTTTCAGAGGAACAATTGACAAAAGAGCTTTTGTTACTGTAATAATCAATTCTATTCCGTGAGTATTGAGTTAGTCTAACTATTGTTGAGAATATCTATTCTGAGAATCACTCAAGAAAAAAAACGTCCCTGGAAAACTCTCAATACAATAATCCCTCGAAAAAACTGTTTACTCATGTAGGTAGTTCTGTTTTCAGGCCACACGTTGATGTATTCAGATCATTATTCTTCCGAATCCCCATATAATCCCTTCAATGATTCTTGAATAGTTATTTTTAGTTATCCCGACTACTAGTTTCGAGTTCAAAGGAAATCTCCCGTATCTCTGGGTACATTCGAAAATATCTTTTCAACCACTAATCCACGTAATATGTGTAATCATATGGTCATGATGTTTCTTGGAAGTTAACAAATTATGCATGAAGATCAGTTCTGAATTATATCGTGGATATAATTGCATAGAATATACCAGGTATAAAAATAAATGGGCATAATGTTTTTTTTTTAATTTACATCCGGAGAAAGATCTTTTGGCATTGCATATAATTAGGAATAAAAAGTAAGGTACTGCGCCGACAAAAATTTAAAAAAGATGGTCTAGTCTAGTTTTAACGTGTCATATCTGGCTTTCAGTAGTCCACAGAGGCAGTGAAGTCATAAAAAAATTCACCGTCAGATTGTGAGCAAAAGGCTTACCAAAAATTCACGAATGGGGCCTCCTCCCAGTTGGGCCTTCACTAAGAGTTGGTTTTTTAATTTTTGATCTAAAGAGCGTCTCACAAACAATGCCTCAACTACAGCGTCCTCGTTTGATTTTTCAACCCAACGTCAGCGACTATAATTTTTTTTCAAATATAAACGAAGTACAAATAATTTCTTCTCAAATGTTTCTGGAAATTTAAAAATCATATATTTTTTTATTAAAGTCGGTCAATCTGTAAAAAATAATTCACGAGGCAAAATTCTTTATTCTACATTGATTATTTGTTCCTTTTTTCATTATTTAAAATAAGTAAATTAATTCATTGCAGACATTTCGTTGTCACATAAATGTTGATGGATCACATAGCTATTGAACTATTGAAAATAAGACAACAGAAAACAAAGCATGTCATTAGCAATATCCAATTTTTTGTACAGAGAATCATTGGGTAACAGAGGAAACAAAAAATATTGTAATCGATACATCTCATTGAACTATAAAACTAGTTCAAACAGAAACAATGTATCTATAGGGGGTGAAAAATAAAAATATTGTATCGATTTGATACATAACTGCTAAACTAGGAAACATAATATAACAAAAAAAACACCCAACGTCTATCGGTTATATTTATAAAATCTTCTGTGCAAAGGAACTTTCAAACAGGTGAAGACTATAAATATTGTATTGAAAAAACTATTATAGTATGAAAAATTAACAGAATTTTGAAGCAAGTGGAATGAAATGGTCCTTTTTACAAATTGGTGGTTACTTCAAGGGCCCGGTAACCATTCTCACCACTTTGATATATGTCATGCAGTGATTAATACTTTGTAGCTTGAAAGAGAGTTATTGGGAACTTAAGAACACCCAAACGTATATGATTTCCCACTTTCTCAGCCAAAGGGACGTACACAAGAAGTAGCACCATTCCTTCCTCTGGTTTCAATAAGTATACATTTGATGAAATTTGGACGTAAGCAGAATAATAATAATAATAATAATAATCTTTATTAACGGGACGAACCCAATACCTTCAAAAATATAAACTTTAACAATACATAAACAAGAAGAATAACAGGAAGGCTGATATCCTCGCTGGCCAGTACTGTTGAATGTCATTATTTCGTGGTGGATGGATTCTTCCTTCTTAGTTTAATTTGATTCCTTAACATACCACAAGTGTAGAAGGGCAGATTTGTAATCTACCCCGATAAGCTGCTGCGTTAATTTGAATACAGCTCCTGAATGGAACACGTTCTCTCATTCAGCAACTTCTCGTATACCTAAAATTATCATTTTTTACAGTACTTTTTTCTTTCTTGAATCGAAAAATCATTGTTCGGCAACCGTCCGGGAAGTACCCACTTCCCGGACGCTTTTTCTTTGAGAAATTAGCATTTTCCCGGCCTAGTCCGGGAAGTACGTACTTCCCGGACTGGGCCGGGAAAATGCTACTTCCTCAAAGAAAAAGCGTCCGGGAAGTGGGTCGGTTGCCGAAAAAATAGTGTACGCAACACGACCGAAAACAGTTTTTTCGGACTCGCAGACTTCTAGGACTCGCCTACGGCTCGCCCTATAATTTTGTCTACTCGTCCAAAAAAACAGTATTTTCCGGACTTGTTACGTAATAGTAATTTACGTAACAAGTCCGGAAAATACTGTTTTTTTGGACGAGTGGACAAAATTCTAGGACTCGCTACGCTCGTCCTGGAAGTCTGCGAGTCCAAAAAAACTATTCTCGGTCGTGTTGCGTACACAATTTTTTCGGCAACCGACCCACTTTCCGGACGCTTTTTTTTTGAGAAGGTAGCATTTTCCCGGCCTAGTCCGGGAAGTACGTATTTCCCGGACTAGGCCGGAAAAATGCTACTTTCTCAAAGAAAAAGCGTCCGGGAAGTACCCACTTCCCGGACGGTTGCCGAAAAATTACTATTCCTGGCTAACTGTGGGCACCATCAAAGTAACCTTATTTTCTACCGACGGTTTGGACAATTATAGGAACCGAGTCAATATATATGTAATTAGGAAATTAGCATTATGATTTATTATTAGACAACCATCATCAAAGAACTCCCAATTCCTGAAATACGAGCGGAAAACTAAAATCAAAGAAAACATTTTGCAGATTTTCGCAAATCCTGAAGTGAAAACTTTTATTCGGAATCACTTACCAAAAAAACATATGAAGGGTCCCATGTGCTTGGATTAGATCATAGCTTTCTTGGAGCATTAGAAAGTATGAAATGGTTAAGAACGAATATTTCACCTAAAATTGCTGAATTGGATAGAGAAACTAGCATGTAGTGCAGGTGATTTCAGTTATTGCAGGTGTTGAAGTTATCGAACTATATTAAAACAGGTTTTGGGGTAGTGTAAGTGAGACGAAGATAATCATAATGAAAATAGGTCTTTATACACTAAAAATTGATGCGACAGAAGTAAGAACATAAATTTAAGTACATACCAACATATTCATGGAAAAACGACAAAGATCAGGTGGCCATGCAACATACAAAAAGAACACAACAAACAACCTCTGTTATTATTCTCAAGCAGGATGGTGAGAGTCTTGGAGTGTCAATACTTGCTAATTCTGAATCTCATCTCGTAATTGGGTAATTTCTTCTTGTAACTCCATAATGTGACAAACGGTATGAAATATTTTGTTCAAATACAATGCGAGTACACTGAAAAATAGGAATATTTATATGACGTCGAAATTGTTTACTCAATATGATATTAATGATCTGAGACATAGACGATATTCATTAAGATATTTATTTCTCAGTGAAAACGCCCACAAGCAGGAAGGTCATGAGTTCAACCGAAAATAGAATCTGGAGTCTCCCACGCACCAACAACAATTATTATTTGCCTTTATCAGATACAAGGAATTCGAAGATTCATCATATTTAATCAGTCTATTCATTTATTTATTATTCATACAAACCTTGCGGTTTAATTACATGAATAAATAGGCAATTACATTATCCGAAATAATAATTTACATAGTGAAATGAAATTCACATGATTTACAATATTTGGAAAATGTAGATACCCAAAAATATTTATACCTACACTATATTCTACATTATGTGAATTGTATGAGGACTGACACAACTTTGAATTTTCTTTATATATTATATAGAGATAGAGTTTAAATGACCCAAAATTGTTTTGCGAAAGACTCTGGTAGAAACTGTCTATTCTAGATCAATCTGTATATTGAGTTGATTTGCTAGTCGAAACATGTTTACCGAAGATAATCTCGAAATGTTAACTGATGGAGGAATATTAAATATCGGAACCGGGCGCAATCGGGAGTTCATTCTATTATTGATAATATTATATAAAAATACCAAATCTGAGAGTTGTCGTATAAAGTATGGAGTATTCAGAATTTATTCCAATATTTTCAAATTACTTTGAGATTCGGTGAACCAAATCAAAGAGCCAAACTCCAAGTTTGAGTATGTTGATATTATTAAAAATACACGATTGTCTCATTACAAAACCTAACATTTTATCAGCTGACTTCACTATGTTCTCGATGTGTTTGGCAAATGAGAATGTGCTGTTGTAGGTAATACCTACAGCTTTGATTTCAGTCCAGCATTTCGAACTTTGACCCCCATTGAATAATTGAAAACACATGGTTGCTTGATATGCGATATAGTTCAAACAGAACATCTACTAAGATTGATTTATTCTTATAACTCCATTCAAATACCCTATCAATGTCCTTGTGTAACGTAACACGATCTTCAACTGTTTCATCTGTGAATATGAGGCTTTCTGATAATTATAGAACTTCAGTACTCAAGGCAAGTCAATAATAAAAAGTACAAAAAGGAGCGACCCAAGGTTGAAACCTTGAGGCACTCCAGAATTTGCTTCAGATTTTCTCTATGTTTTCATTGTGTTTATTCATTAAATGCCTGTTTTCTAAGTAACTCGAATAAACAAATTTGGTTATATAATAATCCAAAACTACTCAATTTCTCTAGTAATATGTCGTGATCAACTTGATCGAATGCCTTACTAAAATCCGTTCATATAACATCAAGCTGAGATTTACATTTCATTGACTCAAATAATGATTACTGAACACCCTCGACCGAAATATTTTCAAGCATATCGAAATCTTGGAATCGTGCATTACTCTCAAGTTTCAACTTGATTTCCTTTTCAATTCAGTTCCAGCGATAGATCTCCAAGATCAAGTTACGCACCACCTGGACATGTCCGCTCACATCGTCCGCAATGAGGTACCGCGCGACTCTCCCGTTCTGCGCGTCCTCTTCCACACCGGCACGGATCCGGGCGGTCGACGGCAGGTGTTGCTCGCCCGCCACCACCAGAGGGTTTGCATCGTTCTTCACGCTACCATGGGGACGAACACTCCGCTGTACGCCGCCTGCAGCCCCGATGGTGAAGACGGGGTCTGTCTGGCTCAGGTAAGAGGAGCTGGTGCTTATTTTTTTTTCATTGCCCGAATTCTACTCCCTCTATAATCCGAAGGAAACGTTGAAAGAAAATTCACACATTCTCTAGCTAGACCTTCTCTCAATAATTGCCCTGATCGCTAATATAGGATTTCTTTTCATTTGAATATTGATGTATGAAAGCTTTAAGCAGATGCTTCAAAATGTGTTTTTTTTCATGAACAACAAATGGCGTAGCTGAATAGTGTTGAACATCAATATATTGATATTTGTTTACCATATTCAATTATGCATGTTCTCTCTCTAATTTGTGGTTGTCTGTCTGGTTGAGTTGAATAGAAGCATTAGCTGATACTTCGCACTTTTATCAACTTCACCAGTTATTTCTCTATCTTCTTTAATTGTAATGATAATATGTATGTTGATGATTGAAGTCGATTATTATTATTATCATCGGGGTACCACGCAAGTTGCTTATTATAGTTTCTTGAGTAGAAAGATCACCGAGCGCACACCGTGCACCTACGGTGAGCTTTCCACAGTAATGTTATTGCGTCATTTTCCGCACAACATAGGATGTTTTAAGTAGGACAGTTTTCTGTGGACTGGTGTTTTTGCCGAATCTCTTTAATGATTGAATGTGTATAATGGGTTATACTCCTATGACCACCGGGATAACTTATATCTTCATG
Organism: Zygogramma bicolorata; assembly: GCA_032362365.1. Classification (NCBI taxonomy): domain Eukaryota; kingdom Metazoa; phylum Arthropoda; class Insecta; order Coleoptera; family Chrysomelidae; genus Zygogramma; species Zygogramma bicolorata. The sequence goes on from JAVJAQ010005821.1 coordinate 254,637, forward strand.
CTCCACATTCTCTCGATTTGTAGCATAAGGTTGTTATATTTCACCTCTTATCTGCTTCTTTATTAGTGATATTCTGAAGGGACTGAAACCTCTATTATCAGACACTGTCTTTTCATTTTGTCTCTCAAAACGAGGTCAGGTTTGATGGCCTTTATAGATCTATCAGTCTGTATTACAGTATCCCATATCAATGTGATCTTGTCGGTATCAACAGCAGGGTCAGCTTTATGGTCATACCATTTTTATGGCACTTCAATTCCATATTCCTTACATATGTTTCAATGTAGGTCAGCTGCGACTGCATTGTGGCGTTCAATGTATTCGTTCTCAGCAAGGATCGAGCAACCTGGGACAAGGTGGTGTATGGTCTCACCTTCTTTTGTTTTTGAGATAGTTGGTGGCTATCGCCTGCTCTTGACATGCGGTGATAAGTGATTCATTCTCTCTTTTTAGTTTTAAGTCTCCAAACTTGAGCCACGTCCAAGCGTTTGTTTCATTGACACATTCTTTCTCTGTTTCTGCGAGTATTTGGCCGTGCATGTTTTTACTTCTCCATCTGTTAATTGTTTCCTGATTCTATCGTTCTTTGATTCATGCTTTGATCTTTTTCACTTTCTCCGTTTCAGATGTTCTAGCGATGTTTCCTGTTCTTGATGTGTCAGATTTATTACTGCTGACAGTTGTATGTACTTTTTGTTTCCTCATATTTCGTCTGTAGACCATCCCAAGAAATTTGTCTTGTATCAGTTCTAGGTATCGTGTGAGTCTCTGCATTGCAATCTCATAACTGGTTTCTTTATTTATGAGTCCTCTACCTCCATCTCGTCTTCGAACATAGAGTTTGTCTACATCTGGTCTTGGATGTAGTCCACCATGGATAGTCATTTGTTTCCTGGTTTTTCTGTCTGTTGCTCTGATTTCTGCAACACTAGAACTGCTAATGTGATGGCTGACATCTTATTTATGGTAGTGGGCTAAGTTTTGAGAATTTCTCTTACCCTTTTCTCAAGTATTCTTGAGTGAGTTTCTTTTTCATTTCCCTAGGCTAATGTTGTCATTTTCTTCTACATCTTTGGCTATCAACTTCAGGTCATCGATGTAAATCAGATGATTGATTTTTGTTTTCTCATGCTCACACTGGTATCCGGTGTGTGATCTATTGAGAAGTAAACTGAGAGGAATCATTGCAAGTAAGAAGAGTAACGGTGAGAGCGAATCTCCCTGGTATATTCCGCGTTCGATTTTGATATCTTTGACACATACGGTTTCAGAAGGTGGAGGTCAACCTTTCATTGTGTCATTAGTTTCTTCAGGAAAAATATCATTGTCGCGATGCTTTGTAAACTTTGAGAGACGAATATCAAAGACCTTTCGATAGTCGATCCAGCCAATGGAAATATTTTTGCGACGCTCTCGACACGACAGTCTTCGCTCAAGATCTTGCTCACTAGAAGATGATCCTTGCATCCGTATGTATTTTTTGTACAACTTTTTCACTCTTTATATCTCTATATATAATCTTCCTCTCATAATACTGGTCATTACTTTGTACCTAGTATTGAGGCAGGTGATAGGCCTATAGTTGTTCGCGAGGTGCGTTTTCTCATTTTTTGGTATGAGGTATGTTTTTCCTCTGGAGAACCATTCAGGCATCTCAATTTTGCCTTAGTTATAACATCATTACCAGCGGCTTTCCGCTTTGCCGTTTTCGTCAATGCTGATTCCAGTTCTTCTGCATTTAGTTCTTTCCATTCCATCTATTTGACGCGGTTATTGATATAATGTTCTTCTCCAATCCAAGTAGCATTTTCATTATACGTCTTCTCCTCACCCCAGATGCCTCTCCAATAGTGTTCAATATCGACCAATTCTGATGGGATCTTTGGCTGATCTATATTTTCGTTCAAATTACTTTTGTAGATCCTAGATGCGTTTTGTATACATTTCATTTTGTTATTATTATTATTATTAAATATCTGAAAAGACGAGAGTGTATCGGTTAGCAAGTCCGCCTGTCATGCTGAACACCGATCGAAACAACTGTGCTGGTATTCATACTTTGAATGGTGAATGACTTACTTCATTGTGTTACAGTTGTAGTATCAGGTTTCCCATGGATTGTCACATTTTACGCAATGGCAATTCACTCATTTAATTGTATCTATTATTATTGTCATGTTTGTTACATAATTTGACAAGTATCTGTTATGACCATAGAAAAAGGATAGTGTACTCTTCTCATGGAATGCTAATTTCCCACTCGTATGATTTGTAGTATTCACCTATGGCTCAAGCTGCAAAATTCATATTCCTAGGAAATTACTATCATTCCTTACTCTTTAAACAATAGACAATTTTCGATATAGTTTATTGTATAGAAAAAATATACAAAATAACTCTATATATCTCCTTGGCGGCGTAATAAAAGCTAATCTGCTTTTTTCCCAAGTCTCAAATTTTTTCTTTTGGAGATTCGATTTATCCCCATTTCAACTTTCACGTTATTCATTTTTTCATGAGTTTTTATTTCTACAATGTAGTTTTCACGATTCGTTCTATATCCCTAGGTATGATTTAGAACAGTTTTGCTTTATTTTCACAATTAGTTTTGTTATTTCTATATTCTTGACTCTATTTTTGTTTGCGACGAACAGTATATTAGAGCGGGCGCTGCGAAACATTCCGTTTGAAAAAACCGATGACCTCATTCTGATTGATGATTTGAGTTGAGGAAGACTCGATGAATAATAATCTGGAGGTTGCCGGACGGAATTATGGTCCAGTTTTTTTTTCCGACCTATAATAGGAGTTTTCGATTCCATCACTGTAGTTGTTGAAAAAAAATGTTGTATCGAATGCAAAAACCATTGACCGCTATTTCTCGACTGGAATGTTTTTGCAAGATCCTTCCAAACCTGGAACTGAAAGTTGCCAGAAAAGCCCGTTGTCAGATTTATTATAAATCTCCTTCCCAGCGTCACATACCTTCTCTCGAGTTTTGAAGCGGGCCGCGCTTTTATCAACAGTTTTTGTGACTTCAGTTATAGCTGAACTTCATCCATTATTATAACAGATACATTTTCCAATACTTAAAATAGCAGTGCTTCGAATTTTGTGATAATTTTCTCAAAAGTGAATAAAAATCGCTACAATTATTAGATTAAAAAAAAAGGCGAACGAAAAATCATGCTGAACTGGTGAATGAACCGAAAGAAACTATTCAAATGCAGCTAGACGACGCAAAGACGAAATTTCAGACAAATTTGAGTTGTTTGATCCGAATGCTGATGAAGAACACTTCTCGTGATATAAAAGTTGCATGGCCAGCTATATCAGCGAAGAAAAAATTCGTCGTCGTCACTACATAGGGAGCTGGAAGAAAGAGCTTCATCGACAACACAGGGCGTAGCTGGATCATCAACTGACCTGCAAATCAAAAAGAAGCAACAGCGATTCGTCGAGTGACTCATGATGTTCCATTTGTGGTATAAGACGAAAACCATAATAAAAAAAGTCATCTTTCAACTGAGATTTCAGCAGCTTCGCTGTTTTTAAATGCGTTGATAATACTATGAAATTTTCACAAAAATTTGTTAAACAAAACACCGGAAGATTTGTTTGCAGAAACTTTCAATATCATACGTCGTGTTGAAGAAATTACGTTTCATTACCAATATCTTCTAGTAACGAAAGAGGTCGACCAACAACAAATATCACAAAAACAGTTACTGGCTGCTTTTGACAAATTAATGGCGGATATAAAAGACGGTGTTTCGACGACCGCTTTTGAATTGACATACTCGGCTCAACGCATGACTGTACTCGGTGAAGTAGAGGATGTAGTTCTAATCGTGATCTCAAAGTGATGCTGATCGATAAATTTGGTGACAAGGTTTCATTCTCATATCTTACTGAGAGGAAGCAGTCTTCTTCGGTTTTCATGGTAGGAAGTTCATTACGGAAATAGCTGAACGTGTGCGTCGGCTAGACTGTAGCAAAATCGTCATGTGTGCTAAGGAATTACGGAAGGAACCATCCACTTCTGAACTTATACCAGAGGAAAAGTTGTGTGATGAAATTCTTATAGAAGATGTCGCGAAGAAATGCACATTCACGCCGAAATGGAAGACTTTCATACAAGCCTCATTCTGCAATCAAAATCTAAAATTGTCAAGCAATACACTCCATGAAGCATTAGCGGTGTTTAGTGATACATATCAGTGTAACGAACAGAAAGACACCGCAACATACAGCTCTAGCCGAATTCATTCACCACCTACCTAACTAAATCGAAACATATTCAACACTGTTGAACAATCTTAGACACTGTGACAATGACTTTCAAGGGAACATTAAGTGGCAAAAATTCTATGCACGTTACAATCATGATAGTTAATCAACAAAAGAATGATGAAAAGAATACCTCACGGGCATGGCCTAGCTCTCCATGTTGACTGGTCGGTCATTCGATATCTGAAGCTAAGCAGCAGGGAAAGACCGCTTCGAAAGCTCATAAAACTGCAGCAAAGTATAATATCATAGCTCGCAGGCAATATATCAATGAACACAAGATATATATTGAAGAATTGCTGTCCTTCGGAGGAGACGTAAAGCCGGCGGTCCTGAGTCCATGGTTTGTTGGACTCGTAAAGGATCCCTACCTCTGGTTGGAATACCAGAGTGTTCGGCAAAATTTCCGATTGGGGGAAATGTGGTCACCGAAGTCGATGATTGGCTTTGGTGGGAAAAACAGCCCGACGTTGAATAAACCATTTAAAAAAAAACACCTCAGACACTGCTAAACCGAAACTAACTGAAACTGACTACAAATATTTATATCAAGTCCTTCAACCAAAATCCCAGCTGGCCATTACAGATGGATATAAAGACTCCAAAAAATCTTCAAGCTCCAAGGTAATAGGTCTTCTGAATTGTTAGATTCATATTATTCTGCGTTTACGAGCGACAAGGCCGGCGCTAGAAAATTTCGTAACATTATTAATGAACTATCACATTAATATTTAAAAAGAAAACGAAACCTTTTTCCGTCGAAATATGTTCATTCATCTCTCCAGAAGCAGATTGAAGGATTTTCAGCCATATTTTTGTTGCTGTTCGTGAAGGAATTGAAAAAGTTTTTATAAATTGTGCAGATTCCGATGTTTTCGTACTCAACATCCACTTTTAGCATGAGCTATCGAATAGTAGTTTTTGAGGGTTTTGGTTTGAAGGATCAGCCAATAAATATCTTTTAAGCTGGGATTCAATTCAAATGAAATGAAATTATTAGAACTTTCGATGTTTTGAATTTACATTGCTTAAGGGCTGTAATACATGGGCCTCCGAACTTACTCCAATTCGGTTATGAAAGACGAGATGGAAAGTTGTACCCGGTGCAAATGGCAAAACCACCTATGACAAATTCTTTGATCAGGCTTTGCAAATATAGTGCTGAATGCCTGACAATGTTTTGCACTTGTAGAAAAAGCGAAATCAATTGTATTTTCCTTTGCAAATGCATCGGCAATAATTGTCGAAGCTTACCTGAATGAATTTTTCACTACTTATTAATAGGTAAACCACTTTTTTTAATAAATTTGTATTGAATTAGATCATACCGTTTTTCTCCATACCTTACCTAAACCAGGTGTTAATAGTCAATAACAATTTTTTTTCCGCAGCCACAGCGATGGAAGCGAAAACTATTATAGGACCGAAAAAAAAAAAACTGGACCATAATTCCGTCCGGCAACCTCCACAATATCATTAATCAAGTCTTTCTCAACTCAAATCATCAATCAGAATGAGGTCATCGGTTTTTTCGAACGGAATGTTTCGCAGCGCTTGCACTATATGAGTACTTGTTGAATATAATTCTGTAGTATTTGGAATTGAAAGAGCCCAAGTACTATTTTTGAGGGGTATTTGTAGTTGGGTACAGCTTTTCTAAAGTGATCTAATTGTTTACGTCACCCAGCCTTGCCTTGAACATAAGACAAAGATGGACGTTAATCGAACATGCGACAAATATTTCATGAGCTCTATAAAAATTGCTTTTTGGCTTGGCCTTCGAAATATTTTTAGGGAACTGACTGAACTCTGACTGTTCGCAGGTATAAATCACTGTTATTATTTCACAAACTTCCGTTTCAATAGCCTATAACTTCGAAGTGGTCGCCATCTATATATTTTTTTTCGAACTAACCGAATTCAATGGAGTCTCATGAGTGTTGGATTTGAAATTATTATTTTGGAAATATTTATAACTTAATACAGTACAGAAGTGCGAAGAGTGAAATAGATATGAAGTGTTGTTGTAGTTTACAAACCAAAATGCAGCGAATTCATTGCAGTATTCCTCAAAATCGAAAAATATGTGCTGGTGTCTCAGTGCTCATTATATAATACTAGTACTATTTCACTACATAAATTACTCATTAACGACAAAAAGCTTCGTCTTAGGAAGAAGAATATATTGAAAATTAGTAAACCAATAACTTAAAATATGTTTGTAAGTAGCCTTCACTTTCTAGAGCGCCTGAAAATAAAGTTCAGTGGACGTTTCAGTTCCCAACTTTGAAGCCATTTTCAAAACTTCATAATATAATATTTATTGATATATAGTTAAAGCAAAGTATGATTACATTTATGTAAATAAATCATAGTTTTCTAGTCTGTTTTTTAATCTTTCACACTATCCCCCAACTAGTCAGTAGAATAACTGCCAAGAAATAAGTGTTTCTCCTTGGTTAAACAGATTTTTTTTAAGCATGATTCATTCATGATTGGTAAGATTGGAACCTTTGGTGTGAGATCAGTTACCCTAACACCAAACTAATATCACTTGATATTATCAATTTTCTTCTGAAAATGATAACCATGTTAACGAATTGAATAGTTAGTCGAGTGATATCAGTTCAGCGATAGGGTTGTTGATCTCTATAAATCAATGATTCATTCCACTGATTCATTGACATCCATTGCTTCAGCTCTTCGCTCTGGTGCGTTGGAAGTGGAGTACCCAACCTATTTTTTCAGCTTTTTTTTTAATAAACCTTATGTTCTTTAAGTTTTCTTCAAAATACTCAGTAATGAATTATACAATCTATGAGTACAGAAAACAGTTTTGTAGCAAAACAAAAATAATCAGGTTGTTCTCATGATTTATATGAATAGTACAAATAAAGCATTCGTTGAAACACTAATCGGTGACATGCTTTAATGAATCTGATATATTTATCCTTCATTCTGCACAGAAAGCTAATTACATGCAAAAATTTCATGAAAATCAACTTTTACTTCCATATAATATTTAGGAAATGACATTACCTACTTATTAACATGATATAAGGGTTCCAATATGTTTGCAGAACCCAGATAAACCCGCTTTGCAGGAACATTGGCAATCCCGCATCAGCCAGCAATATATTGATTTCATGTGGATGCTCTACTGAAGCTAATGTTTGCAAACATAAGCTCGTTATTTTTTATGGTTTCTTTCTTCCACTCCACATGCACCGACATGCCCTGCTTTGAACACAGCTTCACCCTCTTTCAACGGTCTAGTTCTGCTTCCCTCGTAATCCCGAATACTACGTAGCTCCAATTCTATAATAGATATTTTGATCTGGAATGTAGGCAGGTGAAGTGGTTCAAATATAACACTCACGAGTAAAATGAAGCTGTAATACTAGCGAAACGTGTAACTGTGCACAGAAAGCAACTGAATACGTTTAAACAGTAATTATCACTCAACAAGTCCTCAAGAATGCAAAACATGAACTAATAGTACCATTACTTCAAATGGCCAAAATTTGTTGTTCACCCTAGAGTGAAGCCATCTTGGATTTAGCAACGCCATCTAGCGGCGACGATTTTCGCCTATAGTGAAATAGTCGGTGAGCATACTTTAATACTGACTATAAACCAAATCATCTATGAACAAATCGTTCAGGCCAGTCCCAACTAACCAACCCCTATTAAAAAGCAACTACTCCCTTGGGGTTGAATTATATCTTGTAGGTGTTTCGTCCAGGGTTCTTCACAGAATAAATTACTTTCGGGTATACAACTGCCGGAATTAATTTACAATTAATGGGACGGACAGACTTACAGACCGTTCTCGGGCTTATTTGCCTCTCGTCCCAATGATTGAAAATTAAATCCGGCACTTTTATTACCGAAAGCAAGGGCGGGCATTTCTTTTATGAAAAATCCTTATTCAACGCCCTTCGTGCTGATAATCAGGGTAGTAGTTGTTGTTATTTTCTGACATCTGTTAGTGGATATACCTATAGTCGGGATTGGCCTGAACAAATTATTCTTAGATGATTTCCTCTTGAAAGTGTTCAAATCCGCCAGAATATACTACTTCTATATACAGAGGCGATATTTGGGGTTGTTGGCCATTGAGTAAATTGAGCAAATATGGTTTTTGAGGGTGGAAGTAGCCATTTTCCCCAATGATAGGAGAAATGAGCCAACGATAAAGTTCTCACCAACACCAACGTGACCAATTTGATATTCCAACAGTTTTCATTGAATCTGTTTCTCTGTAATGTCAGAAAACACAGCACCTTTCCGGCACTCAACTTGTTATGCCACATCCTATTCGTCTCATGTTTTATTTCAATTCCCCACTTGCGAAAAGGAAACATATCGACCGGTTGGTAGTGTGTAAGATGAAGCGCTCGTATGTGGATAGACAACGCAATGTTCTATAACCAAGTACCAGTCCTAGTAGGAGGGGTCAGTGTATTGAATACATCAATTGACTTTGTAGTACTTTGAGTTTCCCGGGGTCCCTACAATTGACGACCACGGTAAGAATCTCTGTGAAAGATGATTCCATTCGTATTTCTTGTTTGATATTTCAAAGCCATTCAAACTTTCTCCATCGAATACTTTCATCAGCGTTATCAACTCAAAACATCAGACATTGAGCCTTTTGCAGCTGCATTTCGTAATTTTTCATTCATTTATAGATCGAGTTATATGGTGCAGGCCTTCGAGCTGAATCAATTGGTATAAGTAATTTTTGTGAAAAATTAAAAGCATATTGCCATGGGTAAAGGCAATGGGAAAGTTATTTCAGTAGTTTTTTTATGAGAAATAACCGCCTGTGAATGATATACGAATATCAGCTAACGTTTGCTAATATGTTTGATGTTACCTCTCTTGAAGATGTTTTGTTGGGCATGGCCCAGCTCTTCAGGTTGACTGGCAGTCATTCGATATCTGAAGTTAAGCAACGCCGAGCGCGGTTAGTACTTGGATGGGTGGCCATGCAGGGAAATACCGTGTCGAAAGCCCGTACAGCTGCAGCGAAATAGCATATCATAGCTCGCAGACAATATATCAATGAGCACAAGATATATTGAGGATATGCCGTCCTTCGGAGGGGACGTAAAGCCGTCGGTCCCGAGTCCATGGATGTTGGGCTCGTTGAAGATCCCTGGTTGGAATACCAGAGGGTTCGGCAAAATTTCCGGTTGGGGGAAGTGTGCTCACCGGCGTCGGTAATTGGCCTTGGTAGCGAAAATAGGCCGACGTTAAATAAAGAAATAGAAGAAGAAGAAGTTTTGTTTTCATTTCAAATTGATTTGGAGGAAAGAGACAAATAACCTCATTGAAGTATGCACTGATTGAGTAGACAATGGTGTAGGCAGTAGGCTAGTTATTTCAGATAGACACTTTTTGTAAGGTAGGACCCATCTGTGGATGATATACGAATATCAGTAAAGAACGTGTTCTAATGATTTTTATATTGTTGTTGTATTGTTATGGACGTTTCGTTTTAATTTCTGAATTGATTTGGAGAGAAAGACAAAAAAATTATTCAACTTTCAATAAATTGAAATGATTTCCATGTTCTCGAAACTGCTGTAAATGATTTGATACTAAAAAAGCTACAATTGCTGACAAATGATATTCCAAATTTCACCAGTCATTTCTAAGCATATTATTAAAGTTGAAGGACATATCCGATTTTATAGTGACGATACTACAATATAACCCATTTTGTTTATTGCAGGTGACTATTCCTTCTTCTTGGTGGCCGCCTCTACCATCGCCAGATAAAGATGGCCGACCAGGAAAGATCACGAAATCTCCTCCGAGGATAGTGCAGGTTGCGTACTCCGTTTTAGAACCTTGGCCAGATGAGGGTGAAGGGTGTCATCCAAAGATGCAAGTACAACCATCACTGGTCTTGGGAAATGTTCCTCTAGTACCTGCCAAGGGAGCCTATAAAGAACTGAAACTCGCTGACTTCATAACAATGTTGGTGCCACACCCGCCATTGTTTCCCATGTCGAGGATGCACATTCCAGTATTCGTCGACAGACAGAGAGCCAGACTTTTAACCGCCATAGTAGTGAGGTGAGTTTGCACAGTGTATTATGGCAGGATTGGTAAATGCTATTAAGATTGAGGAATATATTATTTAGCAAACCACTTTGTGAACCTTAAGTAAAAATATCATCGAAAACTATGATAATATTTTTGATGAATTTAATGTCAATTGAAAACAATTCCTTGTGTAATTTCCACTGGACAGTTCACAAAACCGCTAAACGTGTTTAACTATGCAATGCAGTGTTTTCTAATCACGTTATCATAGATTTTCATCATATAGTATTTTCAACATGAATTTTCACTAAGTGTAGCCAATTACAATCAAGATCGGTTGGTGGCCGAATGAGAAAAAGCCATCACTTGTTTTTGATTCACATTCTTCACCGCCGGTTCGTAGAGAGTTCGCTTGCATTTTTTCAGCCGACCCTGTGCGATAGGCAATTGTGTCTAGATACCAATTTGAGTAGGTGCTTATCGAATGCACTAACCGAACCGGTAGAACTAATATTCTGAGTTTCTGTGCAATTGAAATAGCTGATGCCCTGCCGAATAAAAGTCATCATAGAGCTCTACAGCACCCAAGAACGTTAGCCGTACTTTGCTTGAACTAGACTCTGTTTGCTAGGGACACTCTGAGAATGTATAACAAGGGGAAATAATTCCTTATGAAATACTGCGACGTGCTGTCAAGTTCCTTCACTCAGCTATGTATTGAATACATTAAAATGAGATATATTGTAGAGCAGCGGTTCTTAACCTTTTTGAGTCATGTACCACAAAATTCTTTTTATAATGTTTGGCACCACCTTACTGAAATACCTATCTAGCTAGGTGATCTAATTAACTGTAATTCATATGCTGGAATTCTGAGCAATGGATAAAATAAAATTCAACAAAAGTAAAAATTATTTTTCAAGTTTATATTTTTAGATTTCATACATAACTTAGAACTTTAGAATAACAAACTAATTAGTGAGAAGGTTGTGCTTGAATATTTCCACATAATTTATTGACATCTGGTTCGGTGTTACTCAGATACAGCCAAAGATCAGGTTATATATCAAACTTGTTTCTGTATACGTTCTTGATATGCAGCATCGAGGAAAATACTGGTTTTGGGTCTGTTTTGGTGTACCACCGCCAATAATGATATTGTTACGATATTCTTACTGTTACGATATCCTTGCAAAATCCAACTTCTGACAACATCGTTGCGATATATCCTTGGGTTCGTCGATTAAAACACCAAACAGCACTAAACTTATTTTATTATAACTCTCTATCACAATACAATACAACACTATCGCTCCGATACCAATGCTCGGTACTAAAACTCTCTCTACTAAAAATTCTGCACATTTCTTGCACTTAGCAATAACGAAGCTCTCTCTCCACTTAGCTTCACTAAACTCGCTCCGAATAAAAACTTGTCTGCGCCGCGATATCCCGATGCTTATATACCTGCGTACCTAACGAGAACCCTCGAGAGAAGCCCCGATGACGTGACTCGAATTCTCCAGGCGGCAATTTACGGGTTCCTGGAAAATGACGTTCGCTACGACGCGATCATTCATCTGCATCGTAACAATATGTACCACCAGTGGTACATGTACCACAGGTTGAGAACCGCTGTTGTAGAGGATACATTTTTGGTTGGAAAATGATGTCAATCCAACGATTATTTTCATGCGCACCGGCATGTAACGTCTCTAAATCCAAAAAACTACAGTTCGAATAAATATTTTTGAAAACGATATTACCTAATTTCAATAGTCAAGGCTGAAGATACCGAAGCAGAATGGGTACACTACTTCTCTTTCAAAAAAAATGTTCAATTCTATCGACTATATGTAGGTTTCAATTCCCCAGCCAGATATAAGACGTTATCGGTCTATCACCCAAATTGCCAACCACAGCAAGGTATGTTCAGTATACAGATCGATGCTCCTTCTCACAGGCCCAGTCCAGGTTTTCAGTGACTATGGGAAGAATAATGCATAAAATCACTGCGATTCAATTTTGAAATATTCTGAAAAATCATGATTGCTATAGAAGTCAGAAATATTTTATAAAGATTGAAATTCGACATGACCCTTTTATACATTTGCCCAAATAACAGAAAAACTCGAATGAAAATATTATGAAGGCTCTTTCTTGATAATTTTATCGCTATTAACAGCGATGTCATAGTGTGTCGAGAAGAAATCAGTTTCGATACTCGGAATTGCAGACAGGAATATTTTATTTTTACTACTGTAAATATTATACCCTTGTTTATGTTGCTTCTGATTCTAAGTATGTGTGATATGGGTCGCAGGAATCTCTATAATCGCACTTTAAAAGTGAGTACTCGAAGATCTTTACTACAGATGTTTCTTGTTAGATCTATCACACTCAATGGTTCACAATTTTCACCAAATGTAATGTCGATTCGAATCAAATAATATTTTTGAAGAATATTATTGCATTTGACTTCTGTTGGTTAATCCATAGGTAATGAATTTATGAATATCAATATTTATTATATTACCGCCCACTTGAGAATCATTTCAGAGATTTCATTATATAGTTTTTACTGAATTGAAGTCAATTTCGATGAAAATCCATATTGAACAAATAATTCACAGTTGCTTGTAAGATTTTCATTTATTTTTTCGACAAATGTATGCAATGCTATGATCAAATAACACACTGATGACATGTTATCTAAGATGTTTTATTTCCCGTACTTTCCATTCCATACGTGAGATTAACTCAATATCATATTTCAGTATACATGCCACTTAGATTGCAAGTTGTCTGAATGCAACAGGATGGTGTTTTTTGAACCCATTCTAATTGAAACAATCGACTGAAACGTGAATAAATTTCGAGACTTTTCACTTTATTCAACATGAACGCCCACCAAGGACAGTTTTGAAATTGTCAACCATTAACGAACGAAAATCGGTTGAACCGAAAATTCGTTTCGGTTAAATCGTTTGAAATGGTAATCAACTAGAACCAATCAACACGATAATCATTCCTGAATATAAACTGAAATGTCTTATTGATTGATGTCGGAATGAGTCGTCCTGTAGTGTGAAACAGAAATTTCGATCAGACCATAACCATTAGGATTTTCTTGAGTCACTTGCGAAGACTTGCGGATTCATTCAGATATCTTGTTACTACATCTTTTCCAATTGTAACTCAGGAATTATCAATTGTAATTCAGATTAGTAAACTGTATATTAGAAAATATCAACTGTAATTAAGAATAGTCCACTGTTATTCAGAAAATGCCAATTGAAATTCAGATCAGTCAACTGTTATTCAGGAAATATAGATTGTAATTCAGATACTGTCGATTGTTATTCAGAATTTGTTAATTGTTATTTAGAAAATATCAAATGTAATTCAGATTATATGGTTAATGGAGACAGACAAACGACGTATTGACAAATATTGAACAAGAGGACCTTTATCACTCGGGTCGATTTATTTGGCAAAAACCACTGATACTATCGACTTTCATTTTACCAATACTCCTACCTGCAGGGATTCATGCCGATCTGGAAGGTTTTTCTGTGTTGATTCTTCCAAACAAAACGAGGTTTTGCAAGTTCTGCATTTTCCTTTGCCAATGGTTAGGAGTTTAATTGATGAGTATATGTCAAAGTCGTTTGAGTAATATATGGAACATGTTTGACTCGCATTCCAAGAAGAGGGCCGTTGAATTCAGAAATTACTCTGGAAACAATTTGCAGACCTGCAAAGTACATAGTAACACCACATCACATATGTATAAATATATGACCACGAACAATTCAACACAGTTCTTGAACGAAATGGATTAACAGTATGAGACAAACACAAGTGCTGAATTTTTGATATGATATAGTTCAAGTCACACTGATCAAAAGTGTCTATGGGCCCGACTTTGAAAAATATACACTTTTTTCTCTACAAAGTGTTGAAGGTTTACAGATAAGACTAACTCAGTTATCCACATATTCCACCCAGCTCATAGTCATTTTTTTTCAATTCCCACTCCAGGAGTTTGGTGAAGGATGTTCATTAGGTACAGGGTAAATAATTTTCAATGACCTATGTTGAAATAACAACGAAAACCAGACACCATTATTGGAACGACTGACCCTTCGATAATTACCAATTGAAAAAAAGTGAAAAATTACAATCATTCATATTTGAAAAAATATTCCGTGGCATATTTCAAAAAAAAAAAGGAAATACTAACATAACATACATGTATAATAGCATTTCAATTCCAAAGAAAATATCTCCACGAATATTTAAAAAAAAAGAATGGGAAACACTGAAAATACAAATAAAAATGAAAATATTAATAAGAAAACTAGATCTGAAGCAGGAAGATCAATTGTTGGTTCTGAAATGCTCAAATATGACAAAAAAAAACTAAATATCAATGAGCTCCGATAAGTTGTATTGATTAACTTGCTGACGTCTATTAGCGGCATCAGATATAAGATCTGTGAGTCTTGTAGAGGGGTAGCTAATATTTTGCTCGTGTCGAGCATATCCCATGAACCACAAAACGCTGATTATATGTGAGCATGCACCTAGAGTACAAGCTCCAGATTTGCAAGTACAATACCCTTGAATGTTTTCATTTTCATCACCTTCTTCTGCCTCGTCGATTCCATTTATGTTATTCGGGCGATATGAAATCCATAACTGATACTTCGTGGAATTTTAGCTGTGGGAAAACCCGAAAAAACTGCTGCTTAACCTCCGGTGGTCGGTATGCACTCCAAGCTAGCACAAGAACGGGATTGGCATGTAGACAACTCACAATACACTTGCTTTTCAAAGAGGCTTGTGTGCTCCGATATTGAGTACTCAAGAAAAAACTTCTCGATCAGCGGATTTGAACAGGCTGTTGCTATGCCCAAGTTTCAAACGGCCTGCGCTTCAGACCGCTGAGATACCGGCCAATCATGATAACTGACATATCAGTAATCATTTCACATTTCTATAGTTTCGTTGTGATAACTCGAAAAATACACTTTTCCCACCACATTGTTGGAAGTCTGGAGACCTACTCAGTACCCCTTACCCTCTCAGCCTCTCTCTGTCTCTTCGCTTTCACTTCTCTTTTTCTCTTACTCTCGCTCTCTCTCTCATTTTTATTTGTTTAGAACTGAACAACCTAGCATTCGAATTTTTCACCGAGATATTGGTTTCCTGAGAATTGAAATCTGGACATAAAGGAATTTTTCTTTCTTGTGAATCTGAAAATTATAAATGAAAGAATAATTTAATATAGATCCATTTGTTTGAAACAGTAACCTTCAACACCTTGTATATAAAAAAAAGTATATTTTCAAGGTTGGGCCTATAGACACTTTTGAACAGCATGACTTCATCTTATCAAAATTTCAGCCGATTCATTAACAGGATGAGTTATAAAAAATCTCCTTTCCGCAATATTTTTCAGCACTTGTGTTTGTCTCATACTGTAAATGAATTTCGTTCAAGAAGTGTGTTGAATGGTTCGTGGTCAAGTTTCCCCAAAGCTCAAAGTATAAAAAAATATAAGTAATGTCACCAGAAAAACTGTTTCTTCTTGACACAC
>JAVJAQ010005821.1:272256-335390 GCA_032362365.1 Zygogramma bicolorata
GTATTATTATCTTTAAATATGTAGAATTTTTCTAAAAAATAGTTGTTTTATTCATTCAAATCATTACAATGAAACATGGTAGCGTCATTTTCATCAGCCTAAAAGATATGGTCTGCATTAAAATGTACGGCATCATTTTTTCCTAATTTATTCATTTTGATACTATTTGAAACAAGCGAAACATATAGAAAATTTCAATACTTCATTAATCTATAAATATTTAAACTTTTGCAAAAACTAAAAAATTTCATATTTTGTATGTCTCTATAATTTTTTTAGCACAGTTTCGTGTGAACGGCAATACTATATAACGATTGTATATTACAATATCATCTTAAAAAAAAGTTGCCGTATAGAGTCAAATGATTTTACAGCTTTATAAATCAAGTATACCATGAGATGAAGATAATTATTAATATAGATTCAAACGAACAAAAATTTTTTGACGGCATTATTTTCAATAGTACTTTTGAGTGCTACGTAATGTTTTGGAACCGAAGCCGTACTTTTTCAAATCACCCCCCGGACCACGGAAAGAGAGGGAGTTGCAACCCTCGATTTTTTCCCCTTGCCGCACGTTTTTTGCACGGCGTTGCGGAATAATGGATTAGAAGCTGTATTGAAACAGTATGAAACTGATGCCGTACATAATAAAATGACCAAATTACCCTTGAAATTGTCAAAAAATCCAAAAAATTTACCGACTTTGTGGCGCACCATTTTTTTACGGCACTACGCGCTTTCTTGTTATTTTTTATGGATCTATAGAGGGTAAAAATGCCGTACAAAAATATATGACCAAAATGTACCCACTCTACCTGCACTTTTGAATTCTCACCAGCACTCAGTTGGACAGCTTACAAGTGACGGCATAGTGCTGAATCTTATTATTTTATGCTCTTATATTGTCCTATATACGTCACCTGGTGGTTCATATGACCAATCCATTTTTTTGATGGGCCTGTAGTCTATAATTCTGTAAAAGAATTTTCATGCAAAGTTTGAAGTAGATTGGACTAAGGCATCACGTTGTCCCATATAAAATTGGCCCCAATTTTTCACCATCATTAGGGGTGAAATTTCCAAAAACACGGTAAAGCTGAATAAAAAGTATTATATGTTCGTCTCCTGGTTCTGATCTACTTATATATAAGTCACAGAAACTTGGATTTCTATTTCGTGCGAAGAAATACTTCACTTTCCGTCAGCTTCTAATGATCTACAAGGCTCAGATACCACCTGTCTTGGAATATAGTTCTCATGTGTGGAGTTCGGCACCAAAGTACAACCATTTCAACATATTCAACTGTATGCTTTATCCCATTCATATATCTCTTACATATTGTTACGATTTATCCTTGGGGTTCGTTGATCAACACTTCAAACTCCAAACAACACTTCACTACTTTTATTACAACTCTTTATCACAATACAATACAATCACTTGAACTGCTTCGCTAACTATCCATGGCTCTGTACTAAACGCTCTAATAAACTCACTAATACAAACTCTGCTTCGCGAATAAACTCTGCTCCACTTAGCTCTCAATAACTCTTGCCACTTAGCTCTGAATAAAACTGCTGAACTATCTCGTATCTCTCTGAATAACTAACTCTGCTCTGAATAAAAACTGTCTGCGCCGCGATGTCCCGCTGCTTATATACCTGCGAACGCCTATGGAGAATCTTCGACAGAGGCCTCGATGATGTGTATCGAATTCCCCACGGCAGTCAACAGTTCTTAGAAAATGACGCTCGCTACGATGTGACCCCTCATCTGCGTTTACGATCCCGTCAGGGTCGGCGCTAGGAGATTCGTAACAATATATTTCATCTTTGAAAATGTATCTGTATGGGGTCGGATTAGAATAACTCTGTGGTAGATTCTGCCTGGGGTGCTATTCTTGACCATTCGCAAACGGGTCATTCGCATTTATGATCACATTCTTATACTTAAAATGTGTAGTGAAAGTTATGACTGGACATTAGAATGTGCGAATACCAACATGAACTTCTTTTGCGAAGGGTCAAGAATAGACCCCCCTGTCGTAGAAGGCGACTAAAAGGATAACCTAGGTGGAAGATTGACAGAATTGACACCAGTACTTTTGCGAATTATTCAACCTTTCATATGACTTGGTGGTTTTTCAGTCCTGAAGGACAGCAAGAGTTCAGCCAGTTCCTGAAAAAGAGAAGAAAACTTGTGATTATAGACCAATAGCATTGCTTCCTATCATTTCCAAAGTCATGGAAAAGGCAATCAATATGAAGCTTATCAAATATCTAGAGAAATCAGGAATAATTAATGATCGACAATACGGATTTCACCATCAACGATCAACCAGTGACTTATTGGCTTATCTTTCTTATATTTGGTAGCATTCAATCGAAAAATTCGGAAAAACGATAGCTGTTGCACTCGATATTTCAAAAGCGTTTGATCGAGTTTGGCATCGGGGTCTCCTTTCTAAACTGCCGACTTATGGTTTGCCTCCCCAATTGTGTGCTTTGTTGAAGAGTTTCTTGTCTGATAGGTCTCTGTATGTGATTGTTGATGGAGTATCATCTGATATTCCCCCAATAAATGCAGGTGTTCCACAGGGTTCAATTCTGGCGCCCACTTTGTTCCTGCTTCATATCAATGATTTGCTCGAGAAAACATCCTATTCGACACCTAGTTTTGCGAACGACAGTACTCTTCATACTGAGAAACAAAATTCAAAGAAACATTCACGTCGATAAAATTAACGATGACTTGTTAAAAACAATAGAATGGGGTACATGAATTTGGTGGATTTCAATGCTAAGAAAACCCAGCCATGTCTCTTTCCAGGGAAAGCCGATTTATCATTATCAAGTATTATTCAGATGTCAGGAGTAACTATTCCTACAAAGTCAAGTATCTCGATGCTAGGAAACCATGTGAGATCGATCGCTAAAGGTGCTTCCCAGAAACTTGGATTTGTATTTCGTGCGAAGAAATACTTCACTCCTCGTCAGCTTCTGATGATCTACAAGGCTCAGATACGACCTGTCTTGGAATTTAGTTCTCATGTGTGGGATTCGGCACCAAAACATTCTTGTCGCTTCTCGATTCTATTCAGAAAAAGGCAATCCATCTTGTTGGTGATTCTTCGCTCACAGACTCGCTCATCGCTCACTCAATTGGAACATCGTAGAAGGGTTGGAGACTTGTCTCTCTTCTATAGATATTTTCACGGTCGGTGCTCTTCTGAATTGTTATCAATCGTTCCACCCTTGACAATATCTACACGGATGACTCGACGAGTACATAATTCCCATCCCTTTGTTGTGAATTTGGAGACCTGTCTAACCTCTCCTGCTCAGGGATTTTTTTTCAACAGAACAGCTGAGCTTTGGAACTCCTTGCCGAAAGAGTTTTTTTCTGAGGCTTACAAACTTCAAAGTTAATGTTAATTCGTCTCCTGTCCCTTGAATCACGCCGTGTTTTTTGAACATTACAGGGCTTCCTTTTCGTGTGAACCTGCATATAAAAAAACATGTTTTGCGGAAATTACTTTCAATTTATTGATCGATTCCCATTACGATTCCTGAACTCGCTTATCAAATATGAATTGTGGTTCATGAAATATGCCGCAACCATAATAGCAAATTGAAATACCACACAAATTTTTCCATCGTTCCATTTTCCGCAGCATCGTGTTTACCTAATACACATGGGAATGTAGGTAGTTATGTGATTCTATAATTGAATTTGTTTTCCTTTGAGATTCGAATTGAAATCTATTTCTCGAAATCACTGACAGTTTATACATTGAGATAATAATTCATAAGAGAGGTGTGATTTGAAGACCACGTATCGCTAATTCCCAACCAGAGATTGGATGTCTGGTTCAATTGAAAAAACGTAAAAATTCTAATAGAAGCGAAACTTCACTAGTCTCTTTCGCAAAAATCTAAAATCGAAATCATTCAGTTATAGAACAACATGCTTTCATACATAATTGTTGATGACTTTGATACATTGTGCCATTATTTCAAATACAGCTTATCCAATCCATCTTGTAACAGAACTAATAACGTATATGCGCAGCAATCTCTGTGAAGTTTACTAAGATGAAAAAACACGTGTTATATGTGTTCACTGTGTTGAAATTTATTCCTAGTAGGTGTTTTTTCTCTCGTCATGGTCTACACTACCAGTGTGCAATTGGAAAAGTATCTGAGTTTGTGCCAAGATGGATTGGAAAGCTGTAATTTGCACCCTCTCAAGCTCTTGATCTTGGTATATTTATTTCTATTCTTAACCGCAATTCAGCCTATGTTATTGTGAATTTTACCCTCAACTTTAACTTGCCCTATTATTGTGGAACCACCCGCTTATCAAATTCTTGTAGCTTACGGAATGTAGGGAAGTTCATTATTCCGAAACTACCCGTACCGCAAATATTCAGACTAGAATCGTTAGTAAAAAGTAAACATAATTCCGTCCTGTGGTTGGCCGTTAACGACGTGTTTTAAAATTCAACACCTTTATTTTTCGGGAACACAAACGCCCTCATCTGTTGAAATGATTTCGGCTGGTCGGCCGCCATCGGAGCATTGAATATTTGGCGAAAGAACTATTGGTAAATTTCTACGATTTGGTGAAGTAGGCATCGCATGAATGTATGGAAAAATATGTTTTAACCAACATTTCTCTCGGTTAGCTTCGGCACCTAGTTACTTACCCAGCAATGAACATCTTTTTGCCCAATTCCTTTTCCTTTCTGGTATTTTATATCCATTTTCCGAATTCTCTTTGTTTTCTCTTCCAAAATATTAGTTCTCAGGTATGTCTCGAAAATTTCTTCAAAAACGATATCGGTAGGTAATTTTTTTTTATTATTTTCACAACTCCAAATCAGTTTTCAAGTAGGAATGTACTCAATACTTGTTCATTGCCAAAACACGAGCGACATATGTAGAGTTCAGAATATTCGAATGGTTAATTTGGAAAATGGAAATCCGAAATACCGCGATATCGATATTTCATATAACCAGGAATTTGTCGAAATCTTGAAATCTCTTATAGCTTCTCAATATGGTTGATCAGCAAAGAGCCCCTAAATTGGAGTGTATTCCCTTTTTTTCCTTGATCAATCGGAAAATTGACCAGTATGAACCAAAATAAAGGATGAAAATAGTTTTCTGTAATTGAGATAAACGAGTAAGGAACTCCTTCACAGAACTTGGCTTTTCCGCAAATAGCTAATAAATTTTGATATTCAAAATTTCTTGAAGAATATAACATATCTCCTTACATTTGAATGTTTTACATAAATGATTGAAAGAAGTTTCCATAGTAACCCAAGTAATTTTTATTACAATTTCAAAGCACCATTTATTTGGGAATAAAATCATTTTCGATTTTTTCAAAATTAATTAATGAATTTTAAACGATTTGCGGAAAAATAGTATGTTTGCCTCGTTGGAAAAGTCACATTTTTGGCCTCGACTCAGCAACCTTCACAGTCGTCCAGGAATGTTACCTGGTAAACAATTATACTATTTCCTTACCATCTTTTCACAGCCCGTAAAGAACATCCAGACTAATCAGTAGAGAATAAAGGAGGCAAGTTTTATTCTTTAATGATTTTGCTACGTTATTTTTGAAGTATGAAAACCGAAAAACAAGATATTTGTTTGAAATGGCCCCTCCTTAATACAGTTTTTCAATTGTCTGTTCTGGCTGTTGGTGGAAAAAAAATCCGACAACTCAACTTCGGTATCACTTTTGAAAAACCAACACGTGCGCAACTGAAAAATCAAATATATGTGTATATATATATATATATATATATATATATATATATATATATATATATATATATAAAACGGTTTCGATATCATGACTAGTCAGAATTTGATTTACGTTCAGGTTCGTCTAGAGTGAAGAGCTCGGGTTTATGGAGTTGTGATCTTCCATGTATATTATATTTTTAACGCGGCTATTATCTCTTCGCCTGGTTAAGAAAAAAATTTAACGACATTGAAAATAAAAACACTGTGTAATTCAATTGACGAGTCCATAATTGATTAGCGATCTTTCAATTTGAATCTGTTTATTCTTTTTTGTTTTATACGATTTCCCCGATATGTATTGGCGGGTTGTAGGCGATTTGTTATTCTTTTGGCTTATTATTCGGACAAAAATCCTAGTGAATTACACTCATCGTTACATTCATCATAATAAAGAATAAATCATATTCTATCAACTTCGAATACTGAGAGATAATCACTCGTGTTGTGAAGAGTACCAGCAGTGCACACAAAATTTTCTTTCTGGATTTAGTTCTTTTGACAGGGCTTTTGTCATTGCCTTGCCGTTTTCGTACATCTCGCTTTGTAGTCCTCAACTATTCATGTTTATTCCATCCGGTTGGTCTTCAGAATCAGAATTCTCTTATTTCTACTGTATTAATTACAGCTGGGACCGTATTTCCATAAGTAAAGCATTGCCTGTTTACAATGAAAATGCTTCGAGAAGGTTATAGCTTTCTGTAACATGATCTTGCCTGAGAAAATATTTTCGTTACTCCGGTCCTAAATCAAATATTCGAAGTGGAAACTTCGAACCTCCTGCGAGTTCCTACTATATTAACTCTGCAATAAAAACCGCTGTTACGAAAATAATTGATAAGTTGAGAACTCATAATATGTTTTCCTACCCTTTCCTCCAAACAGAAAGTTAGTACTTTATTACTCTCGCTCGAATTGGGCTTTTCTCTGGGTGCCTTATCGTTCGGTGCTGAAGTTTTTGAGCGGATTAATTCTTGAAGTTTTAGAACTGTTCCATAAATTGACACCGAGTTCAGGAAATGCCTTCCGAATTTGGAGTTCGACTCACCTGAACTATGGGAATTTTTTTGTTCTATTCGCAACAGAATATTTTACTGGTTCTTTATATTCCATTCAGCTGTTATTGGATCTAATAGTTATTGAGTAGCTAATATGTGTTCTAATGAATAGATTTCAGCCAGACTGTAGGTTTTTATCATCATGAGGGTGAATACAAATTCGTTTCCAAATTCAAATTATATGTCTATCAAATAGGGTCATTTCGATCACTTTCATTAGGATCACTTTTGGCTATTTTGCACGTAAGGCTAAATAGTTGATGGACAAATACAGGGAGGCGGGGTATAAAATAAAAATTAAATGATTTCAATACTCACTGCAATGTTTACTTATGTACGGTATTTCGACAAGAACTAATACGTCTTGAATACGGATTTTTGAAGATGTCAATGGATTTTTGTTGTACAAACAAGAAAACCTGAAACTGAGAAATCCTCAAAGAAATTATTCATAAAATTCATCACAAATCGATACCGACATGTACCGACAATGCATATATTAGAATTAGTTGTGTATCAGGGCTTTTTTTTATCTGAATTCATAACTGAGTCATTAGGTACATCAACTTATAAGTGCATGAGATAACAAAATTGTGCATGTTTCTAAGGAAGCTGTCACACTGTTGACAACCTCATTTATTCATATTTTGAAGTTTTCGAAAAGTACAGTTGAAATATGGCGACAGTGATTTTCGGCAACTGTTAATTTATGTTCAAGAGAGCGCTACACCCTGGGATGAAAATACAAATAAATAACGCAACAAAAATGCAGGGCGCAAAACGTGGACAGTCGTTTCTCCGTTGATTCAACAATTGAATCACTTATTGTTGACGATTTACTGGTCCTAATATCATCCTCTCCGGTTCACAAAATAGGATCAAGAAAAAAAGTATGTTATCGCTTGGCTAACGGACTCCTACGGGTTCTTCCGTCGATATCCACGTTCGCTAAATAAATCATCATTTTCCTCCTAACAACGATATACTCTTCGTTCGTACATACTTCACACCGCACTATAAATTTAAAATAACAATCATTTATCCTCTATTTCTGAAATAATTGCTGCATCGTCTCTTTCATACATAGAAGTCCAATGTTTATTTTGTTCCAGAGCTCGCGTGAAAAGCGGTGTACATCTTCTGGACGCAATTCCATCTGGTGCAACGGCGTGGAATATCACTGTGGACATCAATGCAAGGCACACAGGAGCCACTATCACGCTAGTCAGAAAGGAGCCGCCGGATTCAGAAACTCCAGGAAATGTTGGAGAGTGAGTTTTATTTATTTCTATCTTAACGAAATAGTCTACATATTTTTTTAATCTTATGTTTTTTTTAACAATTTGTCATAACCTTATACGAAGTTAGAAACAAATTATGTGTAACTTACTTCAAACCCTTTACGGTTAAATCTATATCCCCATGAATTAAGACAAAATTGAAAATTCAAAAAGTTCACCACAATGAGATTTCATATTTTCCTGAAAAAAATCAATATTTTTTAAGATCGCTAATATGACTTCCGAGAGAAGAAATCCACAAATGACGTTATTTACAGAATGACGTTAATCTTGTATTACGCTAATCGTTGAAAAAATAGATTCATATACTTAGAACTCCTTGAGAATTCGACACTGTCTGCCACAAAATACTTTCCAAAAAACATCAGTTACTCATCAGGTAGAGAATGAAACCTTGAAAACCGTTTTTTTGTGTTGGATAGATTCTTCCTTCGTGGTTTCTCTGGATTGTCAACCTACCACAGTCTGACTTCTAATTGGTATTGAATTATATTTTTTGATTCGTTTTTTACAGATTTTCGGAACGAACCTAAAAGAGAAATATTTGTGAAAACGTTCCCGTTTTTCAGAAACGTTAAAAACGATAAGTATTTCGATACATATCAGCTCTTGTATTTTTCTGATGAGAGAAGTTACTGACAATAGAGCTTGTTTCATTCGGAAGGAACTGTTTCTGATTAACCTATCAACTTCTCGGGTAAGATTTGAAATCTGCCTTCTCACATATTTAGATTCCAGTATTAATTTTTGAAGGGATTCAACAGTTGCGCTGAATGGATTCTCCCTTGACACTCAAACACTGATGAATTTTCATTGAACTTCATCTAGAAAACTGTATCGATTTGTGAAAAGTCAATTCAGTTCTGTTGCACTCCAAAGAAATTATGGAAAAATGACATCTTCCTGAAATGTTAACACTTTCCGCGTACCTTCTTCATATATCTTAATATAATATGAGGATGGATAGTAAAATGATATGAGTATACTTCGAAATAAAAACTGCATAATAAATCATCTGTGATATGACGCCCTCATAAAATTGAGAGCGAGTTATTCGATGCAATTTTCAGCAATCGCGAAGCAGCGGCGGTGACAATTTGAAGATTTACGGTAGCTGGACAAATTCGAAACGTTTTTCGATGCACGGCATAATATTCATCTGTCTCATTTGTGATTGTGTAGAGTTTTTGCAGTACCGACTATTCACGTTTTTTCGGAGTGAGCGGTAGGCGTGTGGTTACATTAACTTCAAAATAGTGATTATTGTGTGAAATCCTTCACAATTTCAATGTCAGAAAACTGAAAGAGACTGAAAGTGAAATGCAGAAGAAGATACTGTTTGAGATCAAAAAACGAGCCAGGAGATAATCGGTCTCAAGGAACCCTATGAAGAGAAGGTAAGGTAGTAGGTATCCAATGTAGTAGTGGAATTTGAGATGTTTGGTTTCAGTATATGTACTAGTCAGTTCTCTGAATACGAGTAAGTACTCATTGGCACGCCGGACTGTTACAGCAACAAAAAATATTGCAGTTTCCTGTATGATTCTCACTTACAATGGGTATCAAATCGGCGACACGTGTTTCGCTATACAATAGCTCCCTCAAGCCGAATACACCCATTGTAAGTGAGAATCGTACCGAAATCTGTGTTATTTTTTGTTGAATATGTATCTTCCATCAAGTATCTGCCAGTTCAGTTCAATATTACAGCAACTCTAAATGAAAGTCTTCAGTTTCAATACATGAAAATATTTTAGATTTGGCTTGTTTTATATTATATTCATTGAGAATTCAAAAAATCTACATATTATAGGTGAAATCAGAAGTTTTGTATAATTGATATTTGTAATACAATTTTACCTTAGTACCAATCTGAAGACACGACGCATGTTTCGTCTACCAAGTCGACAATGGTAGGAGAACTTGGCTCGCGAAACGCACTTCAGATATTTTCTGTTTGGTGTTGTGGTAATTGCTGGTGAAAAATATTTCAATGGAATTTGTGCTCGATTCCATTTCAACTGGGGATTTTTCAAACATACATAATATTTTAACCGTGATTATAAGTATGGTATGGTATTTTTTTCAGATTCTGTAGAACGAAGTACCAGGGTGTCTGAGAGCAGAAAAAAATCAAATAAGAAGGCGGACCTAAACACCTGAAGATTTTGTCCAATGATTGTGCTGGAATATATTTCATTTCACTCAATGCTTGTTTCATTTCTAGAAAAGAGCTAATGTATCGAATAATGCAAAAAAATATGTGTGAAATTATTCAGTTCAAATTTCAGATGTCTGGAGAGTTGTGCTTCTTCAATGTTCTCCAGTAAATCGGAAAGTTGGGACCTTTGATGTAACGCCCCAAAATTTATATCACGTGCACTCGACTTGCGTTTTGCTAACCAAGTTACTTGAATAAGCATATCATCAATTTATCGGGAGTAATTACACAAGTGCTTCAAAATTACCGATAATTTTCCATGAAAGCATGTTGTCTAAAAACTGCATGAGTTCATTTTCATATTTTGTCGAAAGAGTCCGACTCCGAAGGAGGAGGGCTCTTTTAGCAAAATATGAAAAAAACCGAATGCAATTTTTTCACTGACAACATGCTTGAATGGAAAATTATCAGGTTTATTTTGATGCACGAGTGTAATTCGGTAGAATATTTCCGGTGTTAAAACAACGACGTTTAAAATTCAGTATTTATGCCTGTCAAGATGATAAATGTACACTTTAACAATCGTTTCTATAGACACACAGACCGAGCGGGTATTTTTCGATACCTACCGGGGATTTAACAGTCCGAAAATATCCCAAGGGGAATTTATAGCTGTAATTGATCGAAAATGGCCAGCTTCATATGGGATTTTTAACATACGATGGAGATATTCGATTCAATTGGCCGATACTTGAAGAAAAAACATGACATTAATGCCTACATCAAAAAACACGTTTTCTGGTTTGTCATGAATCAGTTTACAAAACCACTGTATAATAGCTCCTCCAGGCGTATTATATGAAGTATTATAAATACTCCTAAAGAAGCTACTGTCTAGTGAAACATGTACAGCAGTTTGGTGAAATGAATCGTTGAAATCACAGAAAACAAAATTATTCAATTATGAGCACTAATTTGTTCGAAACTAAAACTTGGTTGCATCGAGTGCGAGTGATACCAATTTGGTGCTTGGATTATTGATCTAAAAAAATGACGAACGTCAACCCTCAGAAGTCGAAACTTGTGCGAGCAATGGATCAGCGAGGCCTTACCCCGGCCTTCCGCTTGATAGGCAGATATGCTAACCACTACACTACCGAGACCGTTGTCTACAACGAAAGTATCGAGACGTACAGAATGACATACCTCCCTTTCCAAAGAAAATATTGGTAGGATCGTTCAGGGTTCTTTTACTAAAATAATACTCCGAAGAACACTAAACTATTTTTATCAACTCCAACTACTGCACTGACTTCAAATCGCTTAATAAATCTTAGACTTCTCAACTGACGTTAACATCCAACACTCTTTACTGAAAACTGCCGCCACTTGATAAAATACATTTTTATATATTCTGACCGATTCTAGACATTCCATTCGCGCCTGAAACTTCCAACATTCCTCGCCTTCGACGCGACGTCAGGAATATTCCTGTAGCGAACGTCTGGCGTTATAGCGATCCGCTGGTCGATCCAGGTAGAGATCCTTTCGTGGAATTATGTTTTATTATGCTCATCGGCAGCGTTAGGGGCTTCATTTCGATTTCATAGCATTACCCGCCTCTCAATTTTGATCGCCCCGATCAAACAATGTCTCATTATTGCTCTAGGGCTACGTTGATTCCTGTACATCACACCATTTATTATTTTCACTACCGTATAGGGTCCTTCCCAAGATGGTTTTAACTAAATAAGTTCCTTTTCTACGACAAAAGTTGTACAGTCACACTCGATTTCTTTCTTTGAATCCACCAGTTTTTCACCTAAAATCGTATCGAACCTTCATCCTGTCACTAATTATCTTCAATTTCTCGTAATTTCGTGGATCCCTGTCAAGCTGTTTCGCAGTTCTTCTGCATAATCGTGTACCTCTGTTTGCTTGGTGATACGAACCCCAAGGCACAGGGCAAACGAAGATGATACTGGCTGGAGTGAGTTTTGTGGAATCGAGAACATCTGCTCGGTAGGCCATCAAGAATAGATGAAGATGTCGATCGTAGTCTTTTTGATGCTCTTCCACTACTTTGGATAGATGTTCTCCCAAAGTCCTGTTGAGCCTTTCAACCATGCCATCAGACAGTGGAGGGAGGGCTGTTGTTCTGGTCTTGCTAATTATCAATTCACAAACTTTCCTGAATAAGTTCGACTCAAAATGTCTTTCTTGATCGGTCTCACCAATTTTATTGTAGTTATGAATTAATTTTATTCATACCAATTTTACAACATTCATTATATTACATAATTTAGATTTATGATCTCCCCTATACCATGCACAAGCTGAAATTTTCAGCTTCCGTGGTTCACCTGTTCATTCGCAGTATTCCTTCAAAAATTATTGTATCATATTTCAGATGAATAAACATTATTATTATTATTATATCGGGATGTAGCTCCATTGACACTCCGAACATTTCGAACATGTTATCCACCGGAGCTCTTGCAACTGTGCATGCTTCTTGATTGGGCAATGCATAAGCTTCAACCCATTTACCAAAGTAATCCATGGTAACGAGGATATTTTTGTGGCTATCATTCGTCATGCAGAACCATCCCGTTACATCTATGGAAATTCGTTCGAAGGTAGCATCTACGTTGTAAACCTCTAAAAGATCAAAGATAGGACAAGCATATATCAGAGCACCGCAGAACATCGCGGGTGCAGATGCCTAACCGATCTCGTCGAGTTGGTGCTTCTGTACGAGGGTAGAAGCGGACCATCCAACACCTGAAAAGGTGGGGGATGGCGTTTCATCTCGCCACTTGTTCTGGTTCTGGGATTGTTGTTGTTCGTTCCGTTAACCAGCTGACGAACGTCAACCCTCAGAAGTCGAAACTTGTGCGAGCAATGGATCAATGCGACCTTACCTTTTAACGTGCGATTACCCAGCACGATGGCCCGGCAAGGACTCGAACCCCGGCCTTCCGCTTGATAGGCAGATATGCTAGCCACTACACTACCGAGACCACTTTGCTTGCTTCGCATTTCGGACATTTTCGGTACTCTCTACATCTCGACATTGGGCCCAGTTCTCAACATTAGACCCAGTAAAACCTTTGCTGTATTTTATCCAAGGTCTTGTTGACACGTCCTCCTGATTTACCACCATAGATCTCTTCGAAGAAATCATTTATTTTTGACATAGGCTCAACCATTTGGGAAACTACTTTCTTGCCTTTGGCTGATTTCAAAGATCTCTCCAGTAGGCCATCGACAATCAAGGAATTCCATTGTCCCCACGATGCCTCTAACGTTGGTGATCGATCGGAGATGTTCTAAGGTGGGTCTTTCCGCTCCAATTTCCTTTCAATTTGAAAATTCCTCAACGTTTGCAGCATGCATGTTCGAAAGGTAGGTTGACCCAAACCGCCATTTTCCAGTTCACCGGAAGTATTTTAATTTCAATTCAGAACAGCAACCTAGCACTAGTCATTTTCTTAGATTCATCGAAGGCATATGACTCATTAAATCTAGAGTATCTATTGGAAAAACTTGAAACTCGAATTCGAGGAGAAGCTCACAACTGGTTTCGATCCCATCTTCAAGAGTCCAAAGGGTAACAATCACAGAGGATGGGGTTTAAAAAATATCAGATGTATTCATTAACACAACAGGAATTGCACAGGGTAGTGTTATAGGGTCGATTTTATTCATAATTTACCCAAATGACTAATGCCAAGAACGCTCATGAAACTGTGGTAAATTATGCAGATGACCCAAATTTAATAATAGGTTCAGAACAAAGCGATGACCTTATGCGCCAGGGAAATGTTTTTTTTCTCAAGGGCAAAGAATTGTTTCGATAAAAATAAATTACTGTTGAAAACAAATTTGATGATGTTTAGCACCGATAGGTATAGATAAGAGAAACAAGAGAGTATAAATTGGCAGGGCAATGAAACAAAAATCACTGAATACACAAAAGTGTGTATATATAGATAATTTTCTGAAATGGAATGAGCAGAGAGATTCTGTTTATCAACAATTGAACAAAGTCATCTTTGCAATCAGAACGACATCAATACATTAATAAAAAACTGTAAAAATTCTGTATCATGCAAACTTTGAGTCAGTGGTGAGATGTGGAATTATATTCTGGAGAACAGAACAAAGTCTACGGAAAATATTCATTGCACAAAAATGAGAACTATCTATAGTTTTGAGAACTATCTATTAAATGTTATTCAGACAATCCTGCAGAGGTTTATTCGAAGAAAAACAAATTTAAACAGTTGCTGCACGATATCTATCAGAGTTTTTAACATTTTTACATAAGCAAGGAGGTTTTTTCCGAAAATGACATGAAAATCAACTCTAATACATTTAACATTAACTTCCCAATACACAGACTAACTGTCACAGGAAGGAATCCTTCATATATGTGCATCAGAATATTTAATAAATTACCGAACAGTCTCAAGTCTATAAGGACGCACAAAGTCTTCAAGAATAAAGTGAAACAACTTCTGTTAAATCTGGAAAAATTTTGTAAACTTTATTTAATAAGAATAGGTTAAGGTGATAGAAACCAAAGTGCGTGAAAAAAGTGTTGATAAAATTCGCGAGTGCCTTGAAAAGACGCGGATGACGACACTTAGCAACGAAAGTTGTGTATTGGGAGATTGTTTTTTGGGAAGAAAATGGTGAATTAGAAATTTGTTAAGGAAAACTACGAAAATCGAGTATGATCCTAGATATATCAACTCAGAAAAGTATAACAGTTGCTGATAAATAAAAGTTTTACCTGTCAAGCTGATCCAGTAAAGAAAATCCAGGGTTGTAAAATTTCATCACTCTAGAATCCTTGTCACCTGCATTATCCAAAGTATTCATTCCTTATAACCATCTGAGGAGAACTTCCTTGCAACTTTGAAGTAACCATTTGAAAAATGAGCCACGACAACGGTTTTCTTCGAACTAGAAATCGTGAATATCAAACAAACTTTCATTTCCTCGCATAAATCACCAAGAGAACTTTTTAACGCCTTTCTTTGAACTTTTCATTTCACAATTATCCATTATTTGATGCTTTTCGTATGCTTTTTTGTGAATATTTATTATTAATTGTGCGTTCCATTCCTAGCTCGACTTGGAACACTAAAACTCTTTGGTTATCAGCAAATCCACGCACCGACGCTACGTTGGTAGGTGCAGAGACCTAGGGAACTCCTCGCATATTGTGCAGATGTTCCTCGAATGTCTTTTCCATGACCAAAACGGCGTCGATGTATACAAAGCAAGTCTCCTAAGTGCACCAGCCCCATAAGTCTTTCAAATGTTGCTGGAGCATTGCACAATCCAAACTGCATAACAGTAAACTGGTAGAGTCAGCTCTCAGTCGAGAACGCAGTCGTCTCGCATACCCACTCGCTAGTATCCACTCCTCAAATCTAGTGTTGAGAACCAACGTGATCCTGCCAATGTTGGGGTTTTCATAACATGGCTGTACTATCCCCTACGCAGCACCCAGGTTCTTCATCAGCTGTAGCGCAAACTATTATCTCCGAAAATTTCGATTTCGTAGCAATAAACCCGTTGAAGCATATTGTGATCAACGGCACTTATAAAAACGACGTAAATAGATTCCAGAATTCTTACAAGAGGATATAGTCAAGCTATAGGGGAGTGTACCCAACTTCAGACAACTAACTGAAATAATGTATGATTTTACACATTTATTTCAATCCAATATTACCATTCTTCTGCTTCTCATTTATTCTCTTCTAATTCTTTCATTATTTGGGACTAATATAATAATAAGATTCTGAAACAAACTGAGCCAGCCCAAAATTAATAGGAATCTTGATCGCTAGATGAAACCCCGTCACCTAGGGTCGGAATAGACTCAGTGTGTCAGCTTTTCGTCGGATCCCGATTGATAACATTCCTCAGAAATGAATAGGTCCATTATGGTCCAATCGGCTCCCACTAATTTCTTAAAATTTGGACCTCTAATAAAAAATGACGGATAATAAATATGAATGAATGATTGGGATAGAATTTATTTAATTAAAACTTTCAAATTTCCCTCGGATGACGTTATTAAAAAACACATACAAAACTACTACACATGTTTCACCATATAATAGCTTCTTCAGGGGTGTTATAGTACTAATAGTAGTACTAAAATAAGCGATTGTTCAGTGAAACAAATGTAGCGGTTTTTAAACTTTTTAGTGAAAATCGAACAATTAAATTACGTTATCATGCATTTTCATCAAGTTTCGACCAATTCCATCAATTATTCGTCTAATGATTGAAACAGTGTTTCCACATTCTAGGACTACTATAATCAGGTAAATTAGATGCAATATATGGCTTCCTGTATACACCTGATGCGCCTAATGTTCGACTAAACTATAAATTGTCCGGTTTTATTGAATTGATTGATTTTCTTGAGTATATGAACTCGCATTTCGAAACTATATAAACTTACGAGTTGCAATGGTATATGAAACGGAAATTGATTTTTACATGCGTGATCATATAAAACAAAGCATTTTGAGTAGTACTAGATATATCCAACTGACAGAAGTTGTTCAATTAATAATGACAGAATACTAGATTCCTTTATAGGACAGGAATACAAAACTTTGACATCAACTAATCACAATAATAGGAAATCGTCTCCACTCAAACCTAAGAATTATCAGACTCTTCAGTATTCCTCACAGATCCTTCGTTGAAATGAAATACATTTTTCTCATCATTTATCTTTATTATAAAATTGTTCGACCAGTGTTTTTTAGGATTTATTAGCACATGCCGTGTCTATTCCAGAAGTTTCTGTGTTACCAATAGATAGCTCATTTTTCTCACCAACTCATTTTTACAATGTTATCTCATATTTCTCCGTTTCGTTCGATTTTCTGTCGTTGGGAACGTGATTGCTTATGAAAAAGGAAGTTCTCGATGTTAAAGAAAGTTCGAGGAGTGTTATAGATCCGGGGTTGTGAGAACAGATGCTGCAAGCAACTTAGGGTCATTGAAATTCTGTTCGCATGGGTGCTGCATTGTCCTGCACTAAAAAGGTCGCACACTTCGATATATACGAGTTCACTGGATATTTCTGATACATATTCTCGAGGAAGAGCCCATAAAATTGAAACGTTTATTTCGAAACGTCCATGTTGGAACGAATGGTTTCAAGTAACTACTCTTACACATTACGATCCATAAGATATATATTATAGTTGTCTGAATATTTCATTTTTATAATGATTCTTTCAAACTTTCAAAATCGGAACTATTTGCATTACATGAAGTGTTGATTGTTTGCAGTGCCTGTAAATCTCAAAGAATATTTATTATTTTATGGGCTTTAATTGAGAAATAAGATGATGGTTCAGACAAAGCGAGCATTGTAACAATATTTGTTGACGTTTGTTACACATCGGATATTACCTCGATTTTTCAGGAGGAGCTGATGGGGGTTCTTGCCCAATGTGATTTTGAATAAGTTGATAATATGAGTGGCTCAATCTGGTGGAGTTTCCATATTATTTTTAAGCACTTTAGCGCCTTGATTCCATTGATTCATTGCTTCAAGGAATCCCAATAATGTTCCTAACTGAATATATGTGGAACTAATTTCCGTGACAAGTTTGGTTGGATAAGCAGTTCGGTTCCGTTTTAATGAATGCGTTTGTCATACAAGTAATATTTCTCAAATCTCAGTTGTGTCAGTAGATTGCTGCAAATATGCAACGTTTAGATTACCCACTGAAATATTGGTGACATTTTGAACAATAAAAATGGACTGGTCCCTATGAACGATGGTGAAAAATGGCTTATGAAGTAGTGAGGTTTTATTTTTGAAAACTGAGTGCGATTTTAGTTATTGAAATGGATTGGGGTTTTGAGGAACTGAGATTTTGTGTGGTAGGCATGATATCGTGTTCGGGTTAGCTTTTTTGTTAATTCCAATAATTAGATTGACGTTTCAAATAAAAGACGAAGATGTTGAAAACTTTCAAAAGAGGTCAGTATTATTTCCCACCTCGTTTTCTTTCGCTCACTTCTCAACCTGAAAGTTGGTTAGAAACAAGCACATTTTTTAATCATAGTTAATAGAAATATATATTCTAAATGAATGAATGTGTTCTTTCGTATCCTTCCAATGTGTTGAGGCTCCGCTATATTTTTTGAATTCAATTTCTTGAAATTGTATATAGAAGAACTATGCTATCACTGTAACCTTTCTTAACAAGAGTCGAAACTCCTTCATGTTCAATATTCACCGAAACAGCGGGGTTGAATTGACTTCAACGACAGTATTTTGAATCTTATGTCATTCTTGAAATTATTTCTGAATCACCAACAAAATTTCAGAAATGTATAATTATAATTGGAGAATATTTGTCTTGAAATTTATCAAGAATAGACATAAATCATCCCCTTTTCTTCGTTTCATTGGTGCTTGATCGGCCAAGTAACTTTGTTGATTTTTTAAACATCAACTTTGATATAACTCATTGTTTCAAATGATCGTTACCCTTGACCAAAATAATTTAATGGACGTATATAGCATCAGATGGTGTTATTAGCCTAATTGACCCAGTATCACTATAATATTATTATTGAAGAAATTTGTTGTATTCTGATTGATTTGTCCTGAATTCTTGATATAATAATGTGACGGCAGTGAATATTTTAGTTAACTACCACGCATTTGTTCGCGCCAGTGAGTTCTGTTCACTAACATCCGATTGCCCTTCTGACGTTTGAGTGTCAAATTGATTCCCGATCATCTGAAAACGATGACTTTGTACTCTATGCGGCAACCTTTCATATTCTCAGCCAATCCCCCCTTTCTACTTTTCCGATTCGAAATGTGAGCTATATAGCCTCGCATCAGAAAATGCATAGACGCTTCAAATTTGATTTCTTTCTGAAACAAACTTCTTCGTAGCTACTATTGCCTAAGGCTTCCGTGGGGACCTATCATTCCAATATACTGAGGATAAAATAGGTTCAGATTGGAAGTAGCAATCCACTTAGATCTTTCGACTATTATTGTTCTATTGAGCCCTCCAGTCAATGAATCCTGCCCTGGAGTATGAATAATCGGTGTTCGGTTTCTAATGCCTTTTAAAAAAATTGTAAAAAGTCAGTGTCTGTACTCAGTCCTATCGTCAGTACAGATCAGACAAAAAAACAACTTTCTTAACAGTGTAGTGGAGTCCTCAAAACATTCCTGTCTGTTTTTTTTTATACAACAACGTAGACCTACAGATGACGAATTGATTTCTAGGGGTCATGCTTCATTTTTCTTCATTTTCAAATGAAAATCGATGCTGTTTGCTCTCCAAACTGGAAATACATACTGTTTTGCATATGGTGTTTACCGTAAAGGCAAATTTGGAATGACCAAAGACTCAAACTCCTGTCTCATCAATTCCAGGATAATCTTAGTTACGAGCATATCACGCAGCAAAGCTGTTACAATCGACCCTTCGCGACGAAAATCGTCCCTGGCACAGAAGGCTACAATTCAAGTGGAAATTAGAATTTCAAAATTCCTCAAGGAATAAAAACTTCGGAATACATTATATTCTCAAGTCCTGCTGAAAGTCACTGATGAGACCTATGGCTGGTCGAAAGAGCTGTCTGGCAAAAGATTTGTGAATACATAGTTATTGGTTTCGGGTTTTCGAGATTGACATCGCCTACACGAGTGGCCTTATCACTTGCAACGTTACTATTTGCGTGATACCAGGAGCGCAGTGTTCATCGGTTCAGATTCAAGTTCATTTATATTATTGGTCATGATTATTGCAGTTGCAATCAAATTCCCTAGTTGTCGAGATGTTTATAGCCTTTCGCTTGAAAATACACTTCGTTTCTTATGATTAATGTTATTTATTATTACATAGGATGATAAAATGTAAGTTGGTAATTTCCAACATTCTCCCCCTTTAACAATTTTACAAATCAAGAATTGTCCTGATTAGGCCACTGTACGGGATTCTTCTTTATTTTCTGGTTTATCTGCTTCAACTTGCGTGTTTTCATTCTCTTCTTTGTCAGGATCGTAAGGTTTCTTTGGTCGTTCATCATTTTCATTCATTTCATTTTTCGTCAGATATTCTTCCTTGCTGTCGATTTCCAGAGGATTTAAGCGCTGGTACGGGCGTAAAATTTCACCATTCATCGTTTTCACTTCGGATACTCGGTGTTATCACGTCCAGGAAATGTTTCGAGTATTCTACCCAGGGGCCAATTTATTCTTTTTTATTGCCTGCTTCAACATAAACGAGGTCTTCAACATTCAAGTTGCTTATTTTGCCTTGACCAATATGAACCAGGTCTGCTGAGTATCTTCTGAGGATATCTATGACGAATTATCATATGATTTCTGGTAATTTCGCCAGAATAGTGTACTTCGCTGCTTGGTATGTTATTGATGAACTTAAGGGCGTCCAGTAATGTTGATCTTCTGAAATTTATGTTGAGGGGCGTGCATTGATTACTGCCTCACAGTCGCATAGAATCGTTAGAATTTCTTCATACGTAATTGATGATCTTCCTAAATTTCTCCGCAAGAGTTCTTTTGATACGGAATAGCCATTTCCACCATCCTCCCCACCTGGCAGCTGTTGTTGGATCGAAATTCCATCAGATACGTTTAATGAATGAGTATTCCAAAACTTCATTCCTATCAATTCTTCTCATTTGATTATAGGCACCAACAAAATTAGTTCCATCGTCTGAGGATATGGTGGAAACTCTTCCTCGCCTTGCTATGGAACGTCTCAGTGCCGATATATATGAGTCTGTTGAGAGCGATCATACACACTCGAAGTGAACTGCTTTGTAGACAGCACATGTGAATAGCACTAACTACGATTTCTCTCTTGAAAAGTAAGTTTTTTGGCCTTCAAACAGTCTTGACTGATATGAAGATTTCACAAAACACCCTTTCACCGCCTTTCTCTCCTTCAGAACTGGTAGAATATAAAGCTGCTGCTGTATGGAGTTCACTCTCACCTTGCTTTCGATTCTTATTTGTGTATTTATATTTTACCTTTCGAAAACTCGCCTGGGCTAAAATTATTCTACTGATTCCACGTGGCTCCTCAGGAATTGTAATAATAAAGAAAGGTAATCAGTATCTGCCTTACTTTCATTCCCAATCGAACCTGTTTTGTTTATACTACTATTTCAATGTATTTCCCAAACCTTCAGAAAATCCTTTGGTAATACAGACTCAACGAGAGGAAATAGCATAGCAGCGCACTTCTCTTTAGTTACCCCAAGTGTTTCCAGAGCCCGCAACTGAGTCTCTAGTATGTCATATAAATTAGAGAGAGTCATACCGGTATCTTTTGTAGCTCGTTTCAAAACCAGACTCAGCAACTCTCTCACATATGGAAACTTCGTCCCCAGCAAATCTGGCCTTCAACTGGTCAATGGCAGTTTCTTTGTTTGCACTTGATGGAGGAAACCTCAGCATGAGGTCTCTCTAGCAGCCGACCTTTCTTCTGTATACTGAAACAGGTACTGAAATTTATCCTCTAAGTCGATGTCTGGGTCGTCCAAACCCATTTCAGTTTCCATCAAACTACCTCGATACGATTTTGGGAAGTTGAAATTTTCTTTTATTGTGGTCATCGCAACAACTGCATGCACTACTTCTTCTGTTTTCTTCAGAAAGAACTCACATCTGGAATGGTATTTTAATAATTCTTCCCTGTGGAACTAGATGATGTTATATTCTTCTTCCAAGGATATTTCGTCTATATCTTTTGATGATATTGAGATTTTTCTGATGCTTTCATCTGTCTTGAACAATCTGTCGCTTTTGTCATCCAGATCTCTCAAAATAGCTTACAGATCTTGCTTACTACTGGCCTTAACTAGCAACATTTCGTCCAACTCTCTGCATATCCTCGAGAAATTTTTTCGCATTAATTCTCGTCCTTTCTGCATAATATACATTTCTCAGCCTATAGAGTCCTGTCACGGTTGCCAAATGTTATTTATAAGCTCCAATATATGATCCAATGAATGAAATTAAAGCACGGTAAGAATATTTCGGAAAAATCATTATTTACTGAGCGCATATTCGGTAAGCAGTACTATTTCCGAAAACGAATGTTCCAGGTAAATCCATGAATCTCTAAAATTTTCTCTCAAATCAATGATTTTTATATGCATTGGGTAGTCGCCTCGATAGTGGTTTCCTTTCATCGATCGAATTTCAAGAAGTTCCTTACTCTACAAGCAAAATGAAAACTCCGTTTCTGCATCCAATAATAGAATACAAATATTCGGATGAATGATGGTAAGTGATTCTAGTCGAGCATCTAATTTAGTGCCTTCTGCATCCCACGCTCTCTAACTTCATATAAAACTCCCAACTTCATGCCATTACTCATGCAAATGTTCACTTTGAAATAAGAAATGCTCGTCATTACCTGAAGCGAATTCTCCAACTTTCCGAGTCTTTTTTCGGGTTCACCTCAGTTAATTTATGATAGATTTTTTTTCTTGCCCTCAAGGAAGTTTCTATTTGTTGAAAGTTTTCAAAAGGCGGTCTTTATTTCAAATTCGATTTATGTTTCGATTTGTATTTATGGAAAATCATTGAATGAACAGAAGAGTACTATAATACCTCGAAGACATATTCATTTAAAAATGGAAAGGAATATGTTGAATCACATTCAATCCATATGTACCACTTCAGGGAAGGAATTGTTTAACGATCTGTCCTACCGCGCCGAATTCCTAGCCATCAGATCTATCGTCCTATCGGTCTCGGTCAAAAATTTACATCCTCATCTGCCATTAAAAACACTCAATAACACATACAGAAGTAACTATTACGACATATTTTGTATTCATTTTACCAAAAATTTCATAGCAACAAAGCAGTGTCAACACGATGACGACGATGCATCACTTAACTGGTATTTTGGTGGTTGTAGAAAAAACTATGTACATACCCTAAAAGCAAAATGGGTTTTCTCCTTTGGATATTTTTCTCTATGGAGGAAAAGCATTATTTTCCTCCCTTGATATGTAAATAGCAATTTTCTCTTCTCTTCTGGAATTTTGCTACCTCTTCGTCTTTTATTCGAAACGTCAAACGTTCATCAGCCATTTTCCTTAGTACAGCATTTGTCGCACAGCCGTTCATCAGGACCAATACATTTTTAATTTTCAAGTTGTCGCCAATATTTCAGTGAGTGATCCAAACTTGCCTATTCGTAGAAATATTCGTGACACAACTGCGATTTGTGAAGTACTGAGTGGAATTGGTTTGTACTTCCATTGTCTATATAATTAACCCTATTGAAAAGACATTTCGATCGCTGGTTGTGATATATTATTGTTACATCAAACGCATTCATTAAAATTGAACCAAATTATAGGTACAAACATCTATATATTTTCAACCTCTAAGTAGGTGAGTGACATTTAGCAATAATGACAATACTGATATTTATTGGGAGCTCGACTACTTGTCTGCAATGTCTCCTTGGAACGAAAATGTATGGAAATCAATCTTGCAAATATTAAATCATCTTTCGAACAA
This sequence comes from Zygogramma bicolorata, assembly GCA_032362365.1. Lineage (NCBI taxonomy): Eukaryota > Metazoa > Arthropoda > Insecta > Coleoptera > Chrysomelidae > Zygogramma > Zygogramma bicolorata. The sequence continues at coordinate 296,197 of JAVJAQ010005821.1, forward strand.
TTCGAATTCAAATATTCATTTCTTGTTCATTTTGTGAAAACTATTTCGAATGTTTGTTTACTAAATTAGAATACAAACTTGCACAAAAGATAAAATTCCTCTCTCGAGAAACAGCGTACCTCGGCTTTCATCATCAATACAGAATATTTTTCTCGAGAAAGGAACGATCCACTTTCCGTGTCCGCCATTTCATTGAGAACAATTCCATATCAAAACTGTGTAGCATGGATCGGTAACTTTCTGTATAAAACTGTCACTTTCTGGCATATACTATCTCCAGCACGTTTAAGTTGAGCACTTTACGGTGATGAACAGAAAGGACATATCAGCGGTGAACAGGAACTGATGTTTCGAGGACGTTGCCTGTTGTTGTTGCATACGGATGAAACAGTAGGGTGAATCCATCAATTTCTACACATTATCCTATATTCACGTTCAACGCCAAATATTTTTATATAGAGAACCATATCAGTTTTATAATATGAATTAGCAAATGATTTGGATGTTATAAGGATTTTTCCGACATTGCGCTCGTAAATGTAATGTTTTCTGATTCCTAGGATATGCTGAAGAGAGCTCTCGGCCAGTGCAGCTCTGACAGAACTTAATTAATATAGCTTTTATCTGTATATATCCCATCAGCCCATGCATCCAAAACGAGTGCGGAAGGAATGTGGATGCCCTAAATTTTGAAGTGGCAACCATTCCAATATATGGAGAACATGTAATTATCGGTTATAATTGCACGAGTGCATAAAAATTACCGATAATTATGCAAGAAAGCGTGATATCTAAAAATTGTTTATTTTTATATTTTGGCGAAAGCTCTCTTACAAAATATGAAAATAACCGAATGCAATTTGTATAAGATATCACGCTTGAATGCAAAATTATCTGGTCATTTTTATGCACGAATGTAATTCATTGGAATATTTCACGAATAAAGAAATTCTCAAGGAAATGTTATTTTTTGTTAAGATATACTCTCCTCTATAGATTGTATGGATCACTCACCAGAACGCGAAATGTTTTTCTATTTTTGAAGTCTATCTGACATTTATTTGTGTTGTTTACTGACGTCTAGCGATACGGTTTCAAATGTGTTGTTATGGTGACTTGATACAATGCAATTACCGCTGTAAGTTTTCGATAATTGCATTGCTCTTATGGGACATTTTATATATGAGGGAAATATTCTCTGAAAGTAGAAATTCAAAGCTGAAAACAGAAACATGTTTTTGCAACTACATTAACCTTTTTTTTTTATTTGGTGGTCGCTTATTTCTTGAAATCATTTAGTGCTGCATTGGCTACAATCACAGCACAGTATATAAATATAATAATGAAAAATGACAGTTTGTATTATATCTGCATGAAAAGCGGGTACATATATTGACAGGTCGTTGGAGAATCTATTGGTTATAATTTGTAAAATTCGTACTTTTCACCTAGATACAATTCGTTTATTGGGGAAAATTATTTTTTTCTTGTTCAGAAATATGTTATTCCACAATTCGATTTTTGTGGTGGTCTCGGATGATAAATTTCCCTTGAAATATTTTCCATAAATTGTTTCCATTAAGCTACAATAATGAATATGAATCTGAGTGTTAGTTTCACTATGCTATACAACACCTGAAGAAACTATTTTATAGTAAGGAACGTAGAGCGGTTCTGTAAACTGTCTTGTGAAAAATCTTACAATAAAGTGTTTTTTCTTCAAACGTCAAATAATGATGACATTACTTATCTAACTTGATCCTGTCAAAGTTGGATGTCCCCGCCGGCAGCAGTTTTTTTTTCCCATTTCTTTACGGCGGAGGGAAAAATGTTGTCATGGCAACAATATGAAACATGTCACAAAGCAACAATACAAATGTCATTAACAACAATTAAACATCATTTTTATTTATAGTAATATTAAAAGTACAATCAGTTAATGAAGTATTTTCAAAATTGAAACCGTGCAAAAATGTTCCCGACTCTTGATACGCATTGGTAATTGTTGATGATACTGATGGTCGAGCACAACTTTCAGCAATCATTCCCGATGTTGGCGAATCATGAGGGTTTGAAATTTTTTGAGCATTATCGTTCTTATTTCTTATTGAATCCTCTATATATCCTTCGGCAACCGTGCTTGACTTCCAGCCCCCATGTCGTTTGAGGCATTCTGGATTTCCGCCTCCATCAATTGAAAGTGTTGCTGAAGTTCGTCGTAAACAGTGACCCGTGTATGCGCTTGCATCGTTTGAATTTAAATAACTAGCTACTTTTTGGGCTACTGCGCTGATCGAATGTAATCCCATGACGCTTCGGTAACACTTTCCATTTTGGTACTTTATAAAAAATCGGTTTTCTGTGAAATTTTCAGGCCGCAGTGATGCATACTTTTTATACAGTTTAATGTAGTTTTGACCAATTATCGTAAAAGATCTAATTTGTCGTGTTTTACTGTCTGGGATTTTGATAATTATTACATTTTCTTTATCCTCAATGTCCACAGTCTTCATTTTTACCAATTCGTCGCATCGACAGGCGCCGGTAACCCCAATTAACAAAACAAACTGAAATATTTTTATAATTTAGTAGAGTATACTACATGCTTTGCAATATATTTTTTTTACCTTTAATCCTAAATCTTATCTGGCGCTTCAAACAAAAATTTATCAAACTCGTCTTTAGTGAAAACTTTAGACTTCTTTGCAGTATATCCTTCGCTTGTCTTTTTCAGAAAGGCACGTAACTTTAAAAATTTGCTTATATCCACATTTTTTCTAATAACTAACTCGGATTTTATCATAGAGTATCGTGACCACATTGTAGAAGATTTCCATTTATTTTCATTTTCCATTATATTAAAATATGCCAGTAAAACGTCTTCGGTAACTTGCCGTACCCCTCTTGTATCGCACCACTCTTGGAAGTGCTTGTACGCTAACCGATACTTTATTCCGGACTTGGAGGGCCCCAAACGTGCTACTGCATCATTAGCCGCGGACTCAATTTCGTTTAGGTTTGGCACTAAATTTGCGCTTGCGGTTGCAACAACAATAAGCTGTCTTTAATAACATAAAACAACTGTCAAACAACTGTAACCAGGGAGACGCAAATCCCACCGACCACTTAATTATTTTAATTTCTAACATCTAGACGACTTTGATAGTTGTCACAGTTAATTTCGAGTAAAAATAGCGTATTGTACTATTTATGGTTGAAAATTGCTACGTTTGAAGAAAAAATAGTATACCTTATTCGGCAAAGAAGCGACTTTTCTTGACTTGCCCTCTATTACGCGCCTCATTTCGTTCGGCGCGTAATATCGGGCGCGTCAAGAAAAGTCATGCTTCTCCGCCTTATAAAGTAATGTACTATTTCGATTGCGATGTTCATATTTTGTCTACACTCCACTTTGGTGAGAATCACTTTTGGTATTATTGCATATATAAATTCCAGAAAATGAAAAGATCCATAAGTACCTTCTTTCAGTCAAGTTCACACAACGAAATTTGAGATACATCACATCACATTGAGTGAAATATTCAAAGTCAGATTCAAGATTTGGATCACCATTTCCAGATTCTCCAATATTACAAAAACGGGCAGGTTTCGAAATTGCTATCATTGATGCGGAAGCAAAACATTCGTCACATCCGAAATTATTTGCTTCATGAGTGCCTTCCTTCTGCCTGTTATAAACAAACGACTAATCACATCTCGTCAAGTATTTTCATCGCCAATTCTCTGATTTCCCTTGTTCGTTCCGTTGAACTCCTTTGTCGAGAGAAATTATAAACTTTCGGCCCCAATCCAAAGTTTTATGTAGCGCTCATTCACCCTCTCTCATGCAATATTACTCCCAGAGGATAGCCACTGTGGTATTGTGTCTGAAGCTTTGCAGAACAAAGTCTTTTTTCAAGGGTCTCCCCAACAACTATAAATACTTATGAAGCAAGCTACGTCCCGCATGTCTGGTTCAGTGTTTGGTTTCCACAACTTCGAATGTAATACAGGTAATAGAGGATTTTGTTTTGCAAAATTAGGCAGGAGTTATTTCATTGCATGGATAGTTGCAGTCTGACGTACTTAACCTAAAAACACAAAATACTTACAAAAATGGCGAACGGAAGTGCCGCCATTTTGTGAACAACCGTTTGGGCCTGTATCTCCGTAACCGTACACTTTAGGCACACAATTATCAGGACCTTTTTTATAGATAATTGAATTTCCTATCTTTTTTATTCAATAATTTTTTTTATAGCACTTACCGTTCACGACTTATATCATTATTACTTTTTGTTTATTCACTTTTTTACCGATCTCTTTAAATAATTGTTTAAACAATAAATTTTTCATGATGAAACTTTTGAATCGATTAATTTTCTACAACTTTTATTCGAAACTTTTTTCTCTAAAGTTAATATTTTTAAAGTTACAACGCGTTCAATGTTGTACTACCGAGTACAAGGATATTAAGAACGAAGTATGCATAGCGTAATGATGTAGCGAATCCGATACATAATAAAAAAAATATGATTTTTTGGATTTTTCTTTATTTGATAAATAATAAATAATTCAAGTTCTTACCTGCAAGAAATAACGAATACCCATTAAAATTTTTTCTTTGTATTTTCTTTTATACAATTAAATATTACTATAATTAATTCAAAAACTACTGCCATAATTAAACACGCAAATGAAAAAATGGAATATTTATCGAAGAATATATGTGAAATTTATTTTTACAAATGTACACCAAAATGAATCATATGTCTTCTCTGACTCTTTGGCGTTTCGAGGGTGGTTAATTTTCGATGTTGGTTACATTCTCCTCTTCCTCTTCATTATCTTCGTCAGTGGCATATAAAGATTGTAACGCCTCTATTAATTTAATTGTCGTTAGAATCATCACCAATATCTTCATCGATGTCGCACAATTCTGTGTTGTTGACGATTACTTTCAGCTGATTAGTGCACGTTTCCTCTGTGCAGTTCTCACAGATTACCGTACAGTCCAATCCTGCTTTCCGGCACCCACAGGCTCTGCCACAGCCAGTTCTGCATTTGCATGAAATGCACTCTAGTTGATCTCCCAGATACAAGACGATTGAAATTAACGCGTTATAACTTCGAAAATATCAACTTTAGAGAAAAAAGTTTTGAATAAAAGTTGTAGAAAATTCATCGATTCAAAAGTTTTATCTGAACAATTTATTGTTTAAACAATTATTTAAAGAGATATCGATAAAAAAGTGAATAAACAAAAAGTAATAATAATATAAGTCGTGAACGGTAAGTGCTACGAAAAAAATTAGTGAATGAAAAAGATAGGAAATTCAATTATCTATAAAAAAGGTCCTCATAATTGTGGGCCTAAAGTGCACGATTACAGAGATACAGGCCCAAATAGTTTTTCACAAAATGGCGGCACTTCCGTTCGCCATTTTTGTAAGTATTTCGTGTTTTTAGGTTAAGTACGTCAGACTGCAACTATCTATGAAATAAAATAACTCCTGCCTAATTATGCATTATGGACACGAGTAGCTGGCTCCCTATTACCTGTACTAATGGGAGAAAATTTAGTTTTATATCTCAACGCGGATGAAGTATATAGATTGTGAACTACGAGGATTTTCGTGAAGTGGTATTGTTTGAGTCAGAACTAAGAACTGATAATATTCGGTATCGCATCGACCTGCACTGAAAATGCACACTCTTAATGATGAAAATATGATGGAAGAGAGCCAGTTGTTCAGATAGCAATTGAAAAATGGAGGATGGAAAGTTGAAGTTCGAAGTGAAAAAGCGCTAGTTGAAAAAAATTGAGAAATGGACATTTGCATTTGTTTTGTATTTCAGTTCAATAGTATTTGAAGAACTTTAATCGTCGCACTGTCGGGCAGATCATCTCAAAATGGAAAAACAAAACTGAGAAAACGCAAGCGATGTTTTGTTTATGAGTAATTCTGAAATTAATGAAATATAAATGGCATTCAGATATATCAGAGTAATGAACATCTGCAAGCTAACACATATGCCAGTCGACAACCGCCGAAGGTTCTCAATTGAATACTAACCAAAGAATTTGAGAATGAATACCGCTAATATCTCATCAGACGTTGGAATTTACATAGATTGTTTACATTATACTAACATGAGTTCATGCTGGATCGAAAACCAGACTTTCTTTTTTTTACCCCGTTAGGCGAATAATTCCAATAAAATACGAAACACGTCTTCCATCAATTCTATTGAATGCAAAATTTGACGTAGATTGGACCAAGTTATCACTTTGCCCCCGTTCTTCAACCCTTTATGGGTGGAATTTCAAAAAACCCACCCTTCAAGTTTCAGGTTTCTACGATGAACGGATAAGGCTGTGCGTTGATCTGTCGTTCAGTTATTCGAAGAAAAGCATTTTATATGTGACTAATAAACAAAAAATATTTTGTAGGGATTCCAATATAAGAGCTAGATATTAAGACGAACCTTTTTGTAGAACGAATAGAGATCAACATTTTTGGTGAACAATATGTTCGTCTATACCGAACCGTTTAGTCAGCATCACATCTCGCCCGCTTTTCTCCGACTTGATTTACATACACTATCACTTCCCACTGAATTTTTTGTTCTGTCATCGAAAAATATAGCCTATATCACCCCTCTTAGTGAAGGAATTTTCATTATCTGATCAGAATTTCCGAAGATTATCCCCAACAAACAAACAAACAAAGTTATAAACGAACCTCTTTATAATAATAGTCTACATGTTTATTGAATCTTCCCCCCCCCCCAAATTTTTTTTTTCGTTTTAGAACCTAATCTTCACAATGCAATAGGTCCCCATGACACTTTAGTAACTGTAAATGTAGCATTCCGGGCTCCCCTACTAATATGATCATTTCATTTGTGATATGATGCATTCATACCTATTTTTTTCCTGAGTACCCAACTGTATATTTCGCAGCAAAACAATTCAGTAACATTTTCCGGAACAGTTATTTTTCTTCAAAAAACTGTATTTCAGTGCTTTTGTTGGGTTCCGCGTCCCAAAAGTATAGAAATCCAGACGATTATGTTTTTTGCCAACTTTTGAGGTAATCTGACTCATGTTGCCTCAGAGACAGCCTTTCCCTAATTGAAGCTCCACAGCTGAATTGTTGAAAGAGCGGTCTCTTAGGAAAAGGCCTTCTGCACTACTTCGGAAATGAACGATTTGATTTTATTTTGGGAAAAAAAACATCAAGCCTTCAGCATAATCACAATAATGAAAAGATGGACAGCCATTATTAGGTATTTACGGAAAAAAAGGCAAATTGAGCGAAGAGACTTCCAGTACCACTTCATTGTGATTTTTCTTCTAATTATATTCTATAGTCACTGAAAATTGGTAAAAACTTGCTTTTGCTTTTCCCAAAGAGATTGTGATCAGAATTTCCTTGAACAATACTCATTAGTTCAGGTTTGGGAGACAAAACAATTTTCACTCTCGAATTTCAATACCCAATATTTCGGAAACAGTGTGATTCCAGAAAAAGTTTTTCATTGCCAAATTTTGATGGGTAAGGATGAGAATGCTTTGTTTCAATTTGGCGATATTTTTCAGGAGCATCTGGTCGATGTTTTCGGAAAAATGTTGCTTATGATCCGGAATACTAGAAAACGCTTCGTTTTACGAGAAAAGCTTACAACATCACCAGTTTTGAAAATACAATGCCCCATAAGATGCGTTCTATTTGAAAGTGACTGCGATCAAAAACATTCCTCAAACTACCCCGCCATCCTCAATAGAGAAAAACTGAAACTGATGCGGAATTGTACTCATTAATCCTGTTACCCAACCAGCATTAGCAGAAACGGAATACCTTCCACATATGTTCCTTTTGGTAGTTCAAAGTGGGATACCCTGAATGTGAGGGCATCTGGTGAAAAAGGAAACTAAAACTAGAAAATTTGCACTCGATGAGCGTCACGCTCACCAGTGTTCAGTTACTGAATCCTTTCCCATCCTGATGCAAGAATTAGTCCTGGGAATAACTATAAAGTCTCTTGTCTCAGTATGAAACCGTACCCAAAATTTGCCAAAAAATGGTTTTCCTATAAAATCGCTAACTTCAGTTATTGTTTCAGAGTAATGGAACTCTTTACCTGGCTCATCGAAATAACGGACGATGCAACAGAAAACTACGATGGTTGCAGAATCGTCTGGTCAGCGAGATACGAACCGCATCAAGAGGATTCCGACAATATGGAAATGCACCGAACTGAAGGAAGGAAATCTACTTCCCGGTTCGAAATACAGAAAGATGATATTCAGGCCGTGGTTCCCATAAGTAAAGTGAGTGACTGTTATATAGTCTCGTTCACCTGTTTTACATCTCTCATTTGATTGGAACGACTTACAAATGGAATTTGAATTTTTCATTGTGCAGATACCGATGATACGGGCATCATCTACATATGGGTAGAAACAGCACAGTCAATATGATTTATTTTCAACAACCTCGGTTACTGTAGATCGAATTTAGCGCACTGAAATGGAAATTTAGTTTTCAAAACAAGTAGTTTCTGATGAAAGAATGTAGGCTTTCACGGTGATATACAGACTTGATGGCCGCGGTTTCGGATTGTGATGTACGTAGCTTTCTACTGTGTCTGGAAAAGTCATCTTCAAACAGTTGAAATGTAAGAAATAAATGGATATTTCCCTCTGAATATATAACATATAAACCCATCCTTCCAAATATTATAACAGCAGGTATCCGTCCTTTGTAGTTTAGTGTCCGGTGGAGCATAGAAATAGTTAGGTTCGACGATTTGAATCTATGAAATGCACACACTCCATACCATCGGGAGTCATGTAAGTATGGACGGATATCGATAATCGAAAATCATTATTTCGCTCTTAAACGATTTCTAATAATCATGCCAGTTTATAATTGCTCTAATTTCGTGGCTTCATATAATTTGCACTTAAAATTCAATCTTACACGAATCAGGTTCACCACTTATGTTGATATAATTCAGTAGTAGTGGTTTTCCGATATGGTCGGCAATATTCCTGGGAATACAGTATTGTTATTTCGTCGTTTAACGGTATCTAATATAATTTTATTAGTGCGTAACAATTGCTTAACCGCTAGCCCCGTTGTTCGTTTTGGCTTACTGATTATTCAATGGATTCACTGGGTTGGGTGGTATTGTTAATTTTACTTTCATCGATTTTTTTCCACTGTATTGCATTCTGATTCCACAGGCGCATCAATTATGAATTGTAAATTAGAATTCGTAAATTTGTACTGAATCTCAAACTTCCGCTCGAAGAACATATGCTTAATTTTTTTGTCTGATCTTTGGGAGAGTGGTGTGATGAGTGGTACCTATGACTTACCGATTTTTTTACTTCATTCGTTCTTTGCTCACACACGAAATATGAGTCAAATCGCCTTATGGAAAGGTTATTAACTGTTTTATGTATTTAGACTTTTTGTGGATGAATCAAACGTTCACGATATACATAAAAACAGAGAGATAGATAGAGGGAGAAAGAGTGTTCTTCGAAAACTTCGTTTACTCCCCAAAAATAATAAATACTCTCTAAATTCCTATACTACTTTTTCTCAGATGATATTCCTTGGAGCAGATAAAAAAAAAACGATTTTGGATAAATGTCATACTCGTATATGCAAAGCGGCTGTTGGTCCCAACTGTACAACAAACTTGCATGAAACAGAGAAAACTGTTACTGAATAAAAATATATTATCGACCAGTTGACTGCGGAAATTGAAATATCTATATTGCCACCAAAATATAAGAATATTTTGTGTGAAAACCAGTTCTCTTCCCAGTATATGGCGTCACTTACCCTAAAAGAGATTACTTCTTATATGAACCAGTTGCTTTTGCTGAAAATAGTATGATGGATTAATTTTTTGGGTTTTTCCTGCATCCTGCAAATTTTCGAGAATAAACGGATTATCCAATAGGACATCAAAATATGAAACTTGCCCCTATTAAACCGATACTCTCGGTCGCGAGATCTCTATGCATAGATTCGAATTCGGATAAATATTCTCATAAAGGAACTTTCCGTATATAGATTTGAAATCTGCGAACAGTAACCCTTGAATGTCGAAATGCGAAAGAAAGAATACTTTTTATGGCGATCGGGGAGGAAAAATTCTTTTTAAATCACACATGCTATTTTTCACTACACATTCTTGAAGTATTCAAACTTCAAATTTGTAAATCGTATATCTCACTACCTAGACAGGAATGGTAATTTTGTACAACAAGAGTGGATATGGTGGTCAAATCGCATGAGGAGGAAGTTTGAGCACGATGCCGTAGGCGAGTGCTCAAACGTCCGAGGACGTTTTCTCAAACGTCCGAGGACGTTCTCCTTCGATCAGGTAAATACTTCAGAAACTCTCTTTCAAGTATCATGTCGATAATCAATTTCAGTATTTTTTCATATTAATATTTATAGACATCCTCCGGGCATTACAAAAATCAATACAGAACCTGAAAAGGTATAATATTCAAATCGTTTAAGAAAGTACGGAAAAATCGGTTTCAGTGAGACTCGAAACAAAGACTTCATGGTGGACCGCCTCAGAGGGTCATTTGAACTATATAATTTCAGTCAATAATTGGTGTGAAGAGTAGATGTAGATCCTTCAATTCCACAAAAAAATCATCACTTGTGACAATTAAAACTCAAATATAATTCGCTAGAATCATTGATTTTTGGAAATATTTTCTCGAAATATTTTTACAATTCAGAATTGTGACATTTTTACAAGGTTGTCCCTGATGACCAAATATTACTGTATTTTTAGATCTGGCTGAAGCCTTTGATATGGTGGATCACGATATACTTCTTCCTCGTTTATATGATTCGGGCATAAGAGGAGTGGCGTTGAACATTTTTGAAGATTATTTATCACAGAGATTTCAAAGAGTTAAAATAAATGATACAATTAGTGATCCACTATTAATATCTCGTGGCGTACCCCAAGGAACGGTGCTAGGCCCTATCTTATTTTTGATATACATAAATAATATTTTTTCAGTGTTGAATTCCGAAGGTAATATCACTTCTTTTGCGGATGACACAGCAATAACTTTTATCGGGACCACATGGGTAGAAGCTCATAAAAAGGCGGAGACAGGAATAAAAAAAATTTTTCACTGGTTGAGTACTAATTTATTGAGTGTCAATATAACAAAAACGAAATACATTGCATTCTCTTCAACAAAAAAGGATCAACCTAATATTACCAAGATTAGGATTCACAAACCCACTTGCGAAAATGATATACTTCCTTGCACTTGTCCCTTCATAGAAAAAACTAAAAAAATAAAATACTTAGGTGTCTTTGTGGATCAGTGCCTTCGTTGGAATGATCATATTGAACATACAGTTGAAAGATTACACAAACCCACCTACAAATTCTATCAGCTCAGGAATATAGTGAATATTAAAATTATGCTAACTGTATATGAAGCTCTGGTCGAGTCTATTCTACGATATTGTTTGATAATATGGGGAGGAATATTCAAGTCTTCCTTGCGCAACTTAAAAATTATCCAAAATTCACTCATCGAAATTATGTTCAGAAAGAATAAACGCTATAATACTCGAGCATTATATGAAGAGAGTAGAATATATAGTGTAAGAAAACTGTATACATACCGTTGTATTCTATGGACAGCCAGTGTAACGAATACATTTGTGCAGAACAAATATAATACTCGCTTACACACTTCTCAGATTGCAAAGGTACCACGATGTCGACTCACTCACAATCAAAAATTTATTACATATATTGGACCAAAACTTTACAATTCATTACCACCATCACTAAAATGTATCAGAAATTATACTAAACTAAAAAAGGAATTGAAAACATTTATCACTCTAAACTACCACACATTTGAAATAATACTGGATAGTTGATTATTTCACTATAATAGTGCGATCACTCAGAGCAATGTCGCGGATTGCTGTTTCTGTACCTCTCCTCGGATCTGATGGGCATATTTCTGTTTTTGTGATTTTTGTTTCATTACGTCAATAATTTATGCGAATGCCCAGAACTGCTTAGCAGGTTATCATCTCATATGTTATTGCATTGGATTTGTGGCTGTAATACAAGCTTGGCTTAGATAGCCACAATCCTTCATATATGTAATTTATAGTTCTGAAATGTGATATTGTTATTGTTATAATCTGAATCGAATAAAGTTCAAAGTTCATGAAAAAAAATAAAAAATTGTTCTCTTTGATTGGTGGAATACATATCCTACCTTGTGTGGATATGAAATCATAACGATTCCGTTCACTGGAATAAAAAAAAAGTGATTACAACTATGAATGTGATAGAAGAACGTCAATATCAGTCTCACAACTCCATACATCTTCGATGTTTGAATAAAAGCCATATCATTTTAGGTATCCTAATTGAAGTTATTTCCACCTGAATACCTATGACCTATTCTTGTATACGAGCATCACATATGGTCAATTTCTGAATAGAACGACGGCCAACGTTGAATGTACCCGCCACTGACGAAAATTATAATGAAAATTCATATCGCGATATCTGCTTCGCTTAAATTAAATTCTATTGAAGAACCGACAAATACCAGCCCATAAAATGTTCATTTCGGTTTGCAATTTATCTCGTAATAGAGTACAATATCGCCCCACGTATTATTGTTGAGAACAGCAAATCCCGAAGCATCATTTTACACTCAAATGGAGCCATGGATTTGTTCGGATGTTGGGACAGATCTGAGTATTTTGCTGATAAAAAATTTGCAGTTACGGAATTATGTTGGATCGATCAGAACAGACTTATTGTTGTGGTTTTTTGTTGTGAGTTGCGAAGCATTTCGTGATAATATTCCTTTATCCAAATCGAGAGTTGTAACTGAAGTTTTTATCTGGATGAAATTTCCATTACTATAGGTTCATAGACTCATGATGTGAATTGGGGATGGAAGAAGTGTTTAATAATATAGCGGTTTTCCTTTTAATAAATATGAAGTTGTTCTATTGAAGATTATAGTTCAAAATCACTCCTTGCAGATATTGTAAGCGAATTTGTGGTCCGAACAAACTATTCACCTATACTATGGTGAACAAAAAACTATTCCAATCTTTGTAACTCAATCTAGTTTTGATTTCACTATCTGATCATGCTATATTCTAGACCAATCTTGATTCAATATAAAATGCCTTAAAAAATTCAATAGTTTTTCTTACGTTCCAGTGTTATTCAGCCTCATTCAAGAGGACTTGGATATTGGTTATTGAAAAATGACCAATTATCGTAGCTGCTTCCTATTCAAATCTCGCTTCAAAATTCGATATTTTTTTCAACATTGTTGGAGAAAACGTATATTATAATATTGAAAAAAAATTTTTCGCTGGACACATTGATATAATACAGCCTTGTCAATTAGCCTTCATTCAATAACCAATATCCAATGTTCTTCTGAATAGGGCCGATTCATTGACAAAAAATCCAACCTCGAGTTTTATTTAAATGACAAACTATTACTACTACTACTACAATGGATATTCACACATTATACATAAGATCTCTTCTCAACAAAAAAACGTATTGAAAAAAATGACAAATTTAATTCGTGAAACAGATGAACCTACCTAACGTATCAAGAAGAATGCTTATATTTGTAGAGAGATTTGACAAACAATCTTCTGGCTTTTTCTCTCTGAATGGATGAAGAGAGAACAAAACTTTCATGAAAGAACACTTCATGTAGATATATGTATATAATTTATGAGGTTTGATTCATTGGACAAAAGGAAGAGTCTACCTGAAAAATCTACCTACTTCTCTTTCCACTTAGCCCGACGGACACTGCCCCACCTAGAAGTAACTTTTTTTTCTGAATTTGTAGACCAAGAATACAAAAATTCAATTGAGTAGGGAGCATTCGTAAAAATATCCTAATCTCTTGTTGGACAAAAAAAATTATGTTTTCCATAATGAAAAGACACATTTTTCTTTAGCGCAGCATCTTTTCGGGTCGATCTACCTTCCCACATTTATTTTACGTAAACGTCATAAATTGTTTTCGAAACCAATGAACTTTATACCAGTTGTATGTGTCCAGTGAACTCGGTTCAGTTGCCAAGCATTAGCCAATTCTTTTGTTGCTTGACAAATGATTTCGTTCAGTGGAACCACTGGTCATTGAACTGTCTCTCAGGAAAGTATTTTTATTTTCAAGGCGAGGAGTGTTTCACTTCGGAAATCTGATGAACAAAATTCACTAGAAATCTATTGAAATCCATGAAATTAACTGTTAAAAACCAGAGATTCCGCCCGAAATCGAAAAATTTTATGATTATTCTCAGACAATTCCTATCAATACTGGAATTGAAACAGATAACTTCATTATGACGATTACGTGTGTATATACTTTCGTAGCGTATGTAAGTTGGTAGTAGGTATTGCGTCTCCTTTTTACTGACTTCGGTGTTTTGATCATTATAGATAAAATTGAAATCGAACTGAGAATCGGCTGAAAAACCTGAGATATATTAGATCTCTGTAAGGGCGTTATATGGCGACAAGGACATGTGACTCCATACGTTACTATAGCTATCTTTGTTTACTTTCGAATTTCAGTTATACTGTGTTAATATTTGACACGATTCTAGAACCGGAGTGGTCTCGAACAGGTTTTAACCGATTTCGAAAACAACAATAATGTCGAAGAATATGCGAAAACGAGCAGTACCGGTACTTCCATAGACAACAACCCAGTACTTTTTTCTCTTCCCAAAGTGCGCATGCTTGACCTGCTCCTGCGTGAATGTAAATCCTCAACAATTGTTGAACAAAATAATAATAATAGTCGTAAATCGCAAACCTCATATCCTAGTATACCTTTTGCAAAGTAAATAAAATAACTTTATGATAATATTATAAATATTTTTCTGTAATTTCTTGATAATGACTTCAGCATGTGAGTTGAAACATCGAATAGGGCGCACATTATGTACATACTCGAAAGGACTATTTTCTTTCTCTACAATATTTTTACTCTGATTTCACAGTTGGCACGTATTCATTGTTACACTGAACTTCTATAAAGGAGTTGAAAATGAAACTCATGATTGATGATTGCTATTTGTTTATAATTGGGAATTATTCTACTATTACAATTTTTTTTGAGTTTAGAACATTCTCCATGACACGCTCGTTCCTTTCTGCGCGTGGTAAGTCGGGCATAATAATAATCTGTTTTCCGTCAAATTGATATTTGTGACACAAGCCGAATGTCATGCACAGGTACATTATACTGTTGAACGAGGAATCGACAGGCCCACTATGTAGGAATAGTCTCCAGTACAGAAATTATCCGGGTATGTGATAAATACATACTTGAAACTTTTTATACAGCTTCCCGTTGGCGAGTCCGACAACGTTTTCCTCTACGACTGTTTTCGAACCTGCTGCTTTTTCGTATGCTCCAAATATGACGGGTTCCCAAAAAGTGATTTTGCGATAAATATATATTACAAATATAATGGAAAGCTGATGATTTCACTGGTTTTACTGATTTTCACGGTGCTTACTTTAGGAGAACCCAAAAAAACAGTGCTACCAGAAAATTTTTCCCACACCGCGGCTCGAAACAGCAGTGAAAATAGCCAAAATGAATATTTGTTAGGATAGGTTCTGTACTAGGGACTAGAATCCAAGAGTATTCCATGGTGTTTGAATATTAAACAAATGATTTCAATTATGAGAAAATTTTAAGAACAAATATTCGAACGAAATTGATTCACAGAATGAACTTCATAACAAATCTCATTTCGAATTATTGAAACGCTAAAAAAAATATTCGTAGAAGCTAGTCGAAACTAATCAGCTGGCATGGAAAAGTACTATTATATTTCAACTTGCCAGTGCCGTCCAATTCGTTTTCAAAAATCCGGTCAATTTTATCAACACATTCACAAGCCAAGGGATTGTCCAGAAGGTACACTTCTTTCGAGGTAGTCTTCATTTCATTGACTATTTCATCCGGAACACAGGAAACCTGATTCTTGTTCAGATATATTTTACTGTCTTCTTTGACTGCATGGAACAAATCTGTCAATGTGCTGACCATATTGTTCTCCAAATGGAGATGGACTGGATTGTCCATGTCGAAAGCCATGGCATCCACGTCATTGATTTGGTTCCTGTTGAGATATATTGTAATAGGATCGTAGTGATCGGGTCTCAAATCTTGGAAAGATGTTGTGGCAATATGTTGTATTGAGTTGAATCCGAAGTCAACTAATCTTATTTTCGGACAACCGTTGAATATATTTCCATTGATTTCCATTATTTCATTTCTGTCTAAATGTATTTCCTGTAGGTTGGGCATATTATTGAAAGATCCACTTTCTATCGAAACAATTCTGTTCGCGGATAGATAAAGAATCCTCAATGCATCTAGATTGGCGAAAGATCCCTTAAGTATCTCTGTAAGGTTATTGACAGCCAGTGAAAGGGTTTGGAGAACTGGAACCTTCTGGAAGGCGTTCGGTTGAATTTTGGATAAATTGACGTTGATCAAAGAGAGTTTCGTTAATTTTGGAAAGTTCTTTATCATACCTTCACAGAGATCAGTCACATTGGCGTTGAGTATGTCGATGGTAATATAAGTATCCAGAAGATAGAAATTTACGTCGAATACATTAATACCCCTTTCATTCGTTGACTGGTGAACCGTTGCATTAACTGCATACAAAGCATTTTTGTCCACACAAACCGAAAGTACTGTTTGCGAAAAAAACGAAAGAAAGCAAAAAATAGCGAGCTCTAATTTAGTCATTTTGTTTTGAACTGTTCTTATTTACTGGATCATGAGTAATGCTCAGAGTCGAAGTAGAGGTTTTAAAAGATTTATCAAAAATATGATGATAAACTTTGACCTAATTAGCTGAAATGTTTGTGAAATTGTGTTTTCATGTCAGTGCCACGTTAGGTTATTCAATAAAATGTATTTATGTTTATACTGGGCGATGTTATAGAAAGCAGACTTCACCGTACCACAGAAATGATATGGTATTCCTAACCATCAACAAATAATGTCCAATTTACTAAATTCCACTGATGAATTGATATTTATATCCGCATAGGTAACTTATAGTAAATTAATCATATTATTGGAGAAACAAAAAAGGTGTATTACGAGTGTGATTATCACGAAAGAACGCCTAAGAATATCATATAACATGTTGGTATCACTGGATAGGTAATTTCCTGTAGAATGCTAAAACAGCCTCATATACTGTTTGAAGGTCATTATTTTGTGATATGAATATTTACCACGTAGTTTCCCTCAATCTGAAAAATAAGGGTTAATATTGGAATCTATGCAAGTGTAGAAGGGCAAATTTTTTATCTACCCTGAAAAGTTGCTGCGTCAGTTGAAAAACAGTTCCTTCAGGTTAGAACGAGTCCAACTAGTCAGCAATTTCTCGTATAACTCAAATTTGCCTATCAAAAAAATAATTACAATAAAAATACTTATCGTTAACGTTTCGGGAACTAAATCCGCTTCCGTTTTCGAAACTTATTCGAAAATTCCTTTTCCAATATAAATATTCGTCATTGAAAATTTTTCTAATTGATATTTGTCAAAGATTTTATGCCTGACATAACATTTTGGACTTCAGGAGGAATATCCATCTGCGATCTATATAAAGCGAATTCATAGAGATGCAATCTCTCCTAGACAGCATGATGAAAGCAGATTCCTTTCATTTTCGTTTCCTGCCATAGGTCTCTTTTTCAATCTTTTCAGTGTCGTTCCATTCTACTGTGTGATCTTCATCAGCAGTAAGAATGTACTCTGATAATTTAGAACCAACTATCTGTCTATTCCTGATGTACATCTTGTGTTCACTCTTTCGCACTTCCAAAGGTCGAGACGTTTCACCGATATATTTTTGACCGTAAGAACAAGGAATTTGATAAATACAATTTTTTGTGTTTGCCGTTGTGTTATTTGATGTGGTATGTGTAAGTATCGATCGTAAAGTATTTGTTGTTTTGAAAGTTGTTCTAATATCATACTTGTTGCCGATTCGTTTTATCTTTTCAGACTAATGAGGGACATAGGTTGTGTATTTTGTGTGGGCTGTTTAGATTTTCATTTTCGGTCGATGTTTTTTCGATAATTTTTTCTGGATATCCATTTTCTTTCAATACTGATTTCATGAGGTTGATCTTGATTTTTTCTTGTGCGTTACATTCAATTTTTGTTCTATCATAAAGGCATTTTACTATACCTTGATATTTGTGTGGTGGTTTGAGGCGTAGTGAAGATATCTGTATGTGTCTTCTTTCGATATACGTGTCATATAGACTCATATTTATTCCAAAGGGGAAAGAAATACAACGCCAAAGTCTGTTTTCGATCAGGAAACACAGTATGCAGCCAGCTTACAAAACCTCCGGGAGTCAGGCAGCGGCGGTGGAAGGAAACTGGAAGATGACTCCTATTTCTTCATTTCTAAATTTCTTTTTATTTGTCTTTTCTCATTTTAAATTTTATATCCATCTCAATACTATTTTATGATGGTTTATATTTATGATCATTTGTATATAAGTCTTTTCTCCGTAGTTTTCTCGGTTTCTGAACTACCACAATGAGAAAAAAATTGAATTAATATTGGAGTCTATACGAGTGTGTTGCTGCGTTGTTCCGATGTCTCTTTGGGATTCATCTGGATTGTGCTAGCCAGTGTATGGGTTAGTCTTCTGTAGATCTATGTTTCCCATATATCCATGGTCCTCTCCACCTCCATTTCCAGTCGTTCAGGTATTCTAGAAAGATTCATACTATGAACGTGCCGTCCACGTATTTCAACCATGTTTTTATGTGATGGCTATAATGGTGATCTCATTGGAAGTCCTTTATCAGCAATTCTGAACGCAGCATTCCAGCACTCTATTCTAGATTTCAACAAAATGTCTGGAGTTCTTCACAAAGGACGTGGAGTCTTCTTGTAGTAACTGAAGGATTGAAAGAAGAATTTTGCAAGTCTATGAGTTACAGAATTTCAGTAGCTCATGTCAGTCATCACTCGAAGGCGATTTCGAATACAAGCAATAGAGCCGTCGTGAGTACACTCAACTTTCAACTCAGTGTCAGCAATATTTTTTATATTTCCGAATTTTTTAATTCTGTGTGATTTCATCATTTCATATCATATATTCATCTCAATATTTTTTCAAACCTTTTCATTTCTAATTATTTGAGTTATCCAAATATTATTTTTTGACCGAAATCCATTTCAATTCTTTTTCTTTGGATTTGTGTGCCTTAATTCCATTTAGTCTTTCAAACTGATTAATTGATGAATTTTATCCTCATAATTTCGTCTCGATTAACTCCTGCTTATTGATTTTCAAAGTTTCATTTGAGTACCTATTTGATTGTTTCAGTTAGGTTCAATCGAACTCGTAATTTTTTGTAACAGATTTCAAATAAGTCCTCATAGACAACCAACAATGGAAATCCGACCGATATTATTCAGCAGGAACACTGTCAGCTACATTCAAACTAATAATTATCACTTCAGAATGATAATATATCATCTGAAAAGGTTATCAAATCAAAGTTAATTGAGTCTTCTGATTGGAATTCGTGGAGCTCTAGGTATATGATCCAGAGTCCAAGTTCTGTATTTTCTCAACCCGATTTTTCAGATGGTGCGAATCGGAATATACCGAGTTAGTAAAATGCAAAATAGTTCGTGGCTATCTCGACAGTGGAGGGATAAATGGAGGCAGAGTTGTGTATAATGAGGAAAGCCAAATTTGTTATAAATTCTTCATTAAGAAAATTTGTAGGTGGACAGCTTCCAGTTCGATTCAAACGAAATACGTTCCAAATTCCACCCCAGACCTCCTAAACCATGTTAAAGAGCGCATTTTTTCCGAGTTTTATTTCACTGGACTCTTAATTTGCCAATTCGCATCACACCTCGTGGAGTAAAAGCAGCGAAAAAACCTAAGAGGCAATTTACTTGTTCAACCACGTATTTTCCGATATATTGGTCTTCGAAAGGAATCGTTAAACGAAATTTATTAACAAGTAATCAGGAGTGTAAGATGGAAAAAAGTTCTTGGAACCCATCTCAGATAGAAATCGGGGAAATTTATAATACCAGAACTGTCGAGTGTATGAGCTCTTGTAATTAAGGAAGGACCGAGAGCATAGACCACAGAAATGAAATCGATGAGAATATTGAGAATTTAAAGAATGAATAAATGCAATATATCTTACTACAACTTTATTATCCTCGGAAACACTCTCTGGGGGCATGTCTCAATGTATAAACAACCATTTATTTTTCATACATCAATTGAACTAGATATGGGTTTCAGTTGAATCCTCCAGCATGTCGAAGTAATGTACATATATCAAACAATTGATTCTCACCTAATGATTCACTTAATATTTATACTATCAAATGTTAATACCGGACTTAAATATTCATGACCAGCAGAACTGAAATTTTAAAACACTCTGTTTCGAAAAAAAACGGGCAACGGAGTTAACATAACGCCACTAGCAATGCCATATTCCAATCAAGGCGCTAACTTGTTTGCCACATGTGTGCAGTGACAAAGTTAATGCCTCCATCAAGGCGTTACGATGCGGATTGGCTATAGCATTATGATGAATACTTTCAGGCCATGAAGCACACATCTCAGATCTACTCTGTGATCATGTAGTGACCCTAGGGTTCGTACAAAATGAAAAACTAAAAAAAGCTATGAATAAAATGGAACGTTCCTATTGAATTTTATATTTCCGCCTGTTATTACTCAGTCTATTGTCAACATTGCCACGCTTTGTTTGATATTTGTTTATCAATTTCCGATTTTAATTCGTAATGGCAGTGAAAACAATCATTTTATATCAACTACGAATTTTCCGGTTTCCATATTGAAAACTGATCACCAGGAGTTTTTGTAAATTGTTCTAAAAGTGTTCGTTCCGTTAACCTAATAACAAACGTCAACCCTCAGATGTCGAAACTTGTGTGAGCAATGGATTGACGAGGCCTTTCCTTTCAACGTGTGATTATCCAGTACGGTGGCCTGGCGGGAATTTGAACCCCGGTCTTCCGGTCGAAAGGGGGACGTGCTAACCTCTACACTACCGAGACCACAAATGAAACTATTTATGCCGTTCGAAAAAGTTCAGAAGGGTGTTATAATTTGTTCTGAGGATATTTGGCAGATCCTTTTCCATCATTGATTTGAAATTGTTTTCTTTCAAAATTTTCGTTGAATCATTAGACTGAGGATATCCATGCATTGATAAACATGTATTCCAGAGCGAAATTTTCGTCTCATTTCGTGGATGAGTGAGTATATAACATAAAAAGTAATCAACTCTTATTCAACTAATAGAAAAGGTACATTTTCGGCCTCAATCACTGGCGGGTATTCCCAAATAGTTTCAGGTCAGGATTAATATCCTCGTTATATTCGTGACGAGACGCTTTTACCCCTCAAGATTACCATCTGAAAGTGAAAAATTATTGAAATCGCTATTGCTTTTTGGAAAAGCAATATATAAAAAAATGTTTATTCTGAAATGCTTAATCCTAGTGATAAAATTGTCTCGCCACGACGTTAACCATGTTCCTAATAGGTATTTTCTATTTATGTTGTCTGTCATATACACATCTCGTTCATCATAGAATGATCACTCTGGAATGCATGTTTTTCAATCCATACCCTTGAAATGCAACTTTCCAGTATTCAATGAAGATTTAAGAATGCAGTGGAAGGTATATTTTTTCATTCATTTCTTGGTCGTCATATTGAATGGCTTCCTATAGACTAGTTTTTTTTTGCATCACCATTTTCTCTCGTAACAGAGAAAATGTAATGTGCGGTGGTCGTATCTCTATATGGTTCCAATAAAACATTGGAAATGACGGTTTTTGAGTCCCGGATCATCCACAATACAAAGAGATATAGGCTAATTAAAACTCTGTACTTCGAACTTCCAGCGAACCGTCGAGTAAGCCTCTTCTACTTTATCTCTCGAAATACTGAAAGAAATGTGTGGAAGTGCGGGATAATGCAAATAGATCAACGAGAATATAAGCGAGGCACTGAAGCCGATCGGAAGGGCAGATACATTTGCCGCCGAGTGCTGCGAAACAGAAATTGCGAAATCGCAAAACAGGAATAGTAGGAAATCCGCTTTGAAGTTTCACCTGGTTGGAGTGAAGCATTCCGAGTTTCAAAGTTCGAGGGATATATTATCATAGCATGGATATGTTATTGGATTCGACCCCTTCGGCTGTAGTATAAGCTTCGCTAAAAGATTTATTGGGCTGGCATTTATAATTTGGAACAACAGCATTGGATGTAGGTATTGTTAATTTTCAACTGAGCACATAAATTATGTATGTATTTGCAAATTGGTGTACTGATAATACTGTAATTTTCAGTTTGTAATTGAAATGTGGAGTATTATCTTACCCCCAATCCGATTTAGTATCTAATACAATGCTTCGTGATTTATATTTTATACAGGGAGAATTTGCGTTAATAGGACATTTCTTCGAATTCTGATTCATTTTGTGATTTTCGTTTCGAGATCATTCAAACATCGCTGTCAGAATTTGAGACTAGTTCTGCATTGACTATGAGAATCAGGAAAACTGACTGAATTCTTCTGGAAATGGTGGGTAGATGATTTTTTAAATACAGCATAAAACACGGTGTTTTGAATTGAAATGTTCTGGCAAAGGGTATGAAAATATGTTTTTGTATGCACGTGATTGCAGCTAGTCAGGTCGTCCATAGAAAACAGTGAATAAGTAGAGTAATACTGGACAGAAAATTATGAAACTTTCACAAAACATCACCTTCACAATGTCGACAAATATGTTACTTGAGTAACTTGATAGTGCATCAAAAAAAGGATTTATTAGTCCATTTTACCCAGTCAAGTGGGAAGTATTGAAGGATATACAAACCGAAAAATAGTACAAGTGCTCACCAATTATACCACTTCTGAAAAAAATGGTAGAAGATAAAGACAACTATCAAACAGTTATATGAGGAGATAGTAAGAAGCAAAACTGAACTGAAAAACACAATTGAAGCGAGCCAAGCCAGGCTATTATTGGAAATTGGATCACTCAAGAATAGACTAAAAACTTTGGAAAAGATAAACACTGAGCTGAAGAATAAAGTAGAGTATATGGAGAGAAATAATAGAAAAAATAATTTACTTATTTTTGGATTCGATAAGCCTCCGCAAGAAATAACACTGCCAAGTTTGTGTGAAACAATAAAAAATCTTCTGAACGTGAGTCTCACTGAATCTGATATAAATAACTTCTACGGTTCG
The DNA here is from genome assembly GCA_032362365.1 of Zygogramma bicolorata. Lineage (NCBI taxonomy): Eukaryota > Metazoa > Arthropoda > Insecta > Coleoptera > Chrysomelidae > Zygogramma > Zygogramma bicolorata. Next base: position 319,634 of record JAVJAQ010005821.1, read on the forward strand.
GGTCGCTCAGCAAACAGTCCATTGAAAGTAGAACTGACTTCCTATTTGAAAAAACAAATAATTTTGAAAAATTGCCCGAAACTGAAAGGCACAGGAATATCCATTGCAAACGACCTAACTGAAATACAAAGAGAAGGATACAAAGTTTTGCGAGGATACTTGACAGCATATAAACAAACAACAGAAAACTGCTATATTAGGGGAAATCGATTATTTATCGAAGGTATTGGATACAGGGTTGATGAATTGGTCACCCTAGAAGAAGAAAGCAATAAAAAACCGAATAGTGCTCCGCCAACACTTAGTAATTCGTTGACCGAAGAGAACTTTATGGAAAAACAGATACTTGCATTTAAGAGCTCAGTTCAAGCAACAGGTCAGCAAGTCGAGATCAACTTCAAACCGAGAAATAGGAAGAACACTGTTACGCAAGAAACTCCTAGGAAAAACAAGACCTCTGCTAGAGAAGATCCTTCAGGTATAAAAGAAAAATTGAGAAATCGTTCGATTAAATAGAATAAATACCCATTTGTTTGTCAGAAAAAATCAACACAAGAGATTACTACAACAAACCTACTGCACTAAATATTCATATCAGACCCATTAAGAGATCTTCTTTCACGCCTTTTTTAAGACTTCTTTCATTCTTATCGGAAAACTTTTTGTTTTGATCGTTTTTGGAATATCAATGAAACTAAAATGAATATAACTACATATGATGGATCCGTACATCAGAGAATATAATAATGAGCTGATAAATGAATAAATAAATAAATAAATAAATAAATAATAGCTTTATTGTCCAACAGTCACCCATTTACAGGACAATGTATACAGTTAAGTCACATTACGGATTGAATGCATTCTATCAACGAAAAAATTAGTACAATCAAAATAAATACACCTATTAATTAGTTCCTATATATATATATATATATATATATATATATATATATATATATATTAGTGACTCTGATGAGATTATATAAATTAGTGCAGAATATATCACAATGAGAACAAATTCTATTGAAGTTTCGACACATGACATATAGTGGAGATTTCATCATTAAATTCGATCTTGCTTTGGGAAGTTTGAAAGTAGAGTAGGATCTCGCAAGAAATTGGGGTACATTGATATCAATTTGCTGAAGAAGCCAAACAAATAAGTAACATTGATGAATTCTCTAAATATCTCAACAATGAATTCAAAATTTTTCATATGAACATTCGCAGCATCATGAAAAATCTCGACGAATTTACTACATAAAATTCCTGAAAAAATTGATGTTATCATATTGACGGAAACATACATAGTGAATGATCTAAGTAATTCGAATGAAAGGCTACCAAACATTGTACAATGAAGGTAACTCAAAAAAGAACGATGGGGTTATAGTATTTATTAGGGAAACACTCGATTATTCCTATGATATACAAACTATTTCAGAAATTAAAGCTCTGCAGATAGTTATCAATAAACTCTATAGATCTCCCAATACTTGCCCCCTACAATTCAATACCGGGCTAGGAAGATATCTAGAGAAAATTGAAAACAATGATATAGAGATAATTACTGGTGATATAAATATCGATTTGATATGAGAATAAGAATATGCAGAAGAATAAAAAAATTTGATGAATGCAAAAGGATTTATGTATTATATAAATGAGGGTACAAGACCAAGTGGTGGATCGTATATAGAACATCTTTGGAGAAAATCTAAAAACCAACATAATTTCAAATTCTTTATTATACAAAGCTCTATCAATTATTATCTTCCTATAGGGGGAACATTCACCCCACTCACAATAACGACAACGTACTCAGAAAGGAGGTACGAAATGAAAAATGGAAAGATGGTTATTATAAAAATGATGGAGAAAGTGTAGCCAAAAATTTTATTTAAAAAATGAAAATTTAAATTCAAAAAAATAATGTTGATGGGAAAATAAAAAAAATAAACCGCCCAAGAAAAAAATGGATTTCTCCTGAAATAATAGAAATTGGGAAGAGAAAAAATGATTTATATATGAGAGGGAGAAATCAACCAAAAAACAAGAAAATTCAAAAAGAATATAGAAAAATGAAAAGTGCCTTAAATAAAACATAATTGGAGAAAAAAAGAAATATGCTAAAAAATTGATTGAAAAAAGGAAAAATAAGAAAAAAGGTCTCTGGAACAAAATCAATGAAATTTGTAATAAATCAGAAATTGCAGCGAACATTAAAGAAATAAAGCTAGATGGAGAGAGAAAAATTCTTAAAAAAATGGAAATATCTGAAAGTTTTAAAGAATAATACAGCAAAATAGGGGAAAATTTTGGAAAAAAAAATTCTGACCCCCCAGATTACGAAAAAAACGAAAAAAAAATCGAAAACACCATGGATGGATATTCAAGTGATGAGAATGGAGGAAAAGAAAATATAAATCAAAGGAACCCAAAAAAACCCCCAGGCGATGGTGACACCCGTTCGGAAACTCTAAAAGAAATTGTAAATGAAATAAAAACTCCACTCACTTATTTGATAAATCGGTGTATAAATACAGGGTGCTTTCCAAAAATTTTGAAATCGGGGCCCCTCAAACCAATATAGAAAAACGGTGATAGAAATGGGAAGTTATAAACCTGTTTCCCTAATATCTAACATATCAAAAATTATAGAAAAAATTCTGAAAAAAAAAATATTGTGTTTCCTGGAGAAAAAAGGAGGAATATGTGAGAGGAAATTCGGGGTTAGATGAGGGAGATCAAGAGGAGGTGCAATATTTTCTTTATCGTCATATATTTATGGTGCATTAGGGAAAAAAAAAGCTCCCCTTTCCCTCTTCGGTTATGTGTCGCAAGGATTCGCCCCGGTCTATCGGGGTAAACTTCTGAAAAAAATTTTCCCCTTCGGACTTGGGGGAAATTTTTTCACTCTCAGAAAAAGGTTTTTTTCTGGGGGGGGAGGATCGGGGGTGTTACTTGTCCCTAGAGAACTGTTTTCTGGGGGGGCCCCCAGGGAGCGGTTCTGGCCCCTTTTTTGTTCTCAATTTATATAAGGGGATTTCTTGAAAGAGAACCCCGGGGAAAATTTTTGGGCTTTGGAGGTAATAGAGAAATTCTCTGAAAGGGAAATACCTGGGGAGATCGGGGGGAACGAGGAGAAAGTGTTTTTCTTGAAGGGGAAAAATGGTTTAGAAGAAACAAACTCACACTGAATTTTAAAAAAACGAAATATTTACCATTTTCCTCCTATACAAACGGACTCCCGAATATTGGACCACTCAAAATAGGTTAGCAGAGAAATCTTGGCATGTATGCAAGTCAAAAAATGTTTGTCATCAAAGTAATTCTCCTAGTGAGCAAAGTTTACTTCTGCCGACCCTGAATATTCTCAGTCTTCGACCTTCATTTGTGACCTTGGAGTCAAATGTGCTCATTTCAATCAAAACAGCCAAGGGACAATTTCTGGCAAGGGAGAGATGTTTTCAAATTCATAAATTGAAACTATATTCGAGTTCGGTGTCCTTTCCCTTTGTACGCATGAAAGTTGTTGTGCATTCTTTACCGCATATATCTTGAGATAAAGAAGAACGTGAAGAGTTCAATTTCCCTGCCATTTTACGAAACTCTTCATGTTGGACTATAGTATAGATTGTGAATCGTTAGAAGTCATCTGGATAAACATTTTCATTATTCTTCGAAAAACTTTTCAAATGGATAGCTTCATTGTTCCAGTACTTCAAAGAAATTTCTGTTCGTATTCTTTGTTATTCATTATATTATTATGACTCACATGTTTCACGAAACCAAGTAATTTCCCCAGGCATTTCTCAATTCTCAATTTCTTAGAGAAAAAATGTCTCATGCTCAGTCCTAATGATATGACGAGTTATTCGAGCAATATTTTAGCGTATAATTCTACCATAGTCGTTCTTCTTGCGGAAACTTCTACCCTACAGGAATATTATATCAGGTTGTCATTCTGCTTTGTAATTTGCAGGCACTGAACTGTATGTATCTACTACGGTTCTCGTTAATGAAATTCTTGAATAAACTGTATGTAATTCGAATTTGATCAGTGAGGACTGTAGACAACACCAGAACTACTCAATCGGTTTACTTCAAACGACCTCTACATTATGCTTTCATACTCTTTCGATTTCAAAAATTGATATCTGTTGAAATTGAAGAATCGAAATAACACGTTTTGTATTTCATTGAGGAATATTGGTTCGAACTTCTATTGTCTATGTTATATCGAAACCACCCAAAAGATCATTGGGTCAAAAAACAGAAACAAAATGTCTAGAAACTTCTCATTCATTCAAAACAAAACGTCTCTCAAAACAATCTATCTTATCAGCTGCGAAATATTATTGATGGAAATACAACGATGAGCGATTTGATTTTGTTAAGTTAGAAAGAGACGTGCTGTAGTGAGCTCTTGCCATGCTAATCGCGTCTCAAATTGCGCCCGGCCTTATTCTCATTTCCAATCATTGATTTCATATGGTATTGAGACCTAGAGTGCTTCTTCAGCGGCCTTCAGAGTCTACTCTACAAAAAACAGTTGTCGAATTGATAGCAGGATAACAAAGTTCTCTTCTCTTTAATAATACATAATCAAATCATCATGTTTTATTTTCATGTATATTATACGAGTATACAAGAAATTATGGATGTATTATATTGAGCAAATTTGGTTTTTTCTATATCCTGACAATAAAATGCAATTCAATTCGAGTATGAGAAATATACCTTTCTTTAGGAAAGGACCCAACCTTTGGGTTAGCTTTCGTTTGTTGCCTCATCTCGAGGGCAGATGGCGTGATGACGGCTTATTGTGCTCGCTGTTCGTTCCAGCTTTTTCGATTAATGATACTCTTACAGGAAAATAATTTTTCATTATGGGAAACCATCGAGTTGATGGTGGAACTTCCTTCAAGAAATCTGTCTACAAGTGTGCCAACAAACTGAAAATTGATACCAGCGGTTGTATCGCCAAAAGCATATGCAGGAATTCCTTCTGTGAAAAATTCTGCAATGGCACTTGCCGGATATAATTGATATAAGCCAGAGGAGTAGTTGAGACTTGCCTAAACGATTTCATATCTTTCAGATGATGAAGAATCCAAAATATCATTATTATCCCCACATCTTCCTAATTCCTGTTCAATTTTTATTTTCTTTCAATTGAGTATTTGTAGTATTGATTTGTAATCACTAGAGAGATTTTTCTCTTGACAATCCCACAATGGAAGTGATATTTTTTTCTAGTCAATAATATTTCAAGGATCTCACGTTTGTGGGAAAAATATTAATAGCATGTGTAATTCGGACAAAAAGTGCTCCACGACATGACATGATAATTGACATACAAAATATCACCATTTCTTCAATTTCATTTCTTTCAATAGCACAGTAAACTATATTTTTTTTTATCTCATGTTGGTGTTAAGCTGGGGAGCGAAATGTGCGTGGAGAATAAATATTTCCAGCTTTTGTGTTAACCATGAAATAATACGTGATATTTGTCTCATCTTGAACATGTACTTCATAGATCCGACTCATCAACTCAAACTAAATTCCCTACTGTGAAAGCTACACCAAGTATTTCGCTCCTTCATTAGAAGCGAACTCAGAACAGAACAAGATATGTTAGAGTTAGCGGAAGTTCTCAAATTAACTTGTTCCAACACCCGCATTATGCATGGAATAGGAAAGAGCTTGTTAGTAGGAGAGACTGGATTATGTAAAAGGGTTTTATCGTTTTTATTTTAGGCAGTTTCCTTGCGTTGCATAATCTTAATGTAACACCCGATGAAAAATATGCTCTACCAGCAGTTTTCAAAAGGTTCTAGAGCAAAGGATTGTCGACATAACAAAAACGATGAGAACACTCGTTTAAGTTATTGCATTCCTCTGTAGATTAATGGTGGAGAAAAATGAAACGTTCGTAGTTCATCCTTATAAAACATAGAATTCGGTATTCTTGACAGTGAGTTTTTATATTTCTGTGGTTGGTAATATTGTTCTTCGCAACTCTGAATTCTTTGCAGTTCACGATATGTTTTAGCTTGAAGTATTCCCTCTTTCTTTTTCTCTAAATGGTAACACCAGAGATTATGCGATTTACGAAAGCCGGTTTGGGAGTGAATATGGTTTCCGATTCCTGCTAAATAAAACTGCTATTGAAATTGTCAATAAAATCACCTACCTTGGAGTTGAATTTGTTTCTTCCCAATTTTTTGAGGTAATGGTGCATACATGTGTGTCAAAGACGGCATCTGTTTGACTCGATAGTAATGAGCACTCTGTAGCTTCGTGCTTACCAGTATAGACACTACGCTATAGGATGTAATTGAGAAATCTCAGGTTGTTTTTTTTTCTAAGAATACACCTGATTTTTGTGTTCTTCTCGAGACTGGAAAAATTCACATCGCTCTTATGATTCTCAAATTTTACCTCAACTGCATTTTCGAAATCTTAAACAGGACGGAAGATATGTTTTCTGAAATATAATTTCTTAGTTCGTTTTCACCGAGTATTCAAGATAATGCGTGTAACTGGAACTGGGTGTACCAATTACGTAATTTTACTGACAAAATACATTGTGTTGATATATATTTAACCAACTCAACCCAAACAAAAAACAATTGTACTGGAAAATTTTAATAATAATTATCAAGAAGGCACAAACAGGAATACTGCTTCTGGTTACTGCCGAAGCCCCATCTAAATATTTATATTTCAAATCCTTCAAACACACCACAAGGTTCATTTCTCAATTGCGGCTAACAAATGCAAAGGTGTTGAGACTTTCCTATAAGGGTATCTACTACCATATTGATTTAACGGAAGTTTGCACGCTGTGTAACTTGCAGTTGCCACAGACCCTAGATCACATTTTTTTAATCTGCCCTATATTTACATCATTGCGAACTGGTAGTACACTTTTATAGATATACTCAATTGCATTTATCCGGCCCAAGTCCAAGTTCTCTGTGACCATACCATTGAAATCATGAGACTGCGCGATTCTTTATTATTATTAAATAGTTCATTAGCTCAAAGGTTTTTGTATGTATATTTTTCCTCCGCCAATTCATTGTTATTTTTCCATGATGTGATGCTCACGAATACTTCTTGTTATACAAGCAATGAAAGAAACAAAAAATAAATAAATAATAATGGATAATAATTGAAAGGAGGCTTTGAAAAAATGGACCAGAATATCTGTTGCCTTCAGTACCACTAAACAAACGGAATAATGCATTTAGCTGTGTTACTTACATATCATTTTGAAATGGAGCTAAGATAAAGTATCCTGGTTCCAAACATTTGTACTGTTCGGTTGTTTCAGGACAAGCCAAAACCAAAACATAACATATCCCTGTATAATCAATCGAGCTATCCTGCAACGATTATAATCTTTCCCCACCAGGACATTTTACGTCTCCTATAATGTTTCAATTCTCGCAAATTTTTCAAGAGAAAATGCTTCAATTTAATTTTCTCAATTATTAAATTCAATCGTAAATCGGGAAATATTATAAAAGGGTGTCTATAACCACTTTACACTATCTGGAAATGTGCTGTAAAGCTATAAATGTTTGTTTGGTGTTAAACACATTGAATGTGGTTGACGATGTTCCTTACGAGTGCTACTGGATCAGACTTCCATTGTCTATATCAGGGATGGCCAACTGGAGCCCCGGGCACCGCTTGCGGCCCGCGGCCTTGTGTTTTGCGGCCCTGAACGACTTCTAAAAGTATTAGGCATTCCAGATCAGGTTATGTCTGGGGGGCAAATACTAGTTTTAACCAATCACACACTTATAAAAGAGGAAACAAACGATAGTTTCTGGGGGGCAGATGGCGCCGTATTGGTTCATTTCGATTCATTTGACATTTTTGACAAGTATCTGGAATGCCTAATTAAAGAAATCAGAAGACAAACACGCCAGTTTGATGTCGCGTACCCAGCCTGCTTTGCGCTACTGCGCAGAACTAGAAGCAGAGTATGGAGATTTGACACTCTTTACAGAAGTACGCTGGCTAAGTAAAGGGAACTGCTTGAAACGTTCCTTCGCCTTGAGAAAAGAGGTAGCTGAGTTTCTCAATGCATATATCAACACAACCATCTCTTTGGAGAATGAAGAAAAGCTACTAGATCCTAAGTTTTTGTGCACTATGGCTTTCTTGACAGACGTAAGTCACCACAAGAATGAGCTTAACTTGAAGTTACAAGGTCGAAGTCAAACAATACCTGAATTAGTTGGGCACTTAGATGGATTCTTAAATAAACCAAAAGTATTCAAATCAAGCCTGGAAAAAGCTAATCTAGCTCATCTTCCAGCGTGCAAAGAAATAACGGAATAATTTCCAACTAGGATTTCAGTTTTTGCATACCGAAATTGAATATGCTTTTGGAGACATTCAATCAACGGTTCATTTAACAATCTCATGACATGTGACATTTCTCAGCGAGATGACGACATACAGTTGGAGCTCTGTGACTTGCAAAGCGACCCACTTTTTCAGAAAAGACCGGAAACTGGTGTTGAGTTCTGGAGTAGGCTGTCTGAGGTAAAGTATCCCAAACTGCGTGACTTCGCATTGTTTCAATGTTTGGAAGCACGTACATTTGTGAGAGCACCTTTTCCACCATAAAATTCATCAAGTCAACCCATCGAAACAGACTGACAAACAACCATCTACCACCTCAATACAAATTGATTTCATTGAACTGGTGAATGAATGTGCCCGTCCTCAGTGTTCTCATTAATGAGTTTAGTTAAAGGTAAATTGCAGAAAACTTCAAAGAAATTCATACTTATTTAATATAACTTATATGCCATTTTGATTTTTTAAGTTTTTATAAAATGTTTGGCTTCTTATATTTAATAATAAGAGTATTTTTCATTCCATTTGTTTAAAAATTTAATAGCCTAAATTTGCCCCCGCTTTTAATGAAAGTATTGAAGTGGCTCTCCGAGTAAAAGAAGTTGGCCATCCCTGGTCTATATTATTAACTGTATTGAGACACGCTGTAAAGAGAATACTTATAAGAAATAATAATCAAATGAGGCAATCAAATCAAACAAAAAAGTTGCAATGGATTTTTTAGTCATAGAATAAAATTAAAGGATTCTCTCGAAAAAAATCCATTTCAACATTTTGTTTGAACTTAATTGCCTTAATTGTTTTTGTCTTATGAGTCTTTTCTATCAATTGAGTTAATAATACAGGCAATGGAAGTCGGTACTAGTACCACTCGATAAAACACATGCCGTGACTGTGCACGAAGCTAGAATCTATTTGGATTCTACATATTTCTGATGATACTGAATACGGAAGCAGTATTGGAGTAATTGGTCATCCAGTGTGGACGGATTCTTATAATAAATATCTCTATCTTCTATAGAACAGATATGATCAAGAAATATGTTTAGGAAAGAATTGTCCGAATTTCCCCATTACGCCAACCCAGACTACTGTGAAAACATCTCTGTGCGAGAATCAGAAACAGAATAAAAACTTCAATCCACTCCGAACAAATCTTCCGGAGTTTGCTCCTTTTATTTTAATTACTGTTTTATATACTGTGTTTACTTTTACTACGAACACTTTCCGACGGAACTTCACGCAAAACTTGTTCCTGAGTGCTGTGCACTTTTACATTTGTTGTAGTAATCTCATTCCCGGATTGATTCGGAAAATTTTCGATTCGTTCCGGTTCTCATCTCGCTTGATAAATGTTGGAATTGCAGAAGTTTGAGAGTGAATCCTTCGTGTAATGATCCGCGTAAAATTAGTTCTCGAACGATTTTTCTCCCATGACGAATCTAGAGTTCGGGAGTTGGAGGTAAAAATTCCTTGCGCAGATGTATAAAACCTGATTATGCTGTACGTTAGGGTTGATTGATTTCGTTGTGTATTGAATCTTCAATAATGAAATGAAGTCGGTAGGTCATTTGCTGAAACAGGTTATAGTAGGTGTTTTCAATAGTAAACACTAGAATATGCCATTATCCATGTAGGTATATCATAAGAGCGATTTTGTGATCTACAAAGAGTACTTAAATATATGTATACTCTGGTTATATTGATTTTCGAAGTAGGTCGAATCTGCAACATTTTGAAGCCAGAACGGTTTTTATTCAATCAATGGTTTCGTATACAGAGGTTTTTGAGAATTTGGCCGAATATCCAAAGTTACACGATTTTCAGCAAGATTTCATACATTTGAGTTTCTGAAGACCTAGAATTCGCTCGGGAACCAGGCGCGTATTCAAGGGAGGGTAAAGGGGGTAATTACCCCCCCCCCCATGATCAGTCGTTACATTACATATTATAATATTTATTAAAAATTATAGGGAGATATCAAAAAATATAATAAATGAATGAAAAATCAATCACAATTTTATTTCACTTTTACTACCTGTAGGTAACCCTGTTAGATCGCAGAATCCAGTAATTGAATTCAAAATCATTATGAAACTTATAGAATATCTCAGATTATAAAGTCTAGTATTTCGGGAGAAATTGATTATCACCAACAGTTCTGGAAGAACGTTCGTGCGTTTCCACTTCGATAGATACCGCTCTCAAAAAGTGCTATTCTAACATGCCCCTCATTAAAAAATGCATGCTACTAACTTTGACCTGGCCTGACAGTATCTCAGGATCGGTAAACTGGTCTAGCACTATAACACATTCATTCCTGGGACTTACCCATAGAAGCTGATGCATTGATAGATCGTTATGTTGATGATAAAAACCGAAATTTAAATTTATTATTGAATTTTTCTGTTGCATTATATTGTGTTCAATAAGTGTATACTTTTCATTCTACTCATATTGATATGTTGTATGATAAATACATGAACGAATATCATTATAACGGTTTATTTTTATTCACGTTGACAAGGCAAATGATAGTTATCTGTAAAGTCTGAAGTTTATTTTTATCGAAAATTATTGTTTTCCCTACTTTACAATTTTATTTATTAAAAAAAATTGAAGATTAAACAAATCTGAACGTTTTTCTTTCACAGTTCCCTAATAATTCGAGTCATTGTGAAAGGTGAGTTTGTAAAACGACCAATATGCATTTGTGTTTCGATAAAATGGTGGAAACGCATAATTTTCTAAGTGATTACCCCCCTATAAACTTGAGCTGTATACGCGCCTGTCGGGCAATTATTCGTTTACTTCACCTTTGTCTAGCACAGGGTTTTGAAGCCTGTCGTCGAGAGGAACTGTGAGATTTGACATAAAATAATATCGAGGATTCCGGAACTTCACTAGTCGTGCATATACAAGACACAAAAACTAATGTGCCACGCACCTTTGCTCTAAGTGGTACATTGTATTTGAACTACTATAAAAAGTACATAGCCCTTCGTCCGGTGGATATTAATCATTCAAGAGTTTTTATAAAATGCATTAAAAACAAATGTGCCAGGACTTCAGTTGGAATCAACACATTTGGTAAGATGGCTGCCAAAATTGCTAAATTTCTTAATTTGCCTGATTCCAATCTTTATACTGGACATTTTTTGCGACAGTCCTTAGCAAGTTTGTTGGCGGACTGGTACTTTTCTTACTACAATTAAAAGACACGGTGGGTGGAAGTCCAGTACAGTAGCAGAGGGTTATATAGAAGACTCGCTACAAAGGAAACAGAACATCGAATTCTGTCCAAATCTTCGGCGGATAGCATCGTTCTCTACCCTGGTACAAGCTTCACCAAAATAAAATCTGTCACATCTACCAATGAGACTGGCCATGGAGTTTCTTATCATAATTGTAGTTTCACTACGTGTACGTTTAATTGAATAAACACTTCATTTTGAATTATGTTTTTATATTTTCTCTACAAATAAATCACTTTTAGCACTAGTACTAAAAATTATTTACTTTTAACACCAGTGTCATAAAATGGCATTTTAGACACTGACAGCATGCGTCAAAAATTATACTTTTACTGACGTTTGTAGAAAAATATCTTTATTCATATCGGTAACGCTTGAATTTCCTAGGGTTGGGTCTCGAGTTCGGTAACTTGTTTCCCACACTGAACCACACTGTTCTAGCATGTTATCTGTGGACGAGTAACCGAAATTTAATGCGAGCTCAGGGATGTGCTCACATCTGTACGACAGCGTATTAGGGTCACTGTAAAAATAAAAAGTATCTCCGTATTATTCGGGTATTGTCCAGTATGCATTGGTTTCCTGTAGACCGATGTTTCTTACATATTTCTGGTCCTTTTCACCTGTACGTCCAGAAGCGGCAGTTTGCTCTGATTTCTCCATTGTGGATTCGATAGTGGGCCTCACGTTCAGGTATTCTAGAAAAGCCTCCAATTCTGCATCTTCTTGGTTCCATACTATGAACGTGTCGTCGATGTATCTCAAACAGACGCAGGGTGCCCCGCCCCGTCTTCGTCTGCGTCCCCGGCGCGGTCCCCTTGTGCCTTTGGCCTGTATCTCCTCCTGTCTTACCCCCCCCTTTTTCCCCCCCCCCCCCCCCCCTTCCGGGCCCTCCCTTTCTGGGGTCCGCCCTGCCTGCCCCCTGGCCGTCGCCCCGGCGTCCCTCTGCTCCGTTGCCCGCGGCCTGTCTCCCCCCCCCCCGGCCCCCGGCCCCCCCCCCCGCCCCGCCCCGGGCCCGGTTCCCCCCCGCCCCCCCCCCCCCCCCCCCCCCCCCCCCCCCCCCCCCCCCCCCCCGGGGGGCTTCTCCTTTTCCACCCCCCCCCCTTCTTGACATGTTCGATGGCGAATAATTCGAACCATTCCATGTACATGTTGGCTATAACCGCTGACAATATTATTCTGTATAAACTTCGAAGCTGATAGCATTTATCTTTTTCCGATGAAAGGTAAGTAATATAGCATGATTCCCGAAGGTTCCTAGCCTGAATACGACTCAAACTAAATGTATGTTTTACAATATAAGGTGATTGAATATGTTTCCGTACATTTTTCGAGAACACTTCAGTGTAACGAGCTTTCACTAGCACACGAGATTTTCCATTTTTATCATCCTGGGATTATATGAATATTCTCGATCGAATGGTTTCTACCTCGTTTGGAATCTCTCATCCAAACAACATCTCAGAATCATACGTTATTTGAAATTTTCGATTTTTCACACCCACATTCGCGTGAATGAAACATTTCTTGCGGTTCGGGAATAAAATTCTCGTTCCATCCAAATGAGACGATCATATCCGTGACCCAGATCAAACGCGAAATAGTTAACGCACGATATTGCGGCTTAATGTTTTCCCATAAGACCAGAACGAAATAAATGGCGAATGCGGCTTTCGCAATGTAAACTTCGACCTTTCGGGTTTCTGATAGTAACAAAACGACAATGATCGAAGCCAAAGCCGGCTATTCTCCACGTTTCACTGCAATGACGTCCGAAGAATTTCATTAGGGTCTTCAACCAGACGAGGGCGTGCTAATCTCTGGTTCTCTAAAACTTCTAGAATAACACGACTGTAATGAACGTCCTGAAACGCTCCAAACGACCACAGATTGCATAGCCTACCGTTGGACATCTCAATGACCTTGCAAATATGTACTCTCGAAACGGTGCCTCACGCATCCGTTGAATTTGTGACAAGTTGAATGAGTTTCGATCCAAAGCAGTATGCAATTTCATTATTGAGCTTAAATTCATTCACATCGGTCGTTATTTACTCTTGAAATATCGAAATGATTTCAACTAAGAAATTATTTCACAAGAAACAATGTTGAATTGGAATTAGCCTATTCCTTACGAAAATCTATAATGAAAAAAATATTCAATCAAATCTCCAGCGGTGTATATAAAAAAATGTGTTTTCAGAATATTCAGAAAATTCGTCAAATAAAAAATCTCACTTAATTTCATCAAGGATCCCTGTACCCATCCAGGTGAGTTGATCAGATCATAGCATTGCCGTGTAGTAGTGCGGTGGATAGATTGGATAGATACATCAAGTGACTTATTTCAGAAAAGCACTGCCTTTGTGAGAGTATTTCATTAGGGTTATGATAATGATGAAATTAATTGACCCAGAGCAATATTGCTTCTGAAGATAAAGGGCAAATTCCAGAATTTACAGAGGAGGGGAGGCGAAAAAGATGTTTTTATGCAAAAAAATACTCTCGGTTATCAATTTTCTTCTGAAGATGCTAACCTTGTTAGCGAAACGTGCGTCTAGTGCAAATAGTATCAGTTTGGTGTCAGGGTATTCATTTACCCGCTAACAGTACACACCAACGTATTTATACAAACTAAGCTAATCCTGACACGATATCACTCACTCTCTCAGTACAGAACGGACAGAAAAGATAAAGGTACTCAATTTCTTTCTTTGAAAACCCCCAACCTCTTCAATAACTACGACCTCAAGAATGAAACGTTACCGATTCATCATCCACTTCATCAGCCACGGAACGTAACTATTTTTGGCTTCGCGTTGATCTCTCTCGCAAAGGGCCAGTCTATTTTTATTGTTTAAAATACCGTTAATGTTTCATTTATGGCGGGTGCATAAGCAAAATTCAGTGGATAACACATCACTTCAATGCATTATTCGTAGAAGTTGAATTCATTGTATTTTTGCGCTGGTTTAGTCATTTCGTATCTTATAAATCAGTGAACAAACAATGACCAATGACCATGCATCATTTCATGAAGAGAAAGAAGAATTATGGATTATTCGTTTATTGAACTACATTTCTCTTATGCATTGTACATTAGATGTATCCACTGAATTATGAATTGTGCAACAACCACTAACTTTTGCATATTCGTTCAACAAACCCAAATAATTATCCAATTATTGCTTATATCTAGCAATTCTCACGAAGTCAATATCTTCACCTACTACAAAATGGGGAAACATTTAATAATAACCTGAAAATAAACACATCAATATCAATATTTCTAGAAATATTCGTTTTTCTCTGTCATATGGCAATCCCAACAACCCAATAAGGTTTCATAGGATATTTTTCATTTATGAGAAAAGACAAGAATGTCAGTACAACGGACATTATTGTTCAATTCAGATATTCAATTAGTTTTCGATTTCACAAGTAGATAGGTACCACGTAAACTATCTCCAAAATGGTCAATTGAACAAAATTCAACAGGAGAATTGTATTTGAATATGCTGGCAACTGCTGTTGATCCTCTAATCACCGAAATCGTCGAAGTGAATCCTAATGAATTCTATATGGATATTATTATTCCAACAAGATGGATCAGCACCACATAACTTCAGACAAGTAAGAAATTATTTGGATAATACTTTCCATGGTCGTTGGATTGGCCATCAAGGTACTACGGAATGGCCGGCCCTCTTGCCAGATTTGACATCTTCAGACTTTTTTATGGGGCTGTTTGAAGCAGGTGTACGAAACTGAACCTGCTTCAATATTGAATGGACGGCAGAGAATAATAAATATTTGTAGAAATATCGACGTTGCTCTGTTCTGAAATGTTCGACATGAAATATCGGATAGGCTGTTTTTATCTCAAGACGTTTAAGACAACCATTTCGAGCATCTTCTGAACTGAACTCAGCTCAATACCTCAAATTATGAAGTCAATCGTCGATGTGTGCGGGTAATTATTAAATGTTCAGCCATTTTGTAGTAGGTAAAAGTATTGACTTCATATTGTAAAGTATTCGTCAGGAGCTTCAAAATGTTTATCTCAAAACGCTCCTTCCCATTTAATTTTTTTCCAGGTGGCGCACAGC
>JAVJAQ010005824.1:0-12409 GCA_032362365.1 Zygogramma bicolorata
ATATATTTACATGTTATCATTTTATATACCTACATTTGATTTGTAACAAAATCACTCACAAGCTGCTGATATTACCACAGCTTCAGTGATCCTTCTGTTTGTTCAATAACAACAACGTTCATTGTATATTTTATATTTTAATCTGAATAAACGAATAAACGATAAACGATGCTGCCTCAAGTTACTTCGTATGGACTATATCCGGATACCCGGATCTGACAATGAAATAGTACCCGAGTACTAAAAATTTTATATACCCGGGTATCTAATGGTGTTGCATAATCCAATTCTAAAGAACGTAATGATTATAAAAAAACTACAGAAGAAAACTATTTAAATTAACAAAACAATCACAACAAACAAACCCAGGTGAAAATCCCTAGTTTCAAGACTTAAATTATACTCATATATTCACATGTTATCATTTTATATACATTTAATTTGTAAGATTATTTCATTCATGCTAAAATACACGTTTTTGATTGGTTGAAATGATTGTGTTGATAAGAAAGAACACCATGTTTTTGATTTTGTATTTCGGCTCCTGATTGGCTATTGGATACCTACATGCTGTGTTTTCGTTTCTGTATTTCGCTTTCTGATTCGTAGTCAGTAGGGTAGTTTATTTAAACAACGACTTACCAGTTGCAATCTGTCATATTATTTTCCGATTCCCTGGTAAATAAATGAATGCCACTACACCAAATTTTCGTCTGAACCATAAACAAACACTATTAGTATGTACCTATCAACTTTATTTCCCACAAATTCTGAATAATTAATCTAATGTTACCTAACCACACAAATTGTGACAACAATCAAAATGAAGTAGTACCTAGCGCATAGGCAATCTTGCCCACATCATACAATGGCATTAGGTATTGTTGGTTGCATAACGAATCTTCCTGTATTGAACTACAATGCGGGATGCACGGTTTGCGGGAAATATGAAAATTTTAATTCAGTAGGCTGTAGCATATTGTGCAGGAAAACAAATTGTCGATTAAAAATTAAACGTCAAAATGGATGAAAAGAACCGTTTCGGAGATTACAATCTCGAGGAAATAAAATATAAAGTCAAAGACCTAACGCCTCAAAATACCGTGCGGTCCAAGAAATATGTCTGGAAACAATTCACAGAATTTTGTGGACGACGCAATCACCGATAGAAGTGAGTATAAGGAAATGGTAGTGAAGACTATTTGGAATAATACTGCCAAACTACTCCAAGAAAAGTATTATAATGAATACAATTGAAGATTTGATCCATTCAAAGATTTGAGTTTCCAAACTGCTAGGAATGCGAAAAACATGAAAAGGAAACAACTGCAAAGTATTCCAGAAAAAAGAAAAATGTCTTGTGTATCATTAACATCTGAAGAAATGACACGCATTATACAAAGTTGGGATGAAAACACTCCAAATAGACTGCAAAGAAAACTGTATCACATTATAGCAGTTGAATTAGCTTGGCGGGGAGGTGAGGCTTGTCGATGTTTGGTTCACTTTTTCAAGGAAGAAATAAATAATGATGGAACACCAACTGGAAGACTGGAATACAACCCAATATTTACGAAAACAGCACAAGGTGGTACAAGAAATACAGCAGAAAGTAAATGGCTTGTGCCAAATGAAGCCAACCCAGAAAATTGCCCTGTTCGTTTATTCAAGAAATTGATATCAAAACGAGGAGTGAACATCAAAACGGACCGGCTATTCTTGACAGTTAACAATAGTTGGTATAAAAGCCATGATAGCCCTTGGTTTGAAAATATGCCAGTGGGGATAAACGAAATCAGTAAATGGACGAAATCAGCAGCTGAAAAGATTGGTTTAGATACAAAGAATGTTAAAAATAACCAACCATTCAAACAGATCCACTGCTGTTAGTCAGTTGGCCAGTTCCGGAATAGGAGAACAATCAATCATGAAAGTGAGTGGTCACAGCAGTTTAACGTCACTAAAACCATATTTACAACTGATCAAAGATCATGATGCTAAAATAATATCAAACCTGAGAAGTGAAGATGTGAACATATCCACGACCGTTGTATCTACTAGCACCCATAAGGATGAACTATATCTACATAATATCAAAATAACTAATTCCTCAAATTGAACGTTTAATAATAATATTAACAATAAATAGGAAATCATCAAAATGGCTTTGATTTTATTCATGAAATAATCTAAACAAATACAACTCGTGTTATTGATGATTATCGAAAATTTCTTCTCTTTTTCGAAACAAATCATGTTGCTTTGGGGAAACCACACTCGCGCTGTGCGCTCGTGTAGTTTCCAAGCAACATGATTTGTTTCTCAAAATCGAAGGAAGTGTTTCGATAATCATCAATACACTTGTTGTATTACATGCGAAAATCACTCTCAAGCTGCTGATATTACCACAGCTTCAGTGATCCTTCTGTTTGTTCAATAACAACAACTTTTATTGTATATTTTATATTTCAATCTGAATAAACGAATAAACGATAAACGATGCTGCCTCAAGTTACTTCGTGTGGACTATATCCGGATACCCGGATCTGACAATGAAATAGTACCAGAGTACTAAAAATTTGATATACCCGGGTATCTAATGGTGTTGCATAATCCAATTCTAAAGAACGTAATGGTAATAGAAAAACTACAGAACAAAAATATTGAAATTAACAGAACAATCACAATAAACAAACCCGGGTGAAAATCCCTAGTTTCAAGACTTAAATTATATATAGACGTTGGAAGATCGAACCAATACCAGACAACATGGAATATTGTCAGTACATTCGTACATATCGCCCTGTTCCAGTCAGTTATACTAGTGGTGAAAACAAACCAGCAAAAACTTCTGAAACATTGCATTTCCGGAATGAATTTACAATCATTGTTATACATCCATGTTCCAGTCCGAACTTGAATCGAATATTGATCACCTCAATTAATTTCCGAGTAAAATCAATCAATGGGTATTCTGCGAGCTTCCGATGTATATGGCCACGCAAAAAGGATTAGTGTTGTTCAACAATATATTATCAAACAGTGCGCCTAGCAAAACAATACGATTCGGTCACTATTGTTCATTCAATATTTCACCCACGGAAAATCCACTACTGCAATGGATCCCGACCGAAAAACGAAAATCGCATTTCTAATTATTTGGTATTTATTTATAGAAGTGGACCATTCCAATTCAGTAATGCAATTGGTCCTAGCACTTTTTTGTTTGCTCAGATTGTCCGAATAATAGATGCATGGGATAATTCTTCAATTATTGCAGTTTCCACCATTATTTGTGAATGAAAAAAAAATGAAAAGAAAAAAAAGAAGTTTGAGAAATGATATGATTATCAAAAGTGAAACGGAATGAGAGGAGGCCTGTAACTGTTTCTTCACATCATTTGTTCTATCTAAGAAAGATACATGTGTTGGTGTGGAATCATTTCCATAAAATTGAAATATGTAAGTGTATTAGCCGATACTAGATGAAAAACCAATGATAAAGTAATCGAATATCACTCCATTGTGATTTTCCCATTAGAACCTACAAAATCGCAAACGCGTTCCACTATACAATAGTTATTTCAGTTGCGATGTGATCTGTATCTGAGATCATGTAGTTGTGTATCTGACCGATTACTGAATAATCATTTTAGCTATAGCCGATCAGATGAACTGGAGGAAGCACATAAAAATTGGACTAAAATACGTAAAAATGTGTACAGGGTAGTCAAAATAAACAATTGTATCAAAAGTGGCACGTATGGAAAACATCCGATAAAATAGAGTGAATTGAAATCGGGAAAATGATAATTTTGTCTAATAATCTTCATTTCAAGTATTTCAAAATAGCCAAAGATTTTATTATTTTTCATTGAAGCTGGTTAGTGATTGTAAAATTTCATGAAACAGTATAATGCACCTCCCTCAGTGATGTTATTTATGCCAAATAGTGTATTGGTTCAAACTCAATAGGACAAGTTTTATACAGAAAAATAATTACATCCATAAAAAATATATAGTGCAGGAACTATCAAGAGTTGCATCTTCCTGAAATTGCCCGTGATGCGGATTGCTCTCTTTTATATTTTCAAGTCTCTCTCGCCTTCTGTATTACCCCCGACAAAGTATAATACCATAACGTGCGCGAGTATAAAAATTTGAAAGGTAAAATTTTCTTGTATCATATTTCTGGGGATTTGGTACATTCAGCAAATTTTATTTTTTGGTGTTTTGATAAATATTTTAGTGTGTTCAAACTATGTGTTTCGAAAAAGACTGCATTGGTTTCATCTGGATCGAGAACAAGTCGCAAATTGATGAACCAGTTTTGGATTGATAATATAGTATCTTCGATAATTTTGTCTAGCTCAGGAAAATTGTTAGCTGAGAATGAAATGGTACTATTATTTCACTCCAAATTGCACAGCAATCATTACAAACTCGTTAATGAAGATTATAAATATGAAAGGTCCGATTATAATGCCCTGACGAACACCAAACGATGTTTCGAGAGCCCTTTATTGTACTTAGTTTCCGGTATCAACGTCTTTCATACTAACAACAAGTTCTCTTCCATTCGAATAGAATCTGAACCAGTTAAAAGCCACAACTCGGACACAATAGCGTTCAAACTGAGTTCCGAGAATAGTTCTCTATTAATAATCAGATGCTGTAATTTTTATTTATTCTTTGGATCAGCTAGTCGTTACTCACAATATTTGTTCTTTTCGACATTCAAAATAACGTTATAATTAGTTTTTGTTTCGTTTATATAATGTTCTTTGTACAATTTTGTGACCGACTGATAAAAAATCATTTCATTTTGTTAGCCAAATGGCTGATATACCTATGAAAACAACTGATGAAATCGACCATTACTTGCTGGACATCTATTATAACGCCATCAGTAAGCACTTTACTCTTTCATTCTCGAAACTGCTATACAATAGCTGATCGAGGTGATTTTTGTTCTAAAATTGTACGTTTCGTTAACCAGCTGACGAACGTCAATCCTCAGAAGTGGAAACTTGTGCAAGCAATGGATTAACGACACCTTAAATTTTAACCAGCGACTACCCAGCAAACGATGGCCTGGCGGGGATTTGAGGCCTGGTCTTCCGATAGAAAACCGAACGTGCTAACCTCCACACTACCGACACCACAAAGTATTACTATAGTACTATATTATAGTACTACAATGAATCCAACCTGTGCTTCAACTCATACCTATCCCAATTACTCCCACTTATGTATTTACCATGCTAGGGAAACATGTTAAACAGAACTGCCTGGGTTAGATATTGCTGATGCATAATCTGCTTATATTACTCTAATTGAGTATTATTAACGTTATGAAATTTGGTTTTGTGAAAGAGAAAGTTCAAAGCCGAAATGGTTTGTGATTGATGATGGTGGGAGTTTTTGTCGAGGTATCGGCTTGTGTGCGTAGGTTTCTTGTAGACCGTGAGGGTAGAGGAGTTATCGGATTTTGTGTTGAGGACATTTGAGAATGGAAGGGAGTTATTGGTTTCTATTTCCATTATGAACTTATTATTTGGGTCGAAGTCGTTGACGTTAACGTCATCAAGGAAATTATGGAGGCGTGGGGCCATATGACGAAAACTCATCTACGTATCTGAACCAGCGAGAGGGTTTCTGGTACCCAAGTGGCACATCATATTGGCTGAACCCCGAATTCAGATTGGTCCAATATAGCATCGTAAGTGAAAAAATTGATGTTGAACTAATATGATATGAATCAATATTGAGAAAACGATAATTCAATTTGAATATTGATTCAATATTGACAATTAATTCCAACTGCATTTTACAGGGTTCGATATTGATAATATATGGGTTTGATAACTTATTACCAATATCACAATTACCATATCAGGTGATAATGAAAAATATCAGTTTACCAACATAGATATTTTAATATTGTCTGCATATTTGGTATATACCCAATTTTCAATATCGGGATCCAATATATATTCGACATTGTTTGGGAGCGTAGATTGAAATATTGTACTATCACATTACGTGGCATATTGGCATAATACTGCAATATAGATATACGAATCCTGATATTGATTGAATATTGTTTTCAAAGTTACACAGCAAGTTTGATATTCCAAACCGCCATCACATGAGACAGTGTTCCTTTATTGTTTTTTCAAATATATTTTCATTGTTACTAAACTTTCTAACAGTTAATGTTGTCTCGAACATCACTAACTTGAAGTCACCACATCTATACCACCCAACTCCTTCTTAAAAACAAGTCTTTCCGTGCCGTAGAGCGTATAATGATCGACAATGATATACCCACAGTTGAGTTCGTGAGTTCAAATTTTTCCAGGTTAGTATTCGATTGGTACACTTAAATGAGTGAAATTTTCAAGTTGACTAACTGGTGAAAAAGAAAACTTCCGAATATGAACACTAAGAATTATTGAGTGACAATCAAATATTCCTTTCTTGTCCATATATCATTAACAATATTGCACCAATATAGTCAAAACGATATATTCTTACATTTTTTTCGAATATTGATCTGATTCCGCTGAATATTCACATTTTCTTGTGGCCAATATGAAATCTACAATATAAGCTTAATATTCCAGTAATATTGAACCAATATTGGACTAATATATTTGTGCTAACTGGGAGAAGGTGTTCATGGCGTTTGTTTCGAAGTCTTGCATGGAAAAGTTCGCAAGGGCTGGTGAAAGTGGAATACCATAGGATCTTAACGTAAAGTCACATCAACTTTCTTGAAAATGGCTCCAAGAAGCAACTGTACAGTGAAACGAGAAGCAGTTTAGTAAACTTGGAAAAAGTACTTTTTTAATTTGTGCAGAAAAATTATTTGAACACTTCTGCACGAATTACAAAATTATTCCTGTTTGTATTGGGTTACAATCACATCATAATTTGAAGAATCATATTCTTATTACTCATCTGAAATGAATATATCAATCATAGTCAATATTTTTGTTCTTCTTGTGATTGGCTGTTGACCTGTCTTCCTACATATTGACCAAAAATTTGAAAAGCACCGAATAGTAATATAATAATAGAGTTTCATTCAGCCAGTCCGCATTCCTAGCTATCACCGTCACCATATTATCATCATAAACATTCATTCCGAGTGCCGTCGTCATTCGATATCGGTCCCGGTTCTCAATTTCCCAATTTATCTGCCGGAGCTTGAACCGTATCGATACGCGAGCTGATGGATCGACTCATCGCTCATCCCGTTTGACGCGTCATTTTTTAAATGATCACCGATGACGTGCGTAAGTGCTAATTAATCAACTACTACCGGAAAATAATTATTCCCTTCGGGTGACCGCAGTTTCATTACGACTGCTCGTTTTAGCGGAATGCTACGTGTATATGCGGCCAATTTCGAAAAAAAGAAGTCCAATTTGGCTAATGGCGACACACGCGATAGGAGGATGGAAGGTGATGTTTCGCATTGGTTGGCACCATTCGATGTATGATAGCTTTGGATCGGCTGAAAATGAGTTTGACTTGACAGAATCCGATCTACCCAATCAAAATATACAGTTTTCGGATTGGATGGAACCATTCAAGTCAATTCCATAAAATATTAGATTGAACCTAAGATGGCTCTATATACTGGTGCTTTCAGTGTTGCGATATTGTTTCAGACAAACCTGTAGACAGGGTGTGGTTGTTCAAAATTACGCCTTAAGGGTGCACTTGTGGCTGAAATTCCTAAAAATTTTTGAGATCACTCGATCCATGGAACACGTTGTTGTCAATACAGATTACTTTTGGTTAGAACAGAGAATAGAACGCGAGATAATTCTGAATCTGATGAAAACAAACTTCATCGTCAATGACCTACCACCAAGAATAATCTCACGTTCTAGTATATTCAATAACCATTCAAAAATTTCGTAGTGATAATAAAAAAAAAACACAAGAGAAGTTTGCTGGCAACAACATGCAAGAATGTGCACGCGTTTCTGAATATTTTATAAATGCAGTGATATGTGTTTTAGATATTTTCAGTTCAACCCAGAAGATTATAAAAAATAATAATTATTTCACTCACCAGAAAAAATGGCATTTTCTCACTTCACATATCCATAAAATTTGATCACAATTCTCACTCCTATTCACTCACACGCATTAACGTGGATAATATTCGGCTGAATTGTGATACTACTTCTGAACCTAGCTTTTGAATTGAGATCACAATATTATATTGCTCGAATGAAAATATCAACGACATAGCCACTTGGCAACACAGGACGTGCACATGACTGTCATTTCAGCTGTGAGAGTGACGATACCAGGCGATTTTTTTTTTGAGTTACTACGGTCTACGTCATCAATTCTTGATCAAGTAGGCCAGATCGGTCGTCTGATTTGCTGACAATTTTGCTGACGGGTTTGAATTTAAAAATGTGAGGTAAAAGTAGCAAAAGTCAGAATAATTGTTTATTGGGGCATGGCCCAGCTCTTCAGGTTGACTGACAGTCATTCGATATCTGAAGTTAAGCAACGCCGAGCGCGGTTAGTACTTGGATGGGTGACCATACAGGGAAATACCGTGTCGAAAGCCTGTACAGCTGCAGCGGAACAGCATATCACAGCTCGCAGTCAATATATCAATGAGCACAAGATATATTGAGGATATGCCGTCCTTCGGAGGGGACGTAAAGCCGTCGGTCCCGAGTCCATGGATGTTGGGCTCGTTAAAGATCCCTAACTCTGGTTGGAATACCAGAGGGTTCGGCAAAATTTCCGGTTGGGGGAAGTGTGCTCACCGGCGTCGGTGATTGGCCTTGGTAGCGGAAATAGGCCGACGTTAAATAAGGAATTAAAAAAAAAAGTTTATTGTTTCAATTGTCTGCCATCTAATGAGTTATCTTTCTCAAAGTGTGGAACAATAATAATAATGGAGAAAAGATACGCATGGACCAGATAAAAGAGCATTTTTTTCCATTCCACTTGAGTCGGAGGACACATGGAATGTAACGTTACGACATTCGACATATTGCTGTGGACTTAGATATTTCTTCGCATCGAAGCATAGGATTCTGAGATCCACTTATATATTGCAGCATCAACTAAAGTGGGGATTAAATCGACTACATGCTATCGAATTCGTAGTCAGTGATTAATTAATCGAAAAGAGTTGATCTGCAATAATTGGTGAACGAATAATGCTGTCTTCATAATACTCAGCTCAACTTTGAGGCTATTTCAATCAAGTCCGCTTGTAACGACCGTTTCATCTTCGTCGAAATCCAACAAAAATATATTGTTTATGATTGAAAACACTTGTGATACAGTTTCTCTATTCAACCATACAAATATCTAATCATCTTTCGAACAATCTGTTCAGGCCAGTCTCAAATTACCTACACAGTAGGTTTCGGCTGGCACCTGTCAGAAAACAACTACTCCCCTGGCTAATACCACGAAGGGCATTGAATTATATCCGACCAGGTGCCAGTGCAGGTTTCTTCATAGAAGTAAATCCTGCATTTGCTTTCGTCGATACAAATGAAGGAATTGATCTTCAATTATAGGGTCGGACACACTTGCAGACCGGTTTCGGGCTATTTGGCCACTCGTCAGTGCAAGGCAGTGCCATCATCAACATAAAGTCGATGATTTCCCATAATTAAAAATCAAACTCCTACACGAGTATCAAGCCCCGGCCAAAGTTGATGCGAACAACGAAGTTATTACGCCATCTACCAATGGACGAGGTATTCCAAAAGCAAACCGAATTCGCCCATTCCTCCTGCGAAGAAAATGTAAAAACACTTGACATAGTCAGTGGGCATACTTGAAGACTGGCGTTAAATCAAATCATCTTTCGAACAATCTGTTCAGGCCAGTCTCAAATTACCTACACAGTATATATAATTCAATGCCCTTCGTGGTATTAGCCAGGGGAGTAGTTGTTTTCTGACAGGTGCCAGCCGAAACCTACTGTGTAGGTAATTTCAGACTGGCCTGAACAGATTGTTCGAAAGATGATTTGATTTAACGCCAGTCTTCAAGTATGCAAGTGTTTATACAAATATCTGTCACAAATGAGTAGAAAGAATGCTTTCAGAAAACAACTCAGCGATAATTTGAAATTGTCATTTGATTAACAATAGCTTTGACATAAACGTGATCAGAACAATAGGGAACATGTTCTTTCTATATTGACGTCCCACTCACTTCGGTGAGTATTTCGGTTGCTTAGTCAATTTCCTCAGGGAGCGGAAACCTCTTCGTTTAAGTTCAAATCAATATTTTTTGATCCGCGAGGGCTACTAAGTGAAAATGAAGTAGTTGGTAACTACAACAATTCCTGTGTACTTATGCCGTATTATCGATTGAATACAATATTCATGTGGAATATCGATGAAGAATCATGAAAATTATAGAAAAGAATATCGCTTTTCGGAAGGAAATGATGGTAGACAGAGACAAAAACAAAAAAGAGAGAAAGCAAACGGAGTTCACACAACACAAGGCATAATTGATCAGTGGTAATCACTATAAGCTATTGAAAAAAACTCTGTACAAAGGGAATTTGTTTTATAGGTAGGCCTGTTCTTGAAACGTCAACGGAAAGAGATATGTTCGCATATTATTATTAGCAATGCTGCAAATCTCATTAAAAAAAAACTGGCAAGGAAACTAGCGATGTGGTTCTGTGCCTGGCTCATGATTGAGAGGACTTGGATTCCATTCTGCTATAGGTCGAAGATATTTTCCTTGAGCATTTATCTCTGTTTTATTGGATAATGGTTTCGCTGCTGACAAATTGCGTAAGGATTTAGTAACTTCGATCGAAGTCGATGGCGTTTGTAATGATAGTACTATAAATTGATCAAGCAACTGCATCAAATCTCAGCTCATTCCAAACACAAATAGCACCCTTATATACAATAAGGGTGTTTGCCACACACAAAAACATTTCAAGTTGTGAACAACTGAAAACTATTTAGATGCTGCTGATTTGAATTTAGTACTAATCAATGTGAGCACAAAAGAGGATTACTTGTGGAAAGAGAACATTTTTCGGGGATTGAAATAAATACTCCTGAAAATAATTTATGAATTCACTCAGGTGAATCTTTCTCATTAGATTCATTAGCATCAATACTCATATTTTCATCCTCATTCAATGTCAATGACGATTGCTATTTCTCATTTGCTGCTTTATTCGTACATTTTTTTCATACCAGCTCGAGAAACAAAAATTCAGGAAAACATTCACGTCAATTAAATCAACGATGACTTGGTGAAAATAATAGAAAGTGGTAACATGAGCTTGGTGGAATTTGATGATAGGAAAACCCAGGAATGTCTCTTCTCAAAGAAAGCCGATCTATCATCATCTAGTATCCAGATGTCAGGAGTAACTATCACTACAAAATGAAGTATCTCGATGCCGGGAGTTACGATCAGTAATAATCTTTCATGGGAAAACCATGTGAAACCGATCGTTAAAAGTGCTTCCCAGAAATTTGGATTTCTATTTCGTGCGAAGAAATGCACTTCACGTCGCTTCTGATGATCTACAAGGCTCAGATACGACCTCTCTTGGAATATAGTTCTCATGTATGGAGTTCGGCACCAAAACATTCATTGAAGCTTCTCGATTCTATTTAGAGAAAGGCAATCCGTCTTGTTGGTGATTTTTCGCTCACAGACTCGCTCACTTCAAGGAAGCCACAGCCCCACTGAAATTAACTAGCCAAAGATATTTCCAACCAGATCGCACAATAAATATCATCCTCAATAATGCATTCAACAAATGTTTAATGACACATTTCGAATTTATATTTGTAGAGCCTCTAAATAAGACTCTATATCTGCCTGTGCCATGATATGTGATGAATTTTTGTAATTTTCGCGTTATTAACTCACTACAATCTGAAAAAATTAGGGAATAATATTGGAATACAAAAAAACATTAACAAGTACTTTACTTCTATGTATGTCTTTCATTTTACTCCATCGGCAGTGAGAATGTGTTCTAATGATTTGAAACTACCAATCTGTCTGTTCTTGCAAACATCTTGTGTTAACTGTTTCGCACTTTCAGAGTCCTTGATGTTTCACCAATATATTTTTGACCGCACGAACAAGGAAGCGTTACCTGAGATAAGTATTTTCATAAACATATCAGTTCTTGTATGTTTATGACAAGAAAATTCACATTATACAAGAGCTTGCTGACTAATAGAGGGTGTTTCACTCAGAAGGAACTGTTTTTATTCAACTTAGCGGCGTTTGGTGGTAGATTAGAAAATCTACCCTTCCACACATGTATAGATTCCAATACAAATTCTTGATTTTTCCAGATTGTGGTTGGTTAATAACTACGAAGAAAACATTCATCTACCACAAC